>CM072711.1:6633604-6662529 GCA_036884735.1 Huso huso | reverse complement strand
CAAAGCATGTATTGCTTGTCGGTTAATTATCGCCAACCATAATACAAGTTAATATCCATGTTTATTTATCTGTCACCAGGGTTCCACACAGGAAACAAAACACGTGAACACATTCCCCTGTGCTAGCAGCCCTAAATGGGTTCCTGCAGCTCACTTAGTGGTTTTAAGGTCCTGTTACAACCTATGGCCTGAAGGGGCCCCATGTTCCCATGGCTTTGTGCAAAACAGCAGAGGGTTCAGTTGTAGGCCCTTGTACTGTGGAACGCCAAGGTCCTTGGCTCATTGGAGGCCTCACCCTGCTGCAATTCTGTCAAGACGGAAAATTAATTTATGATCTATTGGTTCTATCTTTCATGTGACTCTTTACTGTTCGCTGTTTTATGGCTCATCCAGTTTATTGATATTTTTAACTTTATGTTAAGCGCCTCTGCCATCAAAAAATAAGTTTTGATTGAAATTTTCATTATTAAAATGGTGTTCAAAGCGTAAAAAAGGCTGTAGAAAAGAATTACTATTTTGCCATTTTTTTTCAAATATAACATTTTGTTGACATTCAGCTGAAATAGTGAGGACATAGGGAAATAAACGTCAGATACACCTTACCTTTAATGGTTGCAACACATCAATTTTAAAAGTTGCTTGAACACATGATTTTATTGCCACCAGAGTAGATGCAAACTTCATGCTGATTTGAACTCGATTTCTTCCCAAGATAAGCACCAACCAGACGCAGCTTACAGTAAACCACGATCCGATCTGCCTCCATCCATTTGGCGCTTCCTTCCATATGATGATGTAGATCCTCTGTCTGGCAGCGATGGTTGTCCATCCCAACCGCCCCATTATCCACATCCAAACCACTGGATTATCAAGTAGGTACATCTCTGGGTCTGGCACCATCCTCTGTGTTTCATTAACCAGCCCACGATACCTCAGGTGCGTCAGATGGTGACTTGGTGTCCCAGCATCACCATGACGGGCAGCAGTGTGGGAGCAGTGGTTAGGCTCTGACTTGGACCGAGGGTCAGTGGGGTTCAACTCTGGTAGGGGACACTGCTGCTCTCTCACCTTGAGTGCTGTACTTTTACCTAGATTGCTACACTAAAAAACCAACTGTATAAATGTAATTGTATGTAAACAAAAAAAAAAAAAGTGATATCTTGTAACACTGTATCGCCTGGACATGGGCGTCATAAACAACACACATTAATAATAATCAATTCTACCCGTCTCACTCAACTCAGTCCAGCTATACCCATATCAGAGTTTATTCTTTCCATTAGAAGTAGATCCCAGCCAGAATCTTTCTGTCTCAACCAGCCAGTTGCTCTCTCGTTGCTTCAGATAAGTTCTTCACCAGCAACCTTGGCCATCAACCGGACGTCTCGAACCACCACCAATCATCCCACATCCAACCAACCACACGCACCATGTCCCACCCGGCGGTTCCACTTTACGGCGAACTGACAAGTCCGCTCCACGTTGGTTGTAAGAACTTACACAGCCACAGTAACCGACTCCAAACAGTACTGAGTTAGTTTGTTTGGTAAAGCGCTGTTGTCGGCGTTTCAACCTTCCACTGCTTGTTGTCTAACTTCCCACACAATGTGTCCTTTAGATCCCTGCCGACCATCTCCTGAAGACTCTTCACTGGCTTCTCAAACACTGTTGGTATTGTCACCATTAATGAACATTTTTATCTACTGCTTCACTTTAATTAGGATGCCCTTGATTTAGTGGGTTTGTCTGCATTCGTGCTCATTCAATGTTATTACATCAACAACCGATTAGTGCAGGCTAATGTTGTAGCTGCTGGCTGTCATGTCATCCATGTATGTTCAATTGGTAGTCGCATTCCAGAAGCCAAGCGCTTCCTCCCACTCACCCATTTTGATGCCCTAATGATTACTTCCATTGCCAGGTAAAGCCAGGAGAAATGGTGCATTCTGTCATTATTCCAACTTCTAGTACTGCCATGTAGTGCTGAATTGCTGAAAACTAAATTGTAAATTCCGTGCAGGTTTTCTACCAAATTTGGTACACACACGGGCACACTGGAAAAATCAAATGCTGCCCAGCAAGTTCATGCACTGAACCATATGTATTAGCCAAACCAGGAATGTCACATATAGAGCTCCTTCCTCCTTTTTAGCTGATTGAATTTGCTGCCAGATCATTACTGATGTGTTCTAAGCATCTGAAGTCTGGAATGCCTGCTTTTTGTATTGAAGTGTCAACAGCAGTTTTATAGTCAATTGTAATTCGTTGGCAAATTGATAAGGCTAGATGTTGGGCCGCCTAGTTACTTCTCAGCATCGCTTATTGTAATTATTTTCCCAAAAAGGAAAAGAACTTCATCCAAATTTTCTAGAAAGATATAGGTGTACCATAAACTCAATCTGACACTGAAAGAGCGCCCGAGAATCTCCTGCACTCTCAGAGCGGTTTTTTTTCTTTTAGTTTTTAGTGTCAGAGAAACAAAATGATTGAAAACACCTTGTTAATATTTTAAAGATCTTCAATCTGACAGTGAGGACGAAATGTAAGCTGGTCGTCAGGAAAAATGATATACTATTAACCGTCAGTAACCAATTATTTGGTTTTCACCCAAGTCTACTAAGGGGGTAAAGCCGAACGCAATATCGAATTCAATTGTTTTAAAAATGTACAAAAGTTATAGACATATGGGAGATGAATCAGAACCGACACCGGGCTGTCATTAACCTGTTCTGGGCCAGAACTTTTATCACTAAAAGCTCCCGGGAACACTCAGTCCAAGGTGCAAAAGATTACTAAATATTAAGGTACACACACACCACAACCAAGTGGGAACAACATAACATGTATTGAAAAAAACCTGTTCTAACTGCTCATTCCGGCAATAAACAGCTGTATAGATGTAAAACCCGGAATACGTGGGCATTCAAGCCGCAAAGAGTAAGGAAATGATACAATAATAATACAACCAAGGAGAACATAACACTATTGAAAGAACCTAATTTTAACTGCCCATTCTGGGTAATAAAACGTCATTTTGTATTATATTATCTATCTATTTAATATTATTTTTGCAGAACCACACTGATTAATATAGTTTTTCTTTTATAGTGGAATATAGTGAGTCTCTTTCTACTTTCTAGAAGGAGGTGATAAGCAACAGTATTTTGCAAAGCCAAGCAGAACCACGTAGCGTCTAGAATTGTTGTAGCCCTAACTGTAAGGTATATATGATTTAAAAATAATGCTTAGCATTTTAACAGGGTGAAGTGTTGCATGTGGTAGTCACTGAAAATACTGACAGATAAGCAGAGCATTGGTGTTGATACGCCTGCTCAGGGCAGATTTAATTTTAATGATCAATAATTAGGGTACTAAAGATAGACCTAGTGTCACATTTAATAAAGCAATACAAAAACAAAAGCTATAAAAATAAAAGTTTGCCATAAATGACGAGCGCTAGTCCCACTAAAAGGAACGTCCTTCCGCTCCAGGAAACCTACTACTCTACGGTAACCTCTTTGTACTGTTTTGGGGATCCACTTCCTGTTGACCTACTGTTGTATTTCAGTGCTGGGCCTCCCAGCGACTGGCTATGCCGACGGTCCTGGCTAGCAATCGCCCAGGCCTGCCTTGCAGTTAAAGGCCCGTAGTAGTCCTTCTCGCAGAGCGGACGCCTCCTGATGTAAACAAACTCACCAGCGCCCATCTATACAGCCAATGGCTCCAGCAGCCCCTGCTGCTACAGCTGCTTTCTTGAGCTCCATCGCAGCATCCCCAGGCACCGCAGCCAATCCAGACCTCCCGATCACTTTAGCTCAGGACGAATACACTCAACTGCTTGCTTAGTAAACGTGTCTAAAGGCTGTGTAAATTGAACACGAGAGAATGAACAATGTATTCCCAGTTCTCCAAATGAGTTGCTATATTAAAACTATGTAACAGTGTAACGCCTGAGAGAACTACTGGAACCCCTGAAACAATGTATCAATTGAAGTATTTGGTTGTAACTAACAGACAGCACTAGTTTGTGCAATAAGGAGAATTGAAACAAATTGTGTTTAAATTAAATTTGATCGCTATTTATATCCTCTGCCATTTTATTGTGTTTGTGTTGTATTTGGTCAAGACCTTATCCCCGGCCCAAATAAAATAACCTGGTGATAACAACCTAAAATATTTAACTTAATTTTAAGCAGTGCCTTCAGTGGCATAGAAGTGGCTACCATAAATTGCCTAAACCCAGCTTAGCCTCACACAGTGTGACCTTTATTACACAGAAGCGGAATGTTTAGTCACCATCACAAGTATTTACTGGGCTGAAGTCTAATTCATATGGCTAAAATGTGAGCCATGCACAAATCTGAGATTTTAATCAATTTGTATATTTTTAGTATTAGAAGGTTTTATGATCAGAAACCCTGTGGGTTCTTTGGGTGTTTTAGGTTTCTATTAATCCTTCGAGATTTCAACGTTTATTTATGGTTGTTAGCTCTGCTGTTTAAAAAAAAGGTTCTTTGTATACTATTTGGAACCCTGAAAGATTTTTAAACCTCACAAATGTTTTAGAATATTCCTGGAAGGTGTTAGTAATAAATCAGACACTTGATGCAAGAGTAGCCCATCAATCAACAAAACCTTTATTAACTCAGTACAGTACCAAACAATAGTTTTACAGCAGTCAAAGGAATGGTTATTAACGCCTCAATGGGAATTTAAAGGTCTGAGTGCTCTGCATCAAGCAGTTTGACTTTAATTCATTATTAATTAATACTTAGCAGAAGCTTCTATCCAAAGCGACTCTGTAGACTCAGGGTAACGGCGATCAGTCACCCAATAGGACCTTGGTTTTACATCCTGCGACAGAGCACAAGGAGACGGCGATTTGCTCTGGGCTCACCACAGTGCGAGTTGATTGAACCGAACCACCTGGCGAACAGGCTCACCGAGAGGATAGGTATCGCTCAACGCCTTGTTGGGTCCTCGGCGAAAGGGGATTTTATTTATATATATATATATATATATATATATATATAAACATTTTAAAAATAGCCCTGCACAAGACTCTTGTTCCCACCCACCCTTTAAAAAAGAAAGGCCGTACTGCACACCCAGCCAATGTAAGCTTGTTAGGTAATGATTGTATCCAGGCACTGTCAAACACTTCTTCACACAATGATTTGAACCGTGATTTCATATTTTACCACACCAAAAAGCTGAAAAAAAGGTGTTAGTAATTTTAGATTTTTTTTTTTTTTTAATTTTAAAACTTTAAAAGAACTCAAAAGGTACAATATTTACCAGTATGAATTATTCTTCAAGATCTATAATTTGCTCAAAACAACGCGATGCAAGTAGTTTGTTAGAAAATGTATTGTGTAAAATCCAGCACTTTCTTTCAGCTGGTGGAAAACATAATCAGAATGATCGGTATTGCTTAAATACAAATTTACCAACAGCTATTGGTTAAGAGCAGAGATGAGTGGTTTATTTTTGCACGGATAAATAAATAGTGTATAGCAACACCCATTAAAATGTAGTTTGCGCAAAATCGGAGTGTTATTTGATGTTAAGTAAGCCCCATTAGGGTGACTGGCACGTGAGTTTCCACAAAAATATTTATTCACTACCTAAAAAAAGTTTTAATACTGTAACAGCAATTACTTTGAGAAAGTAAACCATCCTGCTGTAGTCTTTAATTGAGATATTGAACTTTGTATTGCTGACAGTTTTCCAAAACCATTATCAAAATAATGTATCGTTGAAATGATCTCCTGACATCAAGTAAGATTAAGTCATTACTTGGTTTAGAAGTTTGGGCTTAGACTATATACAACAAAGTCGGATGAATGTAGCAACACAAAAGGCCAGCCGGTCATACCAATCCTCCCGTGGCTCATGACGGCTCATGGCCCTGGGTATGAAGCCTTGTCTCAACCACTGGGACCTTACTCAAGTTTAATTTAACACCTATTAAATTCAATATTTTAACTCGACCGCTTCTTTTCTTATATCATTATTAGCCAAGTGTACACAGTTAGTCTAATAATTACACTGTAGCCTAACATTCCAGCTCAGAGGGATGACGATTAATGTGTAACAGGAGGAGGAGGTTTGGGCAGGGCTGTGTTGGGGGGCTACTGTTGGTTGTCTGTTGGGAGGGAGGAGCAATTACTGAATGGCTGATATTGTGAGCATGGGTGTGGAGCCATCAGGGGTTATCTGGGGTTTATTATTGGGCTTTGTCGGCCGCCAGGTTTACAAATAACTTCAGTCTTTATTTGCTCTGAGTCTCAAGTACTTTTTCTATTAATTTAATAAACACTGGCTTGTGTATTCCAAATGCCTATTCTCATTCGTATCACAGGTTGTATCTACATTAAAGCACAATGAACTCATCTCATCAATATGCCCAACAGATAGGCTTCCATCGCTAAAATGAGACCAGTTAACAACCGGATCTACATCTCACTCCATTTACATTGCAATCTTAATAGCACACACATTTACTACTGCCGCTTTGCATCTCACTCTAAAACAGTCTCATCAACAACACTAGCTTGTTAAAGTGAATCAACAATGTATTTGTAGACAATCAACATCTTTAAAAGTACATACTTATGACTCTTTTAAAATATGTACATCTAGCAATATGACACCCCTCTCTCATTAGTGATGCACCAAGAAGGCTACATGGAACCCAGGGAGCAAGCTTGATGTTCTAACCTACTCTCATCATTCAGTCTGTCAACAACATCCAGTGTACCACACAAACTTACCACACAAGCTGAATGGTTGTCAACGCTAAGCACATTCAGCAGAGAATGAGAACAGAGTTCCCAGCATACCGTATGGACTATTAACCGATTATTATAAAGTACAACAGAATTACACGTGGTTTCAAACAGCACCAGATAACGGTTTCATTATCTAAGACATAGAACCGCTTTTGTCTATTTTGTTTTCCTGAAAGTATAACGCATATTGAATGTTTAGTGCTTAATTTAAAAACAAGATCTGTCAATATGATAGTTTCTTGGTCGTCAATTGAATTTATAGGCAAATGTAGTGTTATGATCCAGTACACACAGAAGTACTAATCGGTGGCTCTTTTGCAGAAACAAAAGCTGAAAAGTGTGTAGTTTGTATAGACAGTAAAATCAACTAACATCCTCGGCTGAATACCCATTATTTGAATTTGCAGTAGATCAATTCATATAACCATTTCCATGCAGGAATCGCAATTAAAGGTCGGGTTGGGTTTCAAGTAGTTTTTGTAAGTATGTTACCTACTGTGTATTATGTGTATCTTATTTTATTCTGCAGCTTTATTAATCAAGCTGTTTATTGCACGCAATGGGAAATGAAAGATGCTTTTTTCCACAGTTATGATGTCCTGTTGTATTGTGTGTATCATTACGTTTGTATTCCTTCAGGAAACCTGTTCCGACGACGGTCTATACAGCTGTTTATTGCACAGAATGGGCAGTTAAAGGTCGGTTCAGTGGGTTTTTGTTAGTTTTATGTTGTTCCACTTAATTGCATTGTGTGTGTACTGTCAGTTTTGCACCTTCGTGAACCCAGTGTTACAAGAGCTTTTGGTGATAAAAAGGGTTCATCTGAATGGTTAAAGACATATTAATCGTGGTTCTGATTGTTAAAATATTCCTCATATGTCTAACTTTTATGTTGTTTTTAAGCAATTGACTCAGTGCCCGCCTGGGTCTGCTCTGGCTTTTCACCCCATCCCCTAATACTGCACATTGTAATTAAGTCTGCTTTCTGTGTGGTGGGTTTTAGTTTTTTTATTGTAGAATACCATCAGTCCAGGGCGAGCTACACCATATAGAAAATGGTTTTTGTATCCTTTATGGCCTCAGCATCATTCAATGGTTTCATAGAACCGCTTATCTTTGTCAAAGGGTTCTTTTCGAAGAACCATTTTAAAATAGGTAGTTCAATGTCTCGTGAGTCTCTGCCTCGAGAAATCTCAATATAATTGTTGATATGCCTTCCTGACTTGGAGGAAAGCATTGGTAATTAACCTTTACACTTATATATATATATATATATATAGCCAGTATTTTAATTTGCTGGTAGAAATAATAACGTTAATTTATTGTTGTTAGCCCAAGTTTTTGCACTTTTATTAATGTACGACACCAATGTATTATTCATTTCGAGTTCCTTTTAAGAATTAAGATTCTGTTTCATTTTGTCATATTTTTCCCATACAGCGCTTTGAGGAAACTTTTAATGTTTGTACGCTTATATTAAACAAAATTGAACAGATATCTGAAAGAATTACAGCGCTTACGAATTAAATATGTAAATAGTTCACGCAAATCAGAAAAGGCAGATTGGACACTAAAAGTTGCCAAAGCCCCAAAGCGCAGATGAAAAAATCGTAAAACGCTATAGGTGAGTTTGAAGGGCCAAGAAAATCAAGCGGTGCTCGAGAAGAATGTTGTGATTTTCTGTACTGAGAATTCTGACCGCCTTCCTCCCCGTTAATATTTAAACTCGCTAACATTCGTTACTGCCTATGAGGTGATACAAGGTTTGTGGTGGATTTAGTAATTGATTATGAGCAAAAACAATATATATATATATATATATATATATATATATATATATATATATATATATATATCTGATCGTACGAATGAAACAGTAAGTTACGCGTGTTCGACACCACATATAAAGCGCACCTGTTTCGTGTACTGCTGCGCATGGAATGAATGTCTGCCCACTGGCAGACTGCCTTGCCTGCTCATGTGAGTGTCTGTGGCATGGCACGCCACCCACATAATGGAGAGATCGAGGCCAATCGGGTGACAAGTGGACGGAGTCTCGCAGCTCTGGAGTGAGAGCGACAGAATGTGCTTTTGAAATGAGGGTGACAAAGAGGGAAGGATTATTTGGGCTGGACTCAATTTATGGTGTCTGGGTAATACACACCCAATTCTAAGTACTCAAAACTACGTTTAAACTCTAAGAACTGCGATTTCTATCTAAATATTGTGCCATTCAAATATACAGTTACAGGTTACAATGTTGACGTAATATTTTTTCCTGAAGCACGCCCCCATAGCCTACATTCCGTTTCCCATTTTGAGAACCAACCGCTAATTGTGCTGTTAAAGCCAAAGCTGTTTATTGCCCTGAAATGCATTTTAATTGGGGTTTTTGGTTTTTGACCTTTCTCCTCTCCTTAACAATTTACCCATCCCTGTTAAGTCGCAGGTGCCCCCCCCCTCCTCCTCCTCCCTCCTCCTCTCCTCCTTTGGTGTATCTCAATTACAACCGAAACGTGGGTCATAGTACAATTGGTGAATTGTTTTAT
This sequence comes from Huso huso, assembly GCA_036884735.1. Classification (NCBI taxonomy): domain Eukaryota; kingdom Metazoa; phylum Chordata; class Actinopteri; order Acipenseriformes; family Acipenseridae; genus Huso; species Huso huso. The sequence goes on along the minus strand of CM072711.1, from coordinate 6,653,186 downwards.
CCGAGAAACAACTAAATGGCTTTTTTAATCATATTGTTTTACTCTTGATTCAGCAGAAATCTTTGATCAAATATAGTTTTTCTAGATTGCAATATAAAATGTTTGTGTATGTGATATCTACAATGTGAAATAATGTATACGTGATATCTTGTAATACCTGTAAGTCGCCTCGATAAGGGCATGCCTGCTGCAAAACACATGCACAATACATCGAATTATGTTTACTATTAAAGGGCACCTTCCCATAAGTAATATGTGATAGCATCGCTATAATACATTTCCATTTCTCGAGAAAAACTGATCAGGCTATGTCATTTTATTTACTTAACTACCTTTTCCCACTGCCTGAAGATGCTAACTAATGCATTTAAGTTCATTGTTGATAAACATAACGCTTGACAACAAGCGCATCATCAAACAGTCAGATACTGTGATTAGAATATAGAAAGTGATAAACCCAGAGGAGGCCATTCAGCCTATCTTGCCTGCTTATTGTTAGCAGCTTATTGGATCCCAGAATCTCATCACAGCTTCTTGAAGGATGCCAGGGTGTCAGCTTCAACAATATTACTGTGAGTTGGTTCCAGACCCTCACAATTCTCTGTGTAAAAAGTGCCACCTATTTTCATCTTGAATGCCCTTATTCAATCTCATTTGACCCCTGGTCCTTGTTTCTTTTTCAGGTCAAAGAAGTCCCTGGCCGACATTGTCTATACCTTTTAGGTACCTTTTAGTCGTTTGAATCAGATCGCCGTAGTCAAGTTCAAGACTGAATAGACTACCCTTTAGCCTGTCTGCATATGATGCTTTTTAAACCGGATAATTCTGTTGCTCTTGCACCTTTCTAGAGCAGTAACATTTTTGTAAATTGAAGACCAGAACTGAACACAATATCAGGTAGAGGTCTTACCACGACCCGTAAAGTTTTAAACATTACTTCCTTGATTTCCACCCTACACTTCTCACAGTATATCCAAGATCTGTTGGCCTTTTTTATAGCTTCCCATGGTCTAGAGGAAATATTATTCTGAGTCAATATAAACCCTAGGTCTTACATTTCTCTTCACCCCCTCAGCCTCCCATGATATTGAGAATGCACATTTGTATTGCCTGCATGCAATACTTGCACTTTTCTCTCTCTATTAAATTTCATTTGCCATGTGTCTGCCCAGTTCTGAACGCTGTCTATATCATTTTGAATGACCTTCCATGCAACAGTGTTTACACTCCTCCTATTTAGGTCGCCTGCAAATTTAACAAATTGTTTATTATACCAGAATCCAAATAATTACCGAGATTAGAAATAGCAGAGGACCCAATACTGATCCCCAGCACAACCACCGGTTACCTCGCCTCCATTTTGAGGTTCTCCCATCAGCACTCACTGTTTCTACATGTTAACCAATTCTAATCCATGTTCATGCATTTCCTTAACCCTATCATGCTCAGTTTGAGAATTACTCTTTATGGGACTTTGTCAAAAGCTTTGAAATCAAATAAACCATGTCAGATAAGCTTTGTACTATCCATTTTCATCGTTGCATCCTTAAAGTCAAGTAGGTTAGTTAGACACGATCTCCTTTTCCCAAAAACCATGCTGGCTGTCTCCCCAGATATTATGTTATTACCATATTAATTTTCTATTTTGGATCTTATTATAGTTTCCATGCTAATTTACATATAGTAGAAGTCAGGCTTATTGTCTGTAGTTACTCGGTTTGGCTTTAATTCCTTTGTGGATCAGTATTATGCTTTTGCTATTTTCAGTCTGTTATACAACCTCTGTGTCAAGAGACTGTTGTACGATCTGTTTAACGGTTTGTAAATAACTTTCATTTTGAGTACTATTGGAGGATCTCATCCGCCCAGGGATTTGTTTATTTTAAAAGCTCCAGTCCCTTTAACACTTTCAATTTCTGTTATGCTAAAGATGAAACTTGATAGGAATAGCCCACATGCGGGTATGTTGTCCGTGTCCTCCTTGTAAAAACCCGTGAAAAGTAATATTTATATTTATTATTTTTCTCTCTTCCATAGATTTTGCTGTATTTGTGTCTCTTAGATATTTGAACTCCTCTTTGAATGTTCTTGCTGTTATAATATTGGAAAAACATTTTAATTGGTTTTAGCTCTATAGTAATATTGATTGCCCTCTTGGCCTTTCTAACTTCCTTTTTGACTGTGTTTGCAGTTCCAAGTACTTTCTGTACTTTTGTTTTTTGGTCCCTTTTAAATTTCTGTAAAGTGCCTTTTTATCACTGGAATACCTTTAATTCATCTATTAAACCATTTTGGCCATTTATTTTTTGATTTAGATTGGTCTACTTGGGATGTAATTGTTTTGCTCTATAGTATTATTTTAAAAACAGCCATCCTTTTCTGTGGCTGTTTTCTATTTTACCTCCAATCTACTTTTGTTAGTCTCTTGTTTCATATCTTCATAGTTTAGTTTTCTAAATTGTAACCCGCTTTAGTCATTACTTTAGGTTTTAAAAATACTTCAATGAGACCATGGTATGACTGAGTTTCAATGTGCTCTTGACCTCTGTTTTAGTTATTCTTATCATTATTTGAAAAGACTTAAATCAAGGCATGCTTCCTCTAGTCGGTGCCTTTGACAACTTTATAGAAGCAGTCATTTGTCATTTCCACCATTTCAATTTGTCCGTCAGTGTCTTGAATGGGTTTCCTCCCATTTTATATGGAGGAAGTTGAAACTCTTATTAGTATGCTTCCTTTCTACAACGCTTCGAAGCTAACATAAATAGATTATTTTGCTCAGCCTGAATTTGGTGGTTCGCACGCCCTATTATTATGCCCTTGAATTTGTGTCCATCATTCTGCCATATTGATTCTGCATTGTTTTCTTTGTCCTGATTTAACACCTGGGCTTCAAAGGCTATTTCTTATGTATAAGCGCTAGCCCTCACGCCTCTTCTGTCCTGCCTGTCTTTCCTATACAGTGTGTGCCCCACTAATATTATATTAAACCACCACTCTCAGACAACCAAGTTTCTTTAAGGCGTATCAGTTTATAGTCAGTTGTTTAAAATAAAACACTGATATCCTAATTTCCTAGTCAACACCTCTCCAAACCCTATTCAAATTATGCAGATTTCTTCCAAAAAATGGGGTGAGCAATATCTTAACCCTATCTGGCCTGGAGGGTGGGGTAGGACTAGAACTCCCCTCCTATTTTTGTTTTATCGTCTCCTTGGACCCTGATAATCTGTTTGCCTCCAGACTATGTCGTTCAAATCGCCCAGGCCAGAGAGGGTTATTGTATACAGGTGCTTCATTTTACAATACATTTCTATTTCAATTCAGTTCGTAAGTTTTAAACAGAAATGAAGAACAACATTTTATCAAAATGCATTGTGACAATGCATACTTTTCAATTTGGTAGCATACCTCCATAAGTTCTAATATTTTGCACATCAGAGCATACTGGTTTTTATACTCTATTGCATTTGACGTATTTGTTCCTTCCTTGTAGGATGCACTGCATGAGTCTCTGAAGTCTAAGAATGAAAGAAAGATTGCGTCAGGATCAGGGGTGAAAGCGGCAATTGCCAATCCAGAACCAGCAACTCTGGCGAACTTGGGACAGCTGTAGTATATTATACTACACAAATATTTACAGTTTATTAACTGAACATTAGAATACCATGGAGCGTGCAGAACATTTTAAACACTGGATCGTTTATGTATTGTCATATTTTCTTTGCTTGCTTGCGACTAGAAACTGTAGGTCTGGACTGTTGAACACTTGTGGACACATTGTGAAGTTAGGAAATGTTTGTTTATTACAGTCAAGAGGTACCTAGGTCTGACGTCACAGGAAATAGTTTACATTGCAAACAGTTTAAATCAATTAAAACTATTAAAACAGACAAGTATCAAGACTGAAAATGTATGGTGCCGAGTGAAGCAAGACGAATATCTTTTGCAGTTTGTAACAGTAGTTGCACATATACACTACAAATACAAAACACACATGCATACAACCTACAAACACAAACACTAGGACAATAACTGCAAAACTGTTTCATTTGACAAAGTGCAGAAACAAAAAATCCCAAACAAAAAGCGGTGTGCTTTTTTTTTTTTTTTTTTGCTGTATTGTAATCTCTTTCCTATATTGTGATAACTTATTACCTAATTCGCCCTGCATAAGAGTCTATCAGAAAAAATTAAAAATCATGCTAAGCTCCTGCTGCCTTCAAACCAAAATTAAAATCTTAACTGTGCTGAGAATGCCTTGTTTCCAGCAAAATGTGGCTGCTTTTTTTTTCCTGCATTCTCTCCAGGTACAGTTAAACAAAGTGACACATTCACCAACATTTTTCAAATTTTATAAACCTTTAAAAATTGTTGATATCGCTAATGAAAAGGAACGTTGCAATTTCCATATTTGCTGCCCAAAATTAACTCTTATATACAGGAAGTTAACAGCAAACCTTACCTTCAAATTATTAATACATTGTAACATGATATGCCACTGACTTAAAAAACATAAGAAAGTTTACAAGCGAGGGAGGAGGCCATTCAGCCCATCTTTTCGTTTAGTTGTTTTAACTAATTGATCCCAGAATCTCATCAAGCAGCTTCCTAGAGGATCCCAGGGTGTCAACTTCAACAACATTACTGAGGTTGGTTCCAGACCCTCACAATTCTCTGTGTAAAGAGTGCCTCCTATTTTCTGTTCTGAATGCCCCTTTATCTAATCTCCATTTGTGACCCCTGGTCCTTGTTTCTTTTAGGTCAAAAAGTCCCTTAGGTCATTTGTAGCATGACTCGAACGCAATCATGATAAAGTCGTTATATGTTTGACCCGCGTTGCCATAGTAACCAAATGCACAGCGCTGATAAAGTATGTGAATTCATAGTGTGAAATACTGAAAATAAAATGCCTATTTTTTTTCACAGTAAATTGCAAACTGAAAGCAACTTTATTCGCCAATGCCGCCATTATATAGTACACATTCAAAATATTTAAAATGGAAAAACATCAACGGAACACTCCCAACCACTATATACCTCGCATATAAACCGTTTAAAATGTTTTAAGTATACAGAAAATAAATATACTTGCATATATTCGCGATGAATGCATTTTTAAAAAGTCAAATAGGCAGCGTCGCCGAACCAGCGAAACACAATCTTACATTTTAAGTTACTAAATACAATGAAAGTCGTCAGTTACTTACCATTACCTAGTTAGTATCCTCTCGTCTCCTCTTCACCTTACAGGATAAAACCTCGGGGCTTGCAGTTATATAGTCATGACACTCAGGAAACTTCGCACTTATCTCTTGAAACCACAGCAATTTTAAGCTATTTGTCAGCATTTGGCTAGCAGTCTTAATTCTGTTCACTCTCGAGCCTTTCTATAAACTAAACTCTTAAACCTGTGTGCATATTTATTTAGCCATGCTGACCTAGGGTGACCAGATAGCAAGAGTGAAAAATCAGGACACTTTTCAGGAAAAAACCTCCTGAACTACTGCACAAGCATAACATAAACTCGTATCTTTCTTTTGTAGATAGGGTAGTAATATTACTATAGCTTATGTCAAAGTCTGATTTATGACCCTTTGACATTTTTGACTATATAGTATGAGTTTATGAATATATAATGAGGCGTGGTTTATGAATTATGAATATATAATGAGGGGGCAGGATTTTATAGTTGTTACAAGACAGATATGTTATTGAATATAGGCTTATATATGCCTATAAACTTATTACATGTCTTTTATAAGATATGTACAAAAAATCAGTGTTTAATATGTTATTTATATGTCCCGGGGATAGTGGGTAAAGTTTTATAAATGCTTATGTTAACTTATGCTTGGTGCAGACAACATTAATGCTTATGTTAACTTATGCTTGGTGGAACAACATTAAAGTCTTAGTATTGCTTGGTGCAGACAACATTAAAGTCTTAGTATTTTTTACATAAGACACAATGAAAAAGGAGAAAGTTTAAAAGAGGGTATTAAAGCAAAAGAAAAAAAAAACTACTTAGCCATTTTAAAAGCATTTAAACATTATACACACACACACACAGAAATCATGTAAGAGGTGCTGTGATTTTACATTTGATATGTTTGGCGTATACATATTTTTTACTGTTAAAAGCAAAAGATATTTACACATACAGAATCCAACAGATGAAACAGGAAAGTTTAAAACAAGGTATCACAAAAGCAATGAAAATGCAGAAAACAATTTATTACATACATAAATAACTGTAAACGAGCGTTAGTCGTTTTAAAAGTGTAAACAAAATAAAACAGATATTAAATTAAATATTTATAAAAGAACAAAACAAAACAAAATCTACCAGAGTACATAGTGGTTTACCCCAAGTTTTATATAAATGTTATGTTAACTTATGCTTGGTGCAGACAACATTAAAGTCTTAGCATTTTTACATAAGACACTTAATGAAAGAGAAAGTTTAAAAGAGGGGTATTAAAAGCATAAACAAAAAACAAAAAGAAAATTTATATTTAAAATTTTAAACATTACACACATAAATCACCAGAACAACTGACATTATCGTTTTAAATTAATATACAAAACAAAATAAATTAGATATTAAATTAAATATTTAAAAGTGTAGAAAAACAAAACAAACAAAATCTAAATTAGAAAAAAAATATTAAAACTCCCCCGGAAAAGCGCACAAACCCTGCCTGATTCTCTCCTCTCATTTATCTTCAAAAGAAGAAAAACATCGTTCTGTGAAAATGAGGCAAAACATGCTGTGTGAAAATTGTGTTTACAAATAAACCTCCTAAATGAAACAAGTTATAAAACAGATTGCATAGCGTTAACAAATGAGTGAGAATATTTTTTACCTGAAAAAAAAAAACTCTGAAAATGTTATCAACCGTGACTCTAATAATCTCTGCAGGGTCCTAATACTAAATGCATTGTATATATAATAATTATTATTTTAAACCAACCTTTTTTTTTTTACTTTAATTAACACCCATGATCATTTACAAATGTATTCATTAACCCTGTTTAGTTTAAATCCCAGACACTTTCCATTATAGTACTTTGTTCACCATCCAGTTGGATTATATGGCCCTTTCACATTTTGTTTCTTAAACCAACCCTTTACACTATATATATATATATATACATACATACCTAAATAAAGGGTGTGTGCAAGTGTTTGTAAATGCATATTAACCTATGTGCATAAACTGTATTTTGTTGAATAAAAATGTAACATTGCCTTGAAGTCATGTATACTTCAATAAATATTTGAAAGGTTCCTTATAGGGTATGCATTAACTACATCCTTACATTTTAATGGTAATGTTTATTTGAAGTACTGCACAAAACTTGGTCTTTATTTTGTCCTCATGTATTCCATCATAGGATGTCCCAGGCCCTAGCTCACAGGCCCAGCATGGAGCAAGGTAGAACAACACATGGGTGAGGGGAAATCAAAGGAGGTTTTTAGAATGCATGGCTTTATCAGATAAGGCTATCCTGTCTGGGCCCAAAGGGTGAAGGGAGACATGGAGGATTCACTCTAATGAGTTAACACAGCATTTGACCAGAAGGTCTCAGCCCTTTACAGGCAACTGGAGAATACATCTGGTCTAAATTAGCCAGAAAGGCAGAAGGCGCAAGGTCATTGAGCCAAAAGACCAGTATGTGTGGGGGTATTTCAGAGCCTAAGAGATGCAGAGCCTTCCAAAATAGGTATATTAGAGTTATGGGTTAAATTAAATAAATACAACTGAAGGGGTTATTTGGGGAAATAAACATTATCATTAAGGAGATTGCTTACTTTTAGTTAAGATTAAAACCTGGAAACAATTCTATAAACAAAACTGTTTAATCATGTTTGTTTTTTTTTTTTTGTTTTTTTTTTTTTTAAAAAACTAGCAAAACTTGTTTATTCTTGTCATGCCAATAAAGCTTATTGAATTGAATATAATTGAATAAAAACAAAATGTTATGATTCTGTAACAAACAAATGAAGGAAAATTAAATACATATGTACATGAATAAAACAGCACAAAGTTTAACATTTTTTAAAATGTTAAATATGGAGTAAAGAAAATATAAGTAAAGTATAGCATCCTGCTAAAGAATAAGGCCTACGGTTTTTGTAATGTATTTAGATTCCCTGAAAAAGGCACGGAACAGCTTTTTAGAGAGAGAGACCCCCAGCTCTGACCAAAGATCTTTTTCTGAAATGGGGACATCCCTTTCTTGGGAGTGGTCTGGTGAACCTGCCTATATCTTTCCAAAGTAAATTGGGTCAGTCTCAATACTTTATTATGGGTTTATTTTCTTGAGGTACATGTTTTACAATATTTGGTATGCTCTATATACATCCAAAAAACACAAGTGCATTATTTTTACTTTGTGTATTTAAGAATCATGAACAAACCCTGGTATTTGTGAGATGATAGGTGCAGTCATCATGTACCCTAAATTAGAAACTCCTCCTTTATAGATACATTTTCAATGTGTTATTTTACTGAACATAATTACAATATTCTTTTTACAAGGTGCTCCAGGTGTTAATGCATGTGGATATGCAGGTTTGAACCTTAGGTGTCAATAATAACATAAACAAATACATCCTTATTTACATGATAAAAACATGATATCTATATCGTAGAATGCCTTATTTCTTTAAATTATTGTATACACTCTTTATTATTGAGCTCTCATTAAATTGAATTTATTTATATAAAATAATTAAATGCTCCCATATTGTGAATGTCAGAATATGACAGGTAAGCCCCCAAAGTTTGTGTTAAAAATATCCATACTTTTAAGTTATACATACTTTAATTTTTAATAATGGATTGATGCGTGGATTTGTTTAACTTCATATTCCACCCCAAATTGTTATGTTGGTAGGTTTGTAACACCAGGTTGGTGTTATTTTGGGGGTAGGTTTAAAATGGTCCACCTTGTACCGCGCTTGACCTGGGTATGTGTAAATGATTTTAGTTCAGAAAACAAGCAAATGTCCACCTGAAAAGTGCGATGTACTGAGTTGGTCCCTTAAAGTAATTTTATATAATATTTCACTATTCATCAAATGTATGTGACTTTAACTGATGAGCAACAAATAGGGTTACATTGTAAACATCTAGGATTAGGAGTTGAACTATACTTTGGCTTCTTCTTAGTGACTTATGCAGTAGTCAATCAAAGCAAGGACAGCGTCCCATTTTCTGACGTTACACAGGTCAAGTTGCTGTACATACCATATTCTGATTATATACCACTTACTGGTCCTATGCCAAAGCCACAAAAATAAAGAGGAAACAAGGAAAGAGTTATGTATATTTGAATAATAATAGTATATTGTAGTCTACTGTCTGTTTAAACTTCCCAAAGTGTTACAAATTGTACTTTGTGATGTATTATTATGAAAGAAAAGGTTTCTTTGACACCAGTCGGTACCAAAGAATCTTATGTACCGTTTAGGGCCGTGGTTATTTTATCGATGCATATCAGACATGTACAGTATAGAACTACAGGAGGTTTCTCTTTTTTACTATTTGCTTATTTTTTACTGTTAAAAATAAGGTATAGATTATCTTGTTCTGAAGCAGTTCAGATATCTGCTGTCTTTATACATTATGCATATTGTTTCATATTGTTTCTTTCTGTTCATATTCCAGGATATACAGGTTTGAACCTTGGGTGTCAATAATTACATAAATAAATACATCCTTATTTATTGATAAACGCAGATATCTACTCCAGAATGCCTTATTTCTTTAAATTATTGTATACACTCTTTATTGTTGAGCTCTCATTAAATTAATTTATTATATACAAAATAATTAAATGCTCCCGGTACTGTGAATGTCAGAATATGACAGGTCGCCCCCAAGTTTGTGTTAAAAATATCCATACTTTAAGTTATACATACTTTAATTTTTTAATAATGGATTGATGCGTGGATTTGTTTAACTTCATATTCCACCCAAATTGTTATGTTGGTAGGTTTGTAACACCGGGTCGGTGTTATTTTGGGGGTAGGTGTTTAAAAATGGTCCACCTTGTACTGCGCATGACCTGGGTATGTGTAAATGATTTTAGCTCAGAAAACAAGCAAATGTCCACCTGAAAATGCGATGTACTGAGTTGGTCCCTTAAAGTAATTTTTATATAATATTTCACTATTCATCAAATGTATGTGACTTTAACTGATGAGCAACAAATAGGGTTATATTGTAAACATCTAGGATTTGGGAGTTGAACTATAATTTGGCTTCTTCTTAGTGACTTAGGCAGTAGTCAATCAAAGCAAGGACAGCGTCCCATTTCTGATTACACAGGTCAAGTTGTGGTACACATACCATATTCTGATTATATACCACTTACTGGTTCTATGCCAGAGCCACAAAAATAAAGAGGAAACAAGGAGAAGAATTATGTATATTTGAATAATAGTATATTGTAGTCTACTGTCTGTTTAAACTTCCCAAAGTGTTACAAATGGTACTTTGTGATGTATTATGAAAGAAAAGGTTTCTTTGACACCAGTCGGTACCAAAGAATCTTATGTAACGTTGGGGCCGTGGTTATTTTTTATTTGATGCATATCAAACATGTACAGTATAGAACTACGGAGGTTTCTCTTTTACTATTTGCTTATGTTTTACTGTTAAAAATAAGGTATAGATTTATATTGTTCAGAAGCAGGTTCAGATATCTGCTGTCTTTATACATATGCATATTGTTTCATATTGTTTCTTTCTGTTCATATTCAAATAAAAGCCTAAACCTTAATGTATCAATCCAACATTACAAATACTATAGTCTACCTATTTAAATATCTTTAAGAGTTATTTCACATAATAATATAAGACACATAATAAACACATAATAAGCAATAATGAATAAATAGATTGGGTGTTTTGGGTGTTGAACTGGGAGATACAATTGTATTTGCTTTTATTTAGTATGAAAACAGCTTCTTGGATAAAGGCAAATAATAATAATAATAAATAATAATAATAATAATAATAATAATAATAATAATAATAATAATAAATAATAATAAAATAATCATAATATTAATCATAGGTCATCAAGTTATCGATTGTAGTATGCAATGAGGTAATAATATGCAACTAAATTAAGGAATACTAACTTATTGTTGAATAGCTTCAGTATAAAAGATAATAAATTAATTACAAAGGATAATTTCTGAAAGACAATATTTAAACTGTTGATTATATAGAGTTGTTAACTACAAGTAGCCTACTAGGCTAGTACATGTCTAAGTCGAACATGTCTCAAATCTTAAAAAATGTTATCGTGGTAAGGTCATCAGGCAAGTTAGTACCACAAGCGTCTTCATTAACACATCCCTTTTTTAAACAGCTTTAATAATACATAGATGGGTATATAACGTCTAAATGGCAATAGATTGTCTATTTTTCTAACCTGCCTTTTATACATTTAACATGTTTTTGGTCACATGACAATAGAAAAGACATACAACAATAAAGTGTTATGATCGGTGGTAAAACATCTCACATATATGTCCTAAATGAAAATGTTTAATTGCTTTATTCACCATATGCTTTTACTAATAATTATTGTAAGACAAACCATATTAGAACTATTACTTGTGGGGAAAAGACATCATAATTCTACTTACAAGACAGGGGCCCAGCTGAGAGAGATATTTTCCCTTGACCTATTTAGAGGTCTGGTTGAATATGTTAAATTGTTTATATTTCAGGTTAATAGAATGATTGTATTGGGAAGTGAAACTGTTGATGGAATATGTTTTCGGTGCAAAATCTAAATGCAGAGATTACAGTTTTCTCAATTGCTAAAGTTAAATAAGCAGGCATGTGGCAAAGCAGTAAAACTAAACCCACAGGTAGCTGTGTGGTTAGGGTTCATTCTCCCATCATCCTCCTGAAACATCTCATTAGGTTTTACATTTCACCACAACCCACTGGTCCATAGCAACACTCTTTCTATTCAATTTATTATTATTATTATTTATTTATTTTTTTTTTTTTTTTTAACACAAAGTGCGTTTTGATCAAAACCTAAAGTTAATGAGACAATATGGTGTGTGTAAAGCTGCAAATCTAAACACCATCATGCAGATAATTCTTTCTATTTTATTTATTTATTTATTTGGATTGTATTATTTGTCATCCTTAAAAATCCTTTGGTATATTGATAATTTACCCTAATCCATGCACTGTGTCTAAAAATAGTTTTTTACTGCTGTGCTTAAGACCAAACATTCAACTTTCAAGTGGTTCTAAAATTCCAACTGCTTTTTTGGTGTAAATGGATCTCAATAAAGAGGGTGAATAAAGGAGACTCAATGACGGCTGTTCGAACGGTCACACCTCCCTCCCGGAGTGAATCATTCTGTAAGCTTCATTCTTTATTGTTTACCTCCATGTTAAGTGAATATATGAAAACCACTTTTAAACCTCAAAGTTATCCCATTTATAAACTTAGATTTAAGAAAATTTTTTACACTTTTAGCAGGTAAAAAATAAAAATAAAAATAAAAATCACAATGATTTGGATTTTTAAGAACAATAACATTCTTTGGAATTTAGTTTGTAAATTTTGATTCATTGTTTGCCAATACAAACACAGATTTATACAACTCTATATATTTAGTTTGAATTTAACCAAAAGATTAAAAAGATGGCATTTGTTAGAGGAAGGCCCCCCACCCAGAGAATCGCATGGTTAGTGTAAAAACCTTCGGATAGCTTCCTCTGCCATTTTCTACCACATTTGAGGATAGCCTTCTACCACATTGTGAGTGGGGGGCCTTCCTCTAACAAATGCTATCTGCGTTTTTTAGACCCCCAATTGTTCCACTCTGCTCATAAGGTGTAAATTCAAATAAATATATATAGAGTTGTATAAATCTGTGTTTGTCAATTTGGCAAACAATGAATCAAGTATATTTACAAACTAATTATTCCAAAGAATGTTACTGTTCTTTAAAAATCCAATCTAAATCTAGCATTGTGATTTTTTATTTTTATTTTATTTTTTTTTTTTTTTAACGTCTAAAAGTGTAAAAATATTTTCTTCAAAATGTAAGCTTATAAATCTGCGGGATAACTTTGAGGTTTAAAAGTGGTTGTCTTACCATATATCATCTGTTAAGATGCATAGCTTTCTTAACATGGAGGTAAACAATTCAAAGAATGAATGCTTACAGAATGATTCTTTTTACTTCCGGGGAGGGAGGTGTGACCGTGTTCGGAACAGCCTGTCATTGAGTCTCCTTTATTCACCCTCTTTATTGAGATCCATTTACACCAAATTTAGCAAGCAGTTGGAATTCTTAGAACCACTTGAAAGTTGAATGTTTGGTCTTAAGCACAGCAGCAAAAACTATTTTTAGACACAGTGCATGGATTAGGGGTAAATTATCAATATACCAAAGGATTTTTAAGGATGACAAATAATACAATCCAAATAAATAAATAAATAAAATAGAAAGAATTATCTGCATGATGGTGTTTAGATTTGCAGCCTTGCCACACACCATATTGTCTCATTAACTTTAGGTTTTGATCAAAACGTACCCTTGTTAAAAAATAAATAAAAATAAATAAATAAATAATAATAATAAATTGAATAGAAAGAGTGTTGCTATGGACCAGTGGGTTGTGGTGAAATGTAAAACCCAATGAGATGTTTCAGGAGGATGATGGGAGCCTGAACCCTAACCACACAGCTACCTGTGGGTTTAGTTTTACTGCTTCTGCCACATGCCTGCTTATTTAACTTTAGCAATTGAGAAAACTGTAATCTCTGCATTTAGATTTTGCACCGAAAACATATTCCATCAACAGTTTCACTTCCCAATACAATCATTCTATTAACCTGAAATATAAACAATTTAACACATTCAACCAGACCTCTAAATAGGTCAAGGGAAAATATCTCCTCTCAGCTGGGCCCCCTGTCTTCTAAGTAGAATTATGATGTCTTTTTCCCTACAAGTAATAGTTCTAATATGGTTTGTCTTACAATAATTATTAGTAAAAGCATATGGTGAATAAAGCAATTAAACATTTTCATTTAGGGACAGCATGTGAGATGTTTTTACTACCGATCATAACACTTTATTGTTGTATGTCTTTCTATTGTCATGTGACCAAAAACATGTTAAATGTATAAAAGGCAGGTTAGAAAAATAGACAATCTATTGCCATTTAGACGTTATATACCTATCTATGTATTATTAAAGCTGTTTAAAAAAGGGATGTGTTAATGAAGACGCTGTGGTACTAACTTGCCTGATGACCTTACCACAATAACATTTTTTAAGGCGAGACATGTTCACGCATTAGATATGTACTAGCCTAGTAGGCTACTTGTAGTTAACAACTCTATATAATCAACAGTTTAAATATTGTCTTTCAGAAATTATCCTTTGTAATTAATTTATTATCTTTTTATACTGAAGCTATTCAACAATAAGTTAGTATTCCTTAATTTAGTTGCATATTATTACTCTCATTGCATACTACAATCGATAACTTGATGACCTATGATTAATATTATGATTATTTATTATTATTATTATTATTATTATTATTATTATTATTATTATTATTATTTACCGGCTGCCTTTATCCAAGAAGCTGTTTTCATACTAAATAAAAGCAAATACAATTGTATCTCCCAGTTCAACACCCCAAAACACCCAATCTATTTATTCATTATTGCTTATTATGTGTTTATTATGTGTCTTATATTATTATGTGAAATAACTCTTAAGATATTTAAATAGGTAGACTATAGTATTTGTAATGTTGGATTGATACATTAAGGTTTAGGCTTTTATTTGAATATGAACAGAAAGAAACAATATGAAACAATATGCATAATGTATAAAGACAGCAGATATCTGAACCTGCTTCTGAACAATATAAATCTATACCTTATTTTTAACAGTAAAACATAAGCAAATAGTAAAAGAGAAACCTCCTGTAGTTCTATACTGTACATGTTTGATATGCATCAAATAAAAATAACCACGGCCCCAACGTTACATAAGATTCTTTGGTACCGACTGGTGTCAAAGAAACCTTTTCTTTCATAATAATACATCACAAAGTACCATTTGTAACACTTTGGGAAGTTTAAACAGACAGTAGACTACAATATACTATTATTCAAATATACACATAATTCTTCTCCTTGTTTCCCTCTTTATTTTTGTGGCTCTGGCATAGGACCAGTAAGTGGTATATAATCAGAATATGGTATGTGTACCACAACTTGACCTGTGTAACGTCAGAAAATGGGACGCTGTCCTTGCTTTGATTGACTACTGCCTAAGTCACTAAGAAGAAGCCAAATTATAGTTCAACTCCCAAATCCTAGATGTTTACAATATAACCCTATTTGTTGCTCATCAGTTAAAGTCACATACATTTGATGAATAGTGAAATATTATATAAAAATTACTTTAAGGGACCAACTCAGTACATCGTACCCCTTTCAGGTGGACATTTGCTTGTTTTCTGAGCTAAAATCATTTACACATACCCAGGTCATGCGCAAGTACAAGGTGGACCATTTTAAACACCTACCCCAAAATAACACCGACCCGGTGTTACAAACCTACCAACATAACAATTTGGGTGGAATATGAAGTTAAACAAATCCACGCATCAATCCATTATTAAAAAATTAAAGTATGTATAACTTAAAGTATGGATATTTTTAACACAAACTTTGGGGGCGACCTGTCATATTCTGACATTCACAGTACCGGGGAGCATTTAATTATTTTGTATATAAATAAATTCAATTTAATGAGAGCTCAACAATAAAGAGTGTATACAATAATTTAAAGAAATAAGGCATTCTGGGCGTATAGATATCTGCGTTTATCATGTAAATAAGGATGTATTTATTTATGTAATTATTGACACCTAAGGTTCAAACCTGTATATCCTGAATATGAACAGAAAGAAACAATATGAAACAATATGCATAATGTATAAAGACAGCAGATATCTGAACCGCTTCAGAACAAGATAAATCTATACCTTATTTTTAACAGTAAAAAATAAGCAAATAGTAAAAGAGAAACCTCCTGTAGTTCTATACTGTACATGTCTGATATGCATCAGATAAAAATAACCACGGCCCCAACGGTACATAAGATTCTTTGGTACCGACTGGTGTCAAAGAAACCTTTTCTTTCATAATAATACATCAAAGTACCATTTGTAACACTTTGGGAAGTTTAAACAGACAGTAGACTACAATATACTATTATTATTCAAATATACACATAACTCTTCTCCTTGTTTCCCTCTTTATTTTTGTGGCTCTGGCATAGGACCAGTAAGTGGTATATAATCAGAATATGGTATGTGTACAGCAACTTGACCTGTGTAACGTCAGAAAATGGGACGCTGTCCTTGCTTTGATTGACTACTGCATAAGTCACTAAGAAGAAGCCAAATTATAGTTCAACTCCCTAATCCTAGATGTTTACAATGTAACCCTATTTGTTGCTCATCAGTTAAAGTCACATACATTTGATGAATAGTGAAATATTATATAAAAATTACTTTAAGGGACCAACTCAGTACATCGTACCCCTTTCAGGTGGACATTTGCTTGTTTTCTGAACTAAAATCATTTACACATACCCAGGTCAAGCGCAGTACAAGGTGGACCATTTTTAAACACCTACCCCCAAAATAACACCAACCTGGTGTTACAAACCTACCAACATAACAATTTGGGTGGAATATGAAGTTAAACAAATCCACGCATCAATCCATTATTAAAAAATTAAAGTATGTATAACTTAAAGTATGGATATTTTTAACACAAACTTTGGGGGCGACCTGTCATATTCTGACATTCACAATACGGGGAGCATTTAATTATTTTGTATATAAATAAATTCAATTTAATAAGAGCTCAACAATAAAGAGTGTATACAATAATTTAAAGAAATAAGGCATTCTGGGCGTATAGATATCTGCGTTTATCATGTAAATAAGGATGTATTTGTTTATGTTATTATTGACACCTAAGGTTCAAACCTGCATATCCACATGCATTAACACCTGGAGCACCTTGTAAAAGAATATTGTAATTATGTTCAGTAAAATAACACATTGAAAATGTATCTATAAAGGAGGAGTTTCTAATTTAGGGTACATGATGACTGCACCTATCATCTCACAAATACCAGGGTTTGTTCATGATTCTTAAATACACAAAGTAAAAATAATGCACTTGTGTTTTTTGGATGTATATAGAGCGTACCAAATATTGTAAAACATGTACCTCAAGAAAATAAACCCATAATAAAGTATTGGAGACTGACCCCATTTCTTTGGAAAGATATAGGCAGGTTCACCAGACCACTCCCCCGAAGAAAGGGATGTCCCTCATTTCAGAAAAGATCTTTGGTCAGAGCTGGGGTCTCTCTCTCTAAAAAGCTGTTCCGTGCCTTTTTCAGGGAATCTAAATACATTACAAAAACCGTAGGCCTTATTCTTTAGCAGGATGCTATACTTTACTTATATTTTCTTTACTCCATATTTAACATTTTAAAAAATGTTAAACTCTGTGCTGTTTTATTCATGTACATATGTATTTAATTTTCCTTCATTTGTTTGTTACAGAATCATAACATTTTGTTTTTATTCAATTATATTCAATTCAATAAGCTTTATTGGCATGACAAGAATAAACAAGTTTTGCTAGCTTTTTTAAAAAAAAAAAACAAAAAAAACAAAAAAACAAACATGATTAAACAGTTTTTGTTTATAGAATTGTTTCCAGGTTTTAATCTTAACGAAAGTAAGCAATCTCCTTAATGATAATGTTTATTTCCCCAAATAACCCCTTCAGTTGTATTTATTTAATTTAACCCATAACTCTAATATACCTATTTTGGAAGGCTCTGCATCTCTTAGGCTCTGAAATACCCCCGCACACATACTGGTCTTTTTGGCTCAATGACCTTTGCGCCTTCTGCCTTTCTGGCAATTTAGACCAGATGTATTCTCCAGTTGCCTGTAAAAGGGCTGAGACCCTTCTGGTCAAATGCTGTGTTAACTCATTAGAGTGAATCCTCCATGTCTCCCTTCACCCTTTGGGCCCAGACAGGATAGCCTTATCTGATAAAGCCATGCATTCTAAAAACCTCCTTTGATTTCCCCTCACCCATGTGTTGTTCTACCTTGCCTCCATGCTGGGCCTGTGAGCTAGGGCCCTGGGACATCCCTATGATGGGAATACATGAGGACAAAATAAGACCAAGTTTTTGTGCAGTACTTCAAATAAACATTACCATTAAAATGTAAGGATGTAGTTAATGCATACCCTATAAGGAACCTTTCAAATATTTATTGAAGTATATACATGACTTCAAGGCAATGTTACATTTTTTATTCAACCAAAATACAGTTTATGCACATAGGTTAATATGCATTAAAACTTACAAACACTTGCACACACCCTTTATTTAGGGTATGTATGTATATATATATATATATATATATAGTGTAAAGGGTTGGTTTAAGAAAACAAAAATGTGAAAGGGCCATATAATCCAACTGGATGGTGAACAAAGTACTCATATAATGGAAAGTGTCTGGGATTTAAACTAAACAGGGGTTAATGAATACATTTGTAAATGATCATGGGGTGTTAATTAAGGTAAAGTAAAAAATAAAAAGGTTGGTTTAAAATAATAATTATTATTGTACATATACAATGCATTTGGGGCATTAGGACCCTGCAGAGATTATTAGAGTCACGGTTGATAACATTTTCAGAGTTGATAATAAATTTCATGTTTCAGGGTAAAAAATATTCTCACTCATTTGTTAACGTTTATGCAATCTGTTTTATAACTTGTTTCATTTTAGAGGTTTATTTGTTTATTTCCCCCAATAAACACAACTTCAGGGGGATGTGGATGTGTGTTTTTAGCATGTTTGGGGCCAAAGGAACGCCCCCTATTTAAGTCACAGAACGATGTTTTGCAGTCATTCGTCAGCTAAAGTTTGAAGAGAGAAGAAGCGTGAGAGGGAGAGAATTCAGGCAGGGTTTGTGCGTTTTGTCCGGGGGAGTTTTTTTTTTTTTTTTGACGGTAAGAGAGAGCTTTTTTCAGAACTTGTACTCTGGTAGATTTTGTTTTGTTTTGTTTTTCTTCTTTTATAAATATTTAATTTAATATCTAATTTATTTTGTTTTGCGATACACTTTCAAAACGACTAATGCTCAGTTGTTCTGTGATTTATGTGTGTAATGTTTAAACGCATTTTAAATATAAATTGTTTTCTTTTTTTGTTTTTTTGTTTATGCTTTTAATACCCTCTTTTTAAACTTTCTCTTTTCATTAAGTGTCTTATGTAAAAAATGCTAAGACTTTAATGTTGTCTGCACCAAGCATAAGTTAACATAAGCATTTATATAAAACTTGGGGTAAACCACTATGTACTCTGGTAGATTTTGTTTTGTTTTTGTTCTTTTATAAATATTTAATTTAATATCTGTTTTATTTTGTTTAGCGATA
>CM072711.1:6589007-6633104 GCA_036884735.1 Huso huso | reverse complement strand
GCGCTGCCATAAGAAATAACCTTGAAGCCCAGGTGTTGAAATCAGGACAAAACAATGCAGAATCAATATGGGTCAGAATGATGGACAGCACAAATTCAAAGGGCATAATAATAGGGCGTAGACCACCAAATTCAGGCGCTGAGCAAAATAATCTGTTGTACAATGGCATTGAAAAGCGTGTGAAAAGGAGAAGCCATACTAATGGAGATTTCAACTTCCCCATATAAAATGGGAAAACCGATGGAGACACGACCAGACCCGAAAGTGAAATGATTGGAAATGACAAATGACTGCTTCCTAACGCCAATTTGTCAAGGCACACCGACTAGAGGAGAAGCATGCTTGATTTGGTCTTTTCAAATAATGAAGTCAAATAACTAAAACAGAGGTCAGGCGCCATTGGCAAACTCAAACCACAACATGGTCTCATTAGTATTTTTAAAACCCCAAAGTAATGACTAAACTAAGGTTTAATTTTAGAAAGCAAACTATGAAGATATGAAACAGAGACCTTAAGTGAATTGGAGTAAAATAGAAAACATCCACAGAAAAAGGATGGCTGTTTTTAAAAATGTAGTACTATAAACAAAACAATTTACATCCCAAGTAGACCAATCTAAATCTAAAATAAATGGCCAAAATGGTTTAATAGATGAATTAAAAATTATTCAGTGATAAAGGCACTTTAGGCGTTTAAAGGGACCAAAACAAAGTATGTGTGCTTTACTAGACCTCTCTGTGCTTCACCATAATTTGCTTGATTTGTCGTCCATTTCGGTATTTTATGTCTAATGCTGAAAACTAGTTTGTAACCCAAAACAATGTAGCACTGACTTTGTCCATCTACTATACTCAGTACAGCCTTAAGGTCTCACAGAAAAGCCAGTACAGGCAGCACTGATAGGCTGATTAAAACCCAGCTTTAGAGTATATGTCTTATTTTAATTATATTTCACTGAGTTTTTTATCCTAAGTGCTTAGAAATACAAAAAACCCTCTACAAGAAGATCACGTGGTTGCGTCGCTTGCGTTGTGCAGTAGTTCAGGAGGTTTCTCCTCTGAAAAGTGTCCTGATTTTTCACTCTTGCTATCTGGTCACCCCTAGGTCAGCATGGCTAAATAAATATACACAGGTTTAAGGTTTAGTTTAGTAGAAGAGCTGGTGAACAGAATTAAGACTGCTAACCAAATGTGACAAATAGCTTAATTGCTGTGGTTTCAAAGAATAAGTGCAGTTTCTGGAGTGTCACTTGACTATATAACTGCAAGCCCAAGGCTTTATCCTGTGTAAGGTGAAGAGGAGGCGAGGATATAACTAGGCAATGGTAAGTAACGGCGTACTTTCATTGTATTTAGTAATGTAAAATGTAAGATTATTAATTTCTCGCTGGTTGTGACGCTGCCTGTTGACTTTTTAAAATACATTCCTGCAATATATGCAAGTATTTATTTTCTGTATAAAAACATTTCATGGTTTACATACGAGGTATATAGTGGTTGGGAGTGTTCAGTTGACAGTTTCCATTTTAAATATTTTGAATGTGTACTATAGCAATAGCGAACATTGGCGAATTAAAGTTACTCAAGCTTCTTGCAATTTACCGTGAAAAAAATAGGCATTTATTTCTTACAGCTACTATGAATTCATACTTTTATCAGCTGTGCATTTGGTTACTGTAACCTTGTAGTCAAACATATAACGACTTTATCATGATTGGTGTTGAGTCATGCTACAAATGACCAAACAAGGGACTTTGACCTAAAAAGAAACAAGGACCAGAGATTACAAGTTGGGATGATAAAGGGCATTCAGAACAGAAAATAGGGCACTACTTACACAGAAGGTATGAGGGTCTGGAACCAACTCCCCAGTAATGTTGTTGAAAGCGACACCCTGGGATCCTTCAAAAACTGCTTGATGATTCTGGGATCAATAAACTACAACAACCAACGAGCAAGATGGGCTGAATAGCTCCTCTGGTTTATAAACTTTCTTATGTTTTTTTAAGTCAGTATGTATCATGTCACAAATGTATTAATAATTTGAAGGTAAATGCTGTTAACTTCTCCCATATAAGTGTTAATTAATTTAAAGGGCAGCAACAGAAACCGCCTTTCATTAGCGTGTCAACAATTTTAAAAGGTTTATAAAATTTGAAAAATGTTGTGAATGTGTCACTTTGGTTTAACTGTACCTGAGAGAATGCAGAAACAAAAGTAGCCATATTTTGCTGGAAACAAGGTATTCTCAGCACACAAAGTTAAGATTTTAATTTGAAGGCAGGAGCTTAGCATGATTTTTAATTTTTGCTTTGACAGATCCCTTGTATGCAGGGGACTTACTTAATAAGTTATCACAATATAGGAAAGAGATTACACACACAAAAAAAAAAAAAAAAAAAAAAAAAAAAAAAAAAAGCAATACCGTTTTGTTTGGGGATTTTTTTTGTTTCGCACTTTGTCAAATGAAACAGTTTTTGCAGTTATTGTCCGCAGTGTTTGTGTTTGTAGGTTGTATGGCGTGTGTTTTGTATTTGTAGTGTATATGTGCAACTACTGTTACAAACTGCAAAAGATATTCGCCTTGCTTCACTCGGCACCATACATTTTCAGTCTTATTACTGGTTTTGTTTTAATAGTTTTAATTGATTAAATCATGTTGTAATGTAACTATTTCCTGTGACGTCAGACCTAGGGGTACCTCTTGACTGTATAAATAAATACATTCTCAATCTCACAATGTGTCCACAAGTGTTCAACAGTCCAGACCACATTTCCAGTCGCAAAGCAAGCAAAGAAAATAAGTGACAATACATAAACGTATCCAGTGTTTAAATGTTCTGCACGTCCATGGCATTCTAATGTTCAGTTAATAAACTGTAAATATTTTTGTGTAGTATAATATACTTACAGCTGTCCTGCAAGTTCTCGGCCAGAGTTGTTGGTTCTTGGATTGGCACTGCCGCTTTCACACCCGATCCTGACCAATCTTTCTTTTCATTCTTTAGACTTCAGAGACCATGCAGTGCATCCTACAAGGAAGGAATAAATACGCCAAATGCAATAGATAAAACCAGTATGCTCTGATGTGCAACATTAGAACTTTATAGGAGGTGGCGTTACCTAAAATTGAAAAGCATGCATTGTCACAATGCATTTCGATAAAATGTTGTTCTTCATCACGTTTAAAAACTTTCATGAACCGAATTGAAATAGAATGTATTGTAAATGAAGCACCTGTGGCACAATAACCCCTCTCTGGCCTGGACGATTTTGAACGATTATAGTCTGAGGCAAACAGATTATCAGGGTCCAAGGAGACGACAAAAACAAAAAAGGGAGGGGGTTTCTAGTCCTACCCCACCCTCCAGGCCAGATAGGGGTTAAGATATTGCCTCACCCCATTTTTGGAAGAAATCTGCATAATTTGAATAGGTTTTGAGAGGTGTTGACTAGAAATTAGGATATCAGTGTTTTATTTTTTAAATAACTGACTATAACTGATAACGTCTTACAGAAACTTGGTTGTCTGAGAGTGATTGAGTTTAATATAATATTAGTGGGCAAGCACACTGTATAGGAAAAGACAGGCAGGACAGAAGAGGCGGAGGGCTAGCGCCATACACAGAAATAGCCTTGAAGCCCAGGTGTTAAATCAGGACAAAGAAAACAATGCAGAATCAATATGGGTGGAAATGATGGGATACAAATTCAAAAGGGCATAATAATAGGAGCGTACATAGACCACCAAATCTGAGACACCGAGCAAAACAATCTGTTATACAATGGCATTCAAAAGCGAAAAGGAGAAGCTTCATACTACGGGGGGATTTAACTTCCCCCATATAAAATGGAAACCCTATGGGGGCAACGACGGATTTAAAATTGAAATGGTGGAAATGACAAATGACTGCTTCCTTTAACGCAATTTGTCAAGGCACCGACTAGAGGAGGCATGCCTTGATTTTAGTCTTTCAAATAATGTCGTCAGAATAACCAAAACAGAGGTCAGAGCGCCTATTGGCAAACTCCCACTCACAACATGGTCTCGTTTGAAGTATTTTTTAAAACCCCAAAAGTAATGACTAAAGCTAAGGTTTACAATTTTAGAAAAGCAAAACTATGAAGATATGAAAACAGATCAATGAAGTAGATTGAGTAAAATAGAGAAAACATCCACAGAAAAAAAAGGATGGCTGTTTTTAAAAATGTAGTACTATAGGCGCAAAACAATTACATCCCAAAGTAGACCAATCTAAACTAAAAATAAATGGCCAAATGGTTTAATAGATGAATTAAAAATTATTCAGTGATAAAGGCACTTACAGAGCGTTTAAAAGGGACCAAAAACAAAAGTATGTGCTTTACTAGACCTCTGTGCTTCACCATAATTTGTTTGATTTGTCGTCCATTTCGGTGGTGGTATTTTATGTCTAACGCTGAAAACTAGATTTTAGCAACCTAAAACAATGTAGCACTGACTTTGTCCCATCTGCTATGCTCAGTACAGCAGGTCACAGAAAGCCAGTACAGACGCACTGATAGGCTGATTAAAACCGCTTTTAGAGTATGTATTATTTATTTTTAAATTATATTTCACTGAGTTTTTTTTTTTATCCTGGGCGTTTAGAAACAAAAAACCCTATCTACAAAAGAAAGATATGTAGTTTGCGTCATTATGTTGTGCAGTAGTTCAGGGTTTTTTCCTGAAAAAGTGTCCTGATTTTTTCACTTGCTATCTGGTCACCCTAGGTCAGCATGGCTAAATAAATATGCACACAGGTTTAAGAGTTTAGTTTAGTAGAAAGGCCTCGAGTGAACAGAATTAAGACTGCTAACAAATGCTGACAATATCTTAAAATTGTTGTGGTTTCAAGAGATAAGTGTAGTTTCTGGAGTGTCATGACTATATAACTGCAAGCCTCCCGGGAGGTTTTATCCTGTGTAAGGTGAAGAGGAGACGAGAGGATACTAATTAGGCAATGGTAAGAACTGACGATTTTCATTGTATTTAGTAATGCTTAAATGTAAGATTGTGTTCGCTGGTTCGGGCGATTTTGCTATTTGACTTTTAAAATGCATTCACTGCGAATATATGCAAGTACATTTATTTTCTGTATACTTAAAACATTTTAAACGGTTTATATGCGAGGTATATAGTGGTTGGAGTGTTCCGCTGACAGTTTTCCATTTTAAATATTTTTGAATGTGTACTATGGCAATGGCGGCATTGGCGAATTAAAGTTGCTTTTCAGCTTCTTGCCATCGCGAAAAAAATAGGCATTTTATTTCATAGTATTTCACACCATGAATTCATACTTTTACCGCCAGCATTTGGTTACTATGGCAACGCGTCAAACATATAACCACTCTTTATCATGATTGGTGTTCGAAATATGCTACAAATGACCAAGGGACTTTTTTTTGACCTAAAAGAAACAAGGACCAGGGTCACAAATGGAGATTAGATAAAGGGCACCAGAACAGAAAATAGGAGGCACTCTTTAATATTAAGAGAATTGTGAGGGTCTGAACCAACTCTCATAATGTTGTTGAAGCTGACACCCTGGGATCCTTCAAGAAGCTGCTTGATGAGATTCTGGGATCATTGTTACAAACAACCAAACGAGCAAGATGTATGAATGGCCTCCTCTCGCTTGTAAACTTTCATGTTTTTAAGTCAGTGGCATGTATCATGTTACAATGTATTAATATTTTGATGGGTAAGGTTTGTTGTTAACTTCTCCCATAAATAAGAGTTCATTTTAAAGGGCAGCAAATATGGAAATTGCACGTTCCTTTTCATTAGCGTGTCAACAATTTTAAAAGGTTTATAAAATTTGAAAAATGTTGGTGAATGTGTCACTTTGTTTAACTGCCTGAGAGAATGCAGTGAAAACAAAAGCAGACATATTTTGCTGGAAACAAGGTATTCTCAGCACAGTTAAGATTTTTAATTTTGGTTTGAAGGCAGCAGAGCTTAGCATGATTTTTAATTTTTGTTGACAGACGCCTTTATGCAGGGCGACTTAGGGTAATAAGTTATCACAATATAGGAAAAGAGATTACCACACAGCAAAAAAAAAAAAAAAAAAAAAGCAATACCGTTTTGTTTGGGGTTTTTTGTTTCTGCACTTTGTCAAATGAAACAGTTTTTGCAGTTATTGTCCCCAGTGTTTGTTTGTGTTTGTAGGTTGTATGCATGTATGTGCTTTGTATTTTGTAGTATATATTACAATCACTGTTACAAACTGCAAAAGATATTCGCTTTGCTTCACTCGGCACCATACATTTTCAGTCTTGGCTACTTGCTCTGTTTTAATAGTTTTAATTGATTTAAATCATGTTTGTAATGTAAACTATTTCCTGTGACGTCAGACCTAGGAACCTCTTGACTGTAATAAACAAAACATTCTCAACTTGCCAATGTGTCCACAAGTGTTCAACAGTCCAGACCTACAGTTTCTAGTCGCAAACGAAAGCAAAGAAAAATAAGTGACAATACATAAACGCATCCAGTGTTTAAATGTTCTGCACGTCCCAGCATTCTAATGTTCAGTTAATAAACTGTAAATATTTTGTAGTATAATATACTTACAGCTGTCCTGCAAGTTCGCCAGGTTGCTGGTTCTTGGATTGGCACAGCCGCTTACCCTGATCCTGGACGCCAATCTTTCTTTCATTCTTTAGACTTCAGAGACTCATGCAGTGCATCCTACAAGGAAGGAAAACAAACTCGTCAAATGCAATAGAGTATAAAACAGTATGCTCCATGTGTACAAATATTAGAACTTTTATGGAGGTATGCTACTCAAATTGAAAAAGTATGCATTGTCACAATGCATTTTGATAAAATGTTGTTCTTCATTTCTGTTTAAAAACTTTCATGAACCGAATTGAAATAGAAAATGTATTGTAAATGAAGCACCTGTAAGTAATAACAACCCTCTCTGGGCTGATTTTGAGCATTATCATAGTCTGAGGCAACAGATTATCTAGGTCCAAGGAGACGAAAAACAAAAAATAGGGGGAGTTCTAGTCCTACCCCACCCTCCAGGCCAGATAGGGTTAAAGATATTGCTCTACCCCATTTTTGGAAGAAATCTGCATAATTTGAATAGGTTTTGGAGAGGTGTTGACTAGAAATTAGGATATCAGTGTTTTATTTTTAAATAACTGACTATAACTGATCGTCTTAAAGAAACTTGGTTGTCTGAGAGTGGTGGAGTCGAATATAATATTAGTGGGTACACACTGTATAGAAAAAGGCAGGACAGAAGAGGCGGAGGGCTAGCGCTATACATAAGAAATAGCCTTGAAGCCCAGGTGTTAAATCAGGACAAAGAAAACAATGCAGAATCAATATGGGTCAGAATGATGGACACAAATTCAAAGGGCATAATAATAGGGCATATAGACCACCAAATTCAGACGCTGAGCAAAATAATCTGTTATACAATGGCATTGAAAAGCGATGTAGAAAAGGAAGTCATATAATGGGGGATTTTCAACTTCCCCATATAAAATGGGAAAACCGATGGGGGCACGGCCGGACAAAATTGAAATGGTGGAATGACAAATGACTGCTTCCTAACTAATTTGTCAAGGCACCGACTAGAGGAGGCATGCCTTGATTTAGTCTTTTCAAATAATGAAGACAGAATAACCAAAAACAGAGGTCAGAGCCATTGGCAAAACTCCGACAACATGGTCTCATTTGAAGTATTTTTAAACCCCAAAAGTAATGACTAAAGCTAAGGTTTACAATTTTAGAAAAGCAAACTATGAAGATATGAAACAGAGACTAACAGAAGTAGATTGAGAAAAGAGAAAACATCCACAGAAAAGGATGGCTGTTTTTTAAAATGTAGTACTATAGGCGCAAAAACAATTACATCCCAAAGTAGACCAATCTAAATCTAAAATAAATGGCCAAAATGGTTTAATAGATGAATTAAAATTATTCAGTGATAAAAGGCACTTTACAGAGCGTTTAAAAGGGACCAAAAACAAAAGTATATGCTTTACTAGACCCTCTGTGCTTCACCATAATTTGCTTGATTTGTCGTCCATTTCTGGTATTTTATGTCTAATGGTATTTTATGTTTTTTTTTTATCCTAAGTGCTTAGAAATACAAAAACCCTATCAGTAGTAATATTATAGCTTATGTCAAAAGTCTGATTTATGATCCTTGACATTTTTTTTGACCTTATAGGTATGAATTTATGAATATATAATGAGGGGCGATGGATTTATGAATTTATGAATATATAATGAGGGGGGGGGATTTTATGGTTGTTACAAGACAGATATGTTTATTGAATAGGCTTATATATGCCTATAAACTTATTGCATGTCTTTTATAAGATGTACAAAATCAGTGTTTAATATGTTATTTATGTAATCGGGATAGTGGGTACCAAGTTTTATAAATGCTTATGTTAACTTATGCTTGGTGCAGACAACATTAATGCTTATGTTAACTTATGCTTGGTGTAGACAACATTAAAGTCTTAGTATTGCTTGGTGACAGACAACATTAAAGTCTTAGTATTTTTACATAAGACACAATGAAAAAAGGAGAAAGTTTAAAAGAGGGTATTAAAAGCAAAAAGAAAAAAAAGAAAACTACTTAGCCATTTTAAAAGCATTTAAACATTATACACACACACAGAAATCAGAGTAAGAGGTGCTGTGATTTTACATTTTGATATGTTTACGATACATATTTTTTACTAGGCAACCGTTAAAAGCAAAAGATATTTACACATACAGAATCCAACAGATGAAACAGGAGAAAGTTTAAAACAGCGATCACAAAAGCAATAGAAAAATGCAGAAAACAATTTATTACATACATAAATAACTGTACAACTTGAGCGTTAGTCGTTTTAAAAGTGTATCGCTAAACAAAATAAAACAGATATTAAATTAAATATTTATAAAAGAACAAAAACAAAACAAAATCTACCAGAGTACATAGTGGTTTACCCCAAGTTTTATATAAATGCTTATGTTAACTTATGCTTGGTGCAGACAACATTAAAAGTCTTAGCATTTTTACATAAGACACTTAATGAAAAGAGAAAGTTTAAAAGAGGGTATTAAAAGCATAAACAAAAAAAACAAAAAAAGAAAACAATTTATATTTAAAATGCGTTTAAACATTACACACATAAATCACAGAACAACTGAGCATTAGTCGCTTTGAAAGTGTATCGCAAAAACAAAATAAATTAGATATTAAATTTATTTATAAAAGAAGAAAACAAAACAAAACAAAATCTACCAGAGTACAAGTTCTGAAAAAAGCTCTCTTTACCGTCTTCAAAAAAAAAAAAAAACTCCCCCGGACAAAACGCACAAACCCTGCCTGAATTCTCTCCTCCACACGCTTCTCTCTTCAAACTTTAGCTGACGAATGACTGCAAAACATCGTTCTGTGACTTAAATAGGGGCGTTCCTTTGGCCCCAAACATAGGAAACACACATCCACATCCCCTGAAGTTGTGTTTATTGGGGAAATAAACAAATAAACCTCTAAATGAAACAAGTTATAAAACAGATTGCATAAACGTTAACAAATGAGTGAGAATATTTTTACCCTGAAACATGAAATTTATTATCAACTCTGAAAAATGTTATCAACCGTGACTCTAATAATCTCTGCAGGGTCCTAATGCCCCAAATGCATTGTATATGTACAATAATAATTATTATTTTAAACCAACCTTTTTATTTTTTACTTTACCTTAATTAACACCCCATGATCATTTTTACAAATGTATTCATTAACCCCTGTTTAGTTTTAAATCCCAGACACTTTCCATTATATGAGTACTTTGTTCACCATCCAGTTGGATTATATGGCCCTTTTCATTTTTGTTTTCACATTTTTGTTTATATATATAATATAATATATATATATATATATATATATATATATATATATACATACATACCCTAAATAAAGGGTGTGTGCAAGTGTTTGTAAGTTTTAATGCATATTAACCTATGTGCATAAACTGTATTTTGGTTGAATAAAAAATGTAACATTGCCTTTGAAGTCATGTATACTTCCAATAAATATTTGAAAGGTTCTTTATAGGTATGCATTAACCACATCCTTACATTTTAATGGTAATGTTTATTTGAAGTACTGCACAAAAAACTTGGTCTTATTTTGTCCTCATGTATTCCCATCATAGGATGTCCCAGGCCCAGCTCACAGGCCCAGCATGGAGGCAAGGTAGAACAACACATGGGTGAGGGGAAATCAAAGGAGGTTTTTAGAATGCATGGCTTTATCAGATAAGGCTATCCTGTCTGGGCCCAAAGGAGTGAAGGGAGACATGGAGGATTCACTCTAATGAGTTAACACAGCATTTGACCAGAAGGGTCTCCAGCCCTTTTTACAGGCAACTGGAGAATACATCTGGTCTAAATTAGCCAGAAAGGCAGAAGGCGCAAAGGTCATTGAGCCAAAAAGACCAGTATGTGTGCGGGGGTATTTCAGAGCCTAAGAGATGCAGAGCCTTCCAAAATAGGTATATTAGAGTTATGGGTTAAATTAAATAAATACAACTGAAGGGGTTATTTGGGGAAATAAACATTATCATTAAGGAGATTGTTTTCGTTAAGATTAAAACCTGGAAACAATTCATAAACAAAAACTGTTTAATCATGTTTGTTTTTTTTTTTTTTTTTTTTTTTGTTTTTTAAAAAGCTAAAAAACTTGTTTATTCTTGTCATGCCAATAAAGCTTATTGAATTGAATATAATTGAATAAAAAAAAAAATGTTATGATTCTGTAACAAACAAATGAAGGAAAATTAAATACATATGTACATGAATAAAACAGCACAGAGTTTAACATTTTTTAAAATGTTAAATATGGAGTAAAGAAATATAAGTAAAGTATAGCATCCTGCTAAAGAATAAGGCTCACGGTTTTTGTAATGTATTTAGATTCCTGAAAAGGCACGGAACAGCTTTTTTAGAGAGAGAGACCCCAGCCTGACCAAAGATCTTTTTTTCTGAAATGAGGGACATCCTTTCTTCGGGGAGTGGTCTGGTGAACCTGCCTATATCTTTCCAAAGAAATGGGGTCAGTCTCCAATACTTTATTATGGGTTTATTTTCTTGAGGTACATGTTTTACAATATTTGGTATGCTCTATATACATCCAAAAAAAAACAAGTGCATTATTTTACTTTGTGTATTTAAGAATCATGAACAAACCCTGGTATTTGTGAGATGATAGGTGCAGCCATCATGTATCTTTAAATTAGAAACTCCTCCTTTATAGATACATTTTCAATGTGTTATTTTACTGAACATAATTACAATATTCTTTTTACAAGGTGCTCCAGGTGTTAATGCATGTGGATATGCAGGTTTGAACCTTAGGTGTCAATAATAACATAAACAAATACATCCTTATTTACATGATAAACGCAGATATCTATACGCCCAGAATGCCTTATTTCTTTTAAATTATTGTATACACTCTTTATTGTTGAGCTCTCATTAAATTGAATTTATTTATATACAAAATAATTAAATGCTCCCGTATTGTGAATGTCAGAATATGACAGGTCGCCCCAAAGTTTGTGTTAAAATATCCATACTTTTAAGTTATACATACTTTAATTTTTTTAATAATGGATTGATGCGGATTTGTTTAACTTCATATTCCACCCAAATTGTTATGTTGGTAGGTTTGTAACACCAGGTTGGTGTTATTTTGGGGTAGGTGTTTAAAATGGTCCACCTTGTACTGCGCTTTGACCTGGGTATGTAAATGATTTTAGTTCAGAAAACAAGCAAATGTCCACCTGAAAAGGGGTACGATGTACTGAGTTGGTCCCTTAAAGTAATTTTATATAATATTTCACTATTCATCAAATGTATGTGACTTTAACTGATGAGCAACAAATAGGGTTACATTGTAAACATCTAGGATTAGGGAGTTGAACTATAATTTGGCTTCTTTAGTGACTTATGCAGTAGTCAATCAAAGCAAGGACAGCGTCCCATTTTCTGACGTTACAGGTCAAGTTGCTGTACACATACCATATTCTGATTATATACCACTTACTGGTCCTATGCCAGAGCCACAAAAATAAAGAGGGAAACAAGGAGAAGAGTTATGTGTATATTTGAATAATAATAGTATATTGTAGTCTACTGTCTGTTTAAACTTCCCAAAGTGTTACAAATTGTACTTTGTGATGTATTATTATGAAAGAAAAGGTTTTTGACACCAGTCGGTACCAAAGAATCTTATGTAAAATGCTGGGGCCGTGGTTATTTTTATCTGATGCATATCAGACATGTACAGTATAGAACTACAGGAGGTTTCTCTTTTACTATTTGCTTATTTTTTACTGTTAAAAATAAGGTATAGATTTATCTTGTTCTGAAGCGGTTCAGATATCTGCTGTCTTTATACATTATGCATATTGTTTCATATTGTTTCTTTCTGTTCATATTCAGGATATACAGGTTTGAACCTTAGGTGTCAATAATTACATAAATAAATACATCCTTATTTACATGATAACGCAGATATCTATACGCCCAGAATGCCTTATTTCTTTAAATTATTGTATACACTTTATTGTTGAGCTCTCATTAAATGAATTTATTTATATACAAAATAATTAAATGCTCCCCGGTACTGTGAATGTCAGAATATGACAGGTCGCCCAAAGTTTGTGTTAAAATATCCATACTTTAAGTTATACATACTTTAATTTTTTAATAATGGATTGATGCGTGGATTTGTTTAACTTCATATTCCACCCAAATTGTTATGTTGGTAGGTTTGTAACACCGGGTCGGTGTTATTTTGGGGGTAGGTGTTTAAAAATGGTCCACCTTGTACTGCGCATGACCTGGGTATGTGTAAATGATTTTAGCTCAGAAAACAAGCAAATGTCCACCTGAAAGGGGTACGATGTACTGAGTTGGTCCCTTAAAGTAATTTTTATATAATATTTCACTATTCATCAAATGTATGTGACTTTAACTGATGAGCAACAAATAGGGTTATATTGTAAACATCTAGGATTTGGGAGTTGAACTATAATTTGGCTTTTCTTAGTGACTTAGGCAGTAGTCAATCAAAGCAAGGACAGCGTCCCATTTTCTGACGTTACACAGGTCAAGTTGTGGTACACATACCATATTCTGATTATATACCACTTACTGGTCCTATGCCAGAGCCACAAAATAAAGAGGGAAACAAGGAGAAGAATTATGTGTATATTTGAATAATATATTATATTGTAGTCTACTGTCTGTTTAAACTTCCCAAAGTGTTACAAATGGTACTTTGTGATGTATTATTATGAAAGAAAAGGTTTCTTTGACACCAGTCGGTACTAAAGAATCTTATGTAACGTTGGGGCCGTGGTTTTTTATTTGATGCATATCAAACATGTACAGTATAGAACTACAGGAGGTTTTCTTTTACTATTTGCTTATGTTTTACTGTTAAAAATAAGGTATAGATTTATATTGTTCAGAAGCAGGTTCAGATATCTGCTGTCTTTATACATTATGCATATTGTTTCATATTGTTTTTTCTGTTCATATTCAAATAAAAGCCTAAACCTTAATGTATCAATCCAACATTACAAATACTATAGTCTACCTATTTAAATATCTTAAGAGTTATTTCACACACATAATAATATAAGACACATAATAAACACATAATAAGCAATAATGAATAAATAGATTGGGTGTTTTGGGGTTTGAACTGGGAGATACAATTTTTTGCTTTTTATTTAGTATGAAAACAGCTTCTTGGATAAAGGCAGCCGTAAAAATAATAATAATAATAATAATAATAATAATAATAATAATAAATAATCATAATATTAATCATAGGTCATCAAGTTATCGATTGTAGTATGCAATGAGAGTAATAATATGCAACTAAATTATGAATACTAACTTATTGTTGAATAGCTTCAGTATAAAAGATAATAAATTAATTACAAAGGATAATTTCTGAAAGACAATATTTAAACTGTTGATTATATAGAGTTGTTAACTACAAGTAGCCTACTAGGCTAGTACATGTCTAGCACATGAACATGTCTCGCCTAAAAAATGTTATCGTGGTAAGGTCATCAGGGCGTTAGTACCACAGCGTCTTCATTAACACATCCCTTTTTAAACAGTTTTAATAATACATAGATAGGTATATAACGTCTAAAATGGCAATAGATTGTCTATTTTTTCTAACCTGCCTTTTATACATTTAACATGTTTTTGGTCACATGACAATAGAAAGACATACAACAATAAAGTGTTATGATCGGTAGTAAAAACATCTCACATGCTGTCCCTAAATGAAAATGTTTAATTGCTTTATTCACCATATGCTTTTACTAATAATTATTGTAAGACAAACCATATTAGAACTATTACTTGTAGGGAAAAAGACATCATAATTCTACTTACAAGACAGGGGGCCCAGCTGAGAGGAGATATTTTCCCTTGACCTATTTAGAGGTCTGGTTGAATGTGTTAAATTGTTTATATTTCAGGTTAATAGAATGATTGTATTGGGAAGTGAAACTGTTGATGGAATATGTTTTCGGTGCAAAATCTAAATGCAGAGATTACAGTTTTCTCAATTGCTAAAGTTAAATAAGCAGGCATGTGGCAGAAGCAGTAAAACTAAACCCACAGGTAGCTGTGTGGTTAGGGTTCAGGCTCCCATCATCCTCCTGAAACATCTCATTGGGTTTTACATTTCACCACAACCCACTGGTCCATAGCAACACTCTTTCTATTCAATTTATTATTATTATTATTATTTATTTATTTTTATTTTTTTTTTAACACAAGGGTACGTTTTGATCAAAACCTAAAGTTAATGAGACAATATGGTGTGTGGCAAGGCTGCAAATCTAAACACCATCATGCAGATAATTCTTTCTATTTTATTTATTTATTTATTTGGATTGTATTATTTGTCATCCTTAAAAATCCTTTGGTATATTGATAATTTACCCCTAATCCATGCACTGTGTCTAAAAATAGTTTTTGCTGCTGTGCTTAAGACCAAACATTCAACTTTCAAGTGGTTCTAAGAATTCCAACTGCTTGCTAAATTTGGTGTAAATGGATCTCAATAAAGAGGGTGAATAAAGGAGACTCAATGACAGGCTGTTCCGAACACGGTCACACCTCCCTCCCCGAAGTAAAAAGAATCATTCTGTAAGCATTCATTCTTTTGAATTGTTTACCTCCATGTTAAGAAAGCTATGCATCTTAACAGATGATATATGGTAAGACAACCACTTTTAAACCTCAAAGTTATCCCGCAGATTTATAAGCTTACATTTTGAAGAAAATATTTTTACACTTTTAGACGTTAAGGTAAAAAAATAAAAATAAAAATAAAAAATCACAATGCTAGATTTAGATTGGATTTTTAAAGAACAGTAACATTCTTTTGAATAATTAGTTTTGTAAATATGCTTGATTCATTGTTTGCCAAATTGACAAACACAGATTTATACAACTCTATATATATTTATTTGAATTTACACCTTATGAGCAGAACAAGTGGAACAGATAGCATTTGTTAGAGGGGGGTCTAATGTAAAAACGGAGTTAGATACCATTTGTTAGAGGAAGGCCCTTTTTGATTGAAACTAAAGACGCCTGAGACCAATGTGGTAGAATCATAACTGTGGGAGCTATCCGAAAGCTATTTTTTACACCCAACCATGCTTCTATATAGAGGGTGTTTTCCTCTGTCCATCTTTCTAATCTTTTTGATTGAAACTAAAGTCAGTTTGAAATATTTTTAGGAGTGCCTACCCTAAAAGTGTAAAAGACCAGACCTTTAAGGCATCAAGATTCACGCATTCATCAAGCCTTAACATCTGAGGGGGCCAAAGAATGAACAAATGCTATCTGCGTTTTTTTAGAGCCTGTCCCCCAATTGTTCCCTCCTGCTCATAAGGTGTAAATTCAAACTTGAAAGTTGAAATATATATAGAGTTGCATAAATCTATGTTTGACAATTTGGCAAACAATGAATTTCAAGTATATTTACAAACCAAATTATTCCAAAGAATATTACTGTTGTTTAGAAAAATCCAATCTAAATTTAGCATTGTAATAATAATAATAAAAAAAATAAAATTTTTTTAAATTTATTTTTATTTTTTGGATGATGGGAGTTTCAGGAGGATGAACCCCAACCACACAGCTACCTGTGGGTTTAGTTTTACTGCTTCTGCCACATGCCTGCTTATTTAACTTTAGCAATTGAGAAAACTGTAATCTCTGCATTTAGATTTTGCACTAAAACATATTCCATCAACAGTTTCACTTCCCAATACAATCATTCTATTAACCTGAAATATAAACAATTTAACACATTCAACCAGACCTCTAAATAGGTCAAGGGAAAATATCTCCTCTCAGCTGGGCCCCCTGTCTTGTAAGTAGAATTATGATGTCTTTTTCCCTACAAGTAATAGTTCTAATATGGTTTGTCTTACAATAATTATTAGTAAAAGCATATGGTGAATAAAGCAATTAAACATTTTCATTTAGGGACAGCATGTGAGATGTTTTACTACCGATCATAACACTTTATTGTTGTATGTCTTTCTATTGTCATGTGACCAAAACATGTTAAATGTATAAAAAAGGCAGGTTAGAAAATAGACAATCCATTGCCATTTAGACGTTATATACCTATCTATGTATTATTAAAGCTGTTTAAAAAGGATGTGTTAATGAAGACGCTGTGGTACTAACTTGCCTGATGACCTTACCACGATAACATTTTTAAGATTTAGACATGTTCATGTGTTAGACATGTACTAGCCTAGTAGGCTACTTGTAGTTAACAACTCTATATAATCAACAGTTTAAATATTGTCTTTCAGAAATTATCCTTTGTAATTAATTTATTATCTTTTTTTATACTGAAGCTATTCAACAATAAGTTAGTATTCCTTAATTTAGTTGCATATTATTACTCTCATTGCATACTACAATCGATAACTTGATGACCTATGATTAATATTATGATTATTTATTATTATTATTTATTATTATTATTATTATTTTTATTATTATTATTATTATTATTATTATTATTATTATTATTATTATTATTTACCGGCTGCCTTTATCCAAGAAGCTGTTTTCATACTAAATAAAAGCAAATACAATTGTATCTCCCAGTTCAACACCCCAAAACACCCAATCTATTTATTCATTATTGCTTATTATGTGTTTATTATGTGTCTTATATTATTATGTGAAATAACTCTTAAGATATTTAAATAGGTAGACTATAGTATTTGTAATGTTGGATTGATACATTAAGGTTTAGGCTTTTATTTGAATATGAACAGAAAGAAACAATATGAAACAATATGCATAATGTATAAAGACAGCAGATATCTGAACCTGCTTCTGAACAATATAAATCTATACCTTATTTTTAACAGTAAAACATAAGCAAATAGTAAAAGAGAAACCTCCTGTAGTTCTATACTGTACATGTTTGATATGCATCAAATAAAAATAACCACGGCCCCAACGTTACATAAGATTCTTTGGTACCGACTGGTGTCAAAGAAACCTTTTCTTTCATAATAATACATCACAAAGTACCATTTGTAACACTTTGGGAAGTTTAAACAGACAGTAGACTACAATATACTATTATTCAAATATACACATAATTCTTCTCCTTGTTTCCCTCTTTATTTTTGTGGCTCTGGCATAGGACCAGTAAGTGGTATATAATCAGAATATGGTATGTGTACCACAACTTGACCTGTGTAACGTCAGAAAATGGGACGCTGTCCTTGCTTTGATTGACTACTGCCTAAGTCACTAAGAAGAAGCCAAATTATAGTTCAACTCCCAAATCCTAGATGTTTACAATATAACCCTATTTGTTGCTCATCAGTTAAAGTCACATACATTTGATGAATAGTGAAATATTATATAAAATTACTTTTAAAGGACCAACTCAGTACATCGTACCCCTTTCAGGTGGACATTTGCTTGTTTTCTGAGCTAAAATCATTTACACATACCCAGGTCATGCGCAGTACAAGGTGGACCATTTTTAAACACCTACCCCCAAAATAACACCGACCCGGTGTTACAAACCTACCAACATAACAATTTGGGTGGAATATGAAGTTAAACAAATCCACGCATCAATCCATTATTAAAAAATTAAAGTATGTATAACTTAAAGTATGGATATTTTTAACACAAACTTTGGGGGCGACCTGTCATATTCTGACATTCACAGTACCGGGGAGCATTTAATTATTTTGTATATAAATAAATTCAATTTAATGAGAGCTCAACAATAAAGAGTGTATACAATAATTTAAAGAAATAAGGCATTCTGGGCGTATAGATATCTGCGTTTATCATGTAAATAAGGATGTATTTATTTATGTAATTATTGACACCTAAGGTTCAAACCTGTATATCCTGAATATGAACAGAAAGAAACAATATGAAACAATATGCATAATGTATAAAGACAGCAGATATCTGAACTGCTTCAGAACAAGATAAATCTATACCTTATTTTTAACAGTAAAAAATAAGCAAATAGTAAAAGAGAAACCTCCTGTAGTTCTATACTGTACATGTCTGATATGCATCAGATAAAAATAACCACGGCCCCAACGGTACATAAGATTCTTTGGTACCGACTGGTGTCAAAGAAACCTTTTCTTTCATAATAATACATCACAAAGTACAATTTGTAACACTTTGGGAAGTTTAAACAGACAGTAGACTACAATATACTATTATTATTCAAATATACACATAACTCTTCTCCTTGTTTCCCTCTTTATTTTTGTGGCTCTGGCATAGGACCAGTAAGTGGTATATAATCAGAATATGGTATGTGTACAGCAACTTGACCTGTGTAACGTCAGAAAATGGGACGCTGTCCTTGCTTTGATTGACTACTGCATAAGTCACTAAGAAGAAGCCAAATTATAGTTCAACTCCCTAATCCTAGATGTTTACAATGTAACCCTATTTGTTGCTCATCAGTTAAAGTCACATACATTTGATGAATAGTGAAATATTATATAAAAATTACTTTAAGGGACCAACTCAGTACATCGTACCCCTTTCAGGTGGACATTTGCTTGTTTTCTGAGCTAAAATCATTTACACATACCCAGGTCAAGAAAGTACAAAAGGTGGACCATTTTTAAACACCTACCCCCAAAATAACACCAACCTGGTGTTACAAACCTACCAACATAACAATTTGGGGGGAATATGAAGTTAAACAAATCCACGCATCAATCCATTATTAAAAAATTAAAGTATGTATAACTTAAAGTATGGATATTTTTAACACAAACTTTGGGGGCGACCTGTCATATTCTGACATTCACAATACCGGGGAGCATTTAATTATTTTGTATATAAATAAATTCAATTTAATGAGAGCTCAACAATAAAGAGTGTATACAATAATTTAAAGAAATAAGGCATTCTGGGCGTATAGATATCTGCGTTTATCATGTAAATAAGGATGTATTTGTTTATGTTATTATTGACACCTAAGGTTCAAACCTGCATATCCACATGCATTAACACCTGGAGCACCTTGTAAAAAAGAATATTGTAATTATGTTCAGTAAAATAACACATTGAAAATGTATCTATAAAGGAGGAGTTTCTAATTTAGGTACATGATGACTGCACCTATCATCTCACAAATACCAGGGTTTGTTCATGATTCTTAAATACACAAAGTAAAAAATAATGCACTTGTGTTTTTGGATGTATATAGAGCGTACCAAATATTGTAAAAAACATGTACCTCAAGAAAATAAACCCATAATAAAGTATTGAGACTGACCCCATTTCTTTGGAAAGATATAGGCAGGTTCACCAGACCACCCCCGAAGAAAGGGATGTCCCTCATTTCAGAAAAAAGATCTTTGGTCAGAGCTGGGGTCTCTCTCTCTAAAAAGCTGTTCCGTGCCTTTTTCAGGGAATCTAAATACATTACAAAAACCGTAGGCCTTATTCTTTAGCAGGATGCTATACTTTACTTATATTTTCTTTACTCCATATTTAACATTTTAAAAAAATGTTAAACTCTGTGCTGTTTTATTCATGTACATATGTATTTAATTTTCCTTCATTTGTTTGTTACAGAATCATAACATTTTGTTTTTATTCAATTATATTCAATTCAATAAGCTTTATTGGCATGACAAGAATAAACAAGTTTTGCTAGCTTTTTTAAAAAAACAAAAAAACAAAAAAAAACAAAAAAACAAACATGATTAAACAGTTTTTGTTTATAGAATTGTTTCCAGGTTTTAATCTTAACGAAAGTAAGCAATCTCCTTAATGATAATGTTTATTTCCCCAAATAACCCCTTCAGTTGTATTTATTTAATTTAACCCATAACTCTAATATACCTATTTTGGAAGGCTCTGCATCTCTTAGGCTCTGAAATACCCCCGCACACATACTGGTCTTTTTGGCTCAATGACCTTTGCGCCTTCTGCCTTTCTGGCTAATTTAGACCAGATGTATTCTCCAGTTGCCTGTAAAAAGGGCTGGAGACCCTTCTGGTCAAATGCTGTGTTAACTCATTAGAGTGAATCCTCCATGTCTCCCTTCACTCCTTTGGGCCCAGACAGGATAGCCTTATCTGATAAAGCCATGCATTCTAAAAACCTCCTTTGATTTCCCCTCACCCATGTGTTGTTCTACCTTGCCTCCATGCTGGGCCTGTGAGCTAGGGCCCTGGGACATCCCTATGATGGGAATACATGAGGACAAAATAAGACCAAGTTTTTGTGCAGTACTTCAAATAAACATTACCATTAAAATGTAAGGATGTAGTTAATGCATACCCTATAAGGAACCTTTCAAATATTTATTGGAAGTATACATGACTTCAAGGCAATGTTACATTTTTTATTCAACCAAAATACAGTTTACATTTTAATATGCATTAAAACTTACAAAATACTTTATTTAGGGTTTATGTATATATATATATATATATATATATGTAAAGGTTGGTTTAAGAAAACAAAAAATGTGAAAGGGCCATATAATCCAACTGGATGGTGAACAAAGTACCTCATATTTATTTTAAACAGGGGTTAATGAATACATTATGTATAAAGTAAAAAAAAAAAATATACAATATATATATTATTATACGGTTGATAACATTTTAGTTATATTTATGTTTATAAAAATATATATTTATACGTTTATGCAATCTGTTTTATAACTTGTTTCAAAGGGTCCAGGGGAGGATTTTTTTTTTTTTGGGAGCCAAAAGAACGCCCCTATTTAAGTCACAGAACGAGAGTCAGCTAAAGTTTTCAGAACTTGGAGAGAATTCAGGCAGGGTTTGTGCGTTTTTGTTTTGTTTTTTTTTTTCTTCTTTAGAAATATTTCAGAACTTTAATCCTGGTAATTTATTTTGTTTTGTTTTACTTCTTTATAAAATTTAATTTAATATCTAATTTATTTTGTTTTGCGATCAAAACGACTAATGCTCAGTTGTTCTGTGATTTATGTGTGTAATGTTTAAACGCATTTTAAATATAAATTGTTTTCTTTTTTTTGTTTTTTTGTTTATGCTTTAATACCCTCTTTTAAACTTTTCTTTTTCATTAAGTGTCTTATGTAAAAAAATGCTAAGACTTTAATGTTGTCTGCACCAAGCATAAGTTAACATAAGCATTTATATAAAACTTGGGGTAAACCACTATGTACTCTGGTAGATTTTGTTTTGTTTTTTGTTCTTTTATAAATATTTAATTTAATATCTGTTTTATTTTGTTTAGCGATACACTTTTAAAACGACTAACGCTCAAGTTGTACAGTTATTTATGTATGTAATAAATTGTTTTCTGCATTTTTCTATTGCTTTTGTGATACGCTGTTTTAAACTTTCTCCTGTTTCATCTGTTCTGTCTGTATGTAAATATCTTTTGCTTTTAACGGTGCCTAGTAAAAAATATGTATACGCCAAACATATCAAAATGTAAAATCACAGCACCTCTTACTCTGATTTCTGTGTGTGTGTGTGTGTGTGTATAATGTTTAAATGCTTTTAAAATGGCTAAGTAGTTTTCTTTTTTTTCTTTTTGCTTTTAATACCCTCTTTTAAACTTTCTCCTTTTTTCATTGTGTCTTATGTAAAAAATACTAAGACTTTAATGTTGTCTGCACCAAGCAATACTAAGACTTTAATGTTGTCTACACCAAGCATAAGTTAACATAAGCATTAATGTTGTCTGCACCAAGCATAAGTTAACATAAGCATTTATAAAACTTGGGTACCCACTATCCCGATTACATAAATAACATATTAAACACTGATTTTTGTACATATCTTATAAAAGACATGCAATAAGTTTATAGGCATATATAAAGCCTATATATATTCAATAAGCATATCTGTCTTGTAACAACCATAAAATCCCCGCCCCCTCATTATATATTCATAAATTCATAAATCCACGCCCCCTCATTATATATTCATAAATTCATACCTATAAGGTCAAAAAAATGTCAAAAGGGTCATAAATCAGACTTTTGACATAAGCTATAGTAATATTACTACTCCTATCTACAAAAGAAAGATACGTAGTTTGCGTCGCTTGCGTTGTGCAGTAGTTCAGGAGGTTTCTTTCCTCTGAAAAAGTGTCCTGATTTTTCACTCTTGCTATCTGGTCAC
The DNA here is from genome assembly GCA_036884735.1 of Huso huso. NCBI lineage: Eukaryota > Metazoa > Chordata > Actinopteri > Acipenseriformes > Acipenseridae > Huso > Huso huso. The sequence goes on along the minus strand of CM072711.1, from coordinate 6,610,331 downwards.
CCTAGGTCAGCATGGCTAAATAAATATGCACACAGGTTTAAGAGTTTAGTTTAGTAGAAAGGCTCGAGTGAACAGAATTAAGACTGCTAGCCAAATGCTGACAAATAGCTTAAAATTGCTGTGGTTTCAAGAGATAAGTGCGAGTTTCTGGAGTGTCATGACTATATAACTGCAAGCCCCGAGGCTTTATCCTGTGTAAGGTGAAGAGGAGACGAGAGGATACTAACTAGGCAATGGTAAGTAACTGATTACTTTCATTGTATTTAGTAATGCTTAAATGTAAGATTGTGTTCTCGCTGGTTCGGGCGACGCTGCCTATTTGACTTTTTAAAATGCATTCACTGCGAATATATGCAAGTACATTTATTTTCTGTATACTTAAAACATTTTAAACGGTTTACATGCGAGGTATATAGTGGTTGGGAGTGTTCCGTTGACAGTTTTCCATTTTAAATATTTTGAATGTGTACTATGGCAATGGCGGGCATTGGCGAATTAAAGTTGCTTTCAGCTTCTTGCAATTTACTGTGAAAAAATAGGCATTTTATTTCACAGTAGTATTTCACACTATGAATTCATACTTTTATCAGCGCCTGTGCATTTGGTTACTATGGCAACGCGGTCAAACATATAACGACTTTATCATGATTGGTGTTGAAAAGTCATGCTACAAATGACTAAGCAAGGGGACTTTTTTTGACTAAAAAAAAGAAACAAGGACCAGGGGTCACAAATGGAGATTAGATAAAGGGGCATTCAGAACAGAAAATAGGAGGCACTCTTTACACAGAGAATTGTGAGGGTCTGGAACCAACTCCCCAGTAATGTTGTTGAAGCTGACACCCTGGGATCCTTCAGGAAGCTGCTTGATGAGATTCTGGGATCAATAAGCTACAAACAACCAAACGAGCAAGATGGGCTGAATGGCCTCCTCTCGTTTGTAAACTTTCTTATGTTTTAAGTCAGTGGCATGTATCATGTTACAATGTATTAATAATTTGAAGGTAAGGTTTGCTGTTAACTTCTCCTGTATATAAGAGTTAATTTTAAAGGGCAGCAAATATGGAAATTGCACGTTCCTTTTCATTAGCGTGTCAACAATTTTAAAAGGTTTATAAAATTTGAAAAATGTTGGTGAATGTGTCACTTTGTTTAACTGTACCTGAGAGAATGCAGTGAAAACAAAAGCAGCCATATTTTGCTGGAAACAAGGTATTCTCAGCACAGTTAAGATTTTAATTTTGGTTTGAAGGCAGCAGGAGCTTAGCATGATTTTTAATTTTTTCTTGACAGACGCCCTTATGCAGGGCGACTTAGGTAATAAGTTATCACAATATAGGAAAGAGATTACAATACACAAAAAAAAAAAAAAAAAAAAAGCAATACAGTTTTGTTTGATTTTTTTTTGTTTCTGTTTTCACTTTGTCAAATGAAACAGTTTTTGCAGTTATTGTCCGCAGTGTGTTTGTGTTTGTAGGTTGTATGCATGTGTGCTTTGTATTTGTAGTGTATATGTGCAACTACTGTTACAAACTGCAAAAGATATTCGTCTTGCTTCACTCGGCACCATACATTTTCAGTCTTGGATACTTTGCTCTGTTTTAATAGTTTTAATTGATTTAAATCATGTTTGTAATGTAAACTATTTCCTGTGACGTCAGACCTTAGGTACCTCTTGACTGTAATAAACAAATACATTCTCAACTTCACAATGTGTCCACAAGTGTTCAACAGTCCAGACCTACAGTTTCCAGTCGCAAGCAAGCAAAGAAAATAAGTGACAATACATAAACGTATCCAGTGTTTAAATGTTCTGCACGTCCATGGCATTCTAATGTTCAGTTAATAAACTGTAAATATTTGTGTAGTATAATATACTTACAGCTGTCCTGCAAGTTCTCGTCAGAGTTGCTGGTTCTTGGATTGGCAATTGCCGCTTTCACCCCTGATCCTGACGCAATCTTTCTTTTCATTCTTTAGACTTCAGAGACTCATGCAGTGCATCCTACAAGGAAGGAACAAATACGTCAAATGCAATAGAGTATAAAACCAGTATGCTCTGATGTGCAAATATTAGAACTTTATAGGAGGTATGCTACTCAAAATTGAAAAGTATGCATTGTCACAATGCATTTCTGATAAAATGTTGTTCTTCATTTCTGTTTAAAAACTTTCATGAACTGAATTGAAATAGAAATGTATTGTAAATGAAGCACCTGTGGCACAATAACCCTCTGGCCTGGGCGATTTTGAACGTATCATAGTCTGAGGCAAACAGATTATCTAGGTCCAAGGAGACGACAAGGAAACAAAAAATAGGAGGGGGAGTTCTAGTCCTACCCCCACCCTCCAGGCCAGATAGGGGTTAAGATATTGCTCTACCCCATTTTTGGAAGAAATCTGCATAATTTGAATAGGTTTTGGAGAGGTGTTGACTAGAAATTAGGATATCAGTGTTTTATTTTTAAATAACTGACTATAACTGATACGTCTTACAGAAACTTGGTTGTCTGAGAGTGATGAAGTCGAATATAATATTAGTGGGGTACACACTGTATAGGAAAGACAGGCAGGACAGAAGAGGCGGAGGGCTAGCGCTATACATAAGAAATAGCCTTGAAGCCCAGGTGTTAAATCAGGACAAAGAAAACAATGCAGAATCAATATGGGTCAGAATGATGGACACAAATTCAAAGGGCATAATAATAGAGCGTGCTATAGACCACCAAATTCAGACGCTGAGCAAAATAACCTGTTATACAATGGCATTCAAAAGCGTGTAGAAAAGGAGAAGCCATACTAATGGGGGATTTCAACTTCCTCCATATAAATGGGAAACCGATGGGGCACGACGGACAAAATTGAAATGGTGGAAATGACAAATGACTGCTTCCTAACGCAATTTGTCAAGGCACCGACTAGAGGGGAGGCATGCCTTGATTTAGTCTTTTCAAATAATGAAGACAGAATAACTAAAACAGAGGTCAGAGCACCATTGGCAAACTCAGACCATACCATGGTCTCATTTGAAGTATTTTTTAAAACCCTAAAAGTAATGACTAAAGCTAAGGTTTACAATTTTAGAAAAGCAAACTATGAAGATATGAAACAGAGACTAACAAAAGTAGATTGGAGTAAAATAGAGAAAACAGCCACAGAAAAAGGATGGCTGTTTTTTAAAAATGTAGTACTATAGGCGCAAAACAATTACATCCCAAAGTAGACCAATCTAAATCTAAAAATAAATGGCCAAAATGGTTTAATAGATGAATTAAAAATTATTCAGTGATAAAAGGCACTTTACAGAGTGTTTAAAAGGGACCAAAAACAAAAGTACACAGAAAGAGTACTTGGAACTGCAAACACAAGTCAAAAAGGAAGTTAGAAAGGCCAAGAGAGAGAGATAGAAATCAATATTTCTATGGGGGCTAAAACCAATTCCAAAATGTTTTTCCAATATTATAACAGCAAGAGAACATTCAAAGAGGAGGTTAAATGTCTAAGAGACACAAATGGCAAAATCATAGATGAAGAGAGAAAAATAGCAAATATATTAAATGATTACTTTTCACAGGGTTTTTACAAAGGAGGACACGGACAACATGCCCCGCATGTCGACCTGTTCCTATCCAAGTTTAAATAACTTTAGCATAACAGAGACAGAAGTGTTAAAGGGACTAGGAGCTTTTAAAATAAACAAATCCCCTGGGCCGGATGAGATCCTCCCAATAGTACTCAAAGAAATGAAAGAAGTTATTTACAAACCGTTAAACAAGATCATGCAACAGTCTCTTGACACAGAGGTTGTACCAACAGACTGGAAAATAGCAAACGTAATACTGATCCACAAAAAGGGAGACAAAACCAAACCAGGTAACTACAGACAAATAAGCCTGACTTCTACTATATGTAAAATTATGGAAACTATAATAAGATCCAAAATGGAAAATTACCAATATGGTAACAATATCCTGGGAGACAGCCAGCATGGTTTTAGGAAAGGGAGATCGTGTCTAACTAACCTACTTGACTTTAAGGATGCAACATTGAAAATGGATAATTGCAAAGCATACGACATGGTTTATTTAGATTTCCAGAAAGCTTTTGACAAAGTCCCGCATAAAAGAGTAATTCTCAAACTGAACGCAGTAGGGATTCAAGGAAATGCATAGACATGGATTAGGGAGTGGTTAACATGTAGAAAACAGTGAGTACTGATTAGAGGAGGAACCTCAAAATGGAGCGAGGTAACCAGTGGTGTACCACAGGGATCAGTATTAGGTCCTCTGCTATTCCTAATCTACATTAATTATTTAGATTCTGGTATAATAAGCAAATTTGTTAAATTTGCAGACGACACAAAAATAGGAGGAGTGGCAAACACTGTTGCAGCAGCAAAGGTCATTCAAAATGATATAGACAGCATTCAGAACTGGGCAGACACATGGCAAATGAAATTTAATAGAGAGAGAAAAGTGTAAAGTATTGCATGCAGGCAATACAAATGTGCATTATAAATATCATATGGGAGATACTGAAATTGAAGAAGGAAATATGAAAAAGACCTAGGAGTTTATGTTGACTCAGAAATGTCTTCCTCTAGACAATGTGGGGAAGCTATAAAAAAGGCCAACAAGATGCTTGGATATATTGTGAGAAGTGTGGAATTTAAATCAAGGGAAGTAATGTTAAAACTTTACAGTGCATTAGTAAGACCTCACCTAGAATATTGTGTTCAGTTCTGGTCACCTCGTTACAAAAAAGGATATTGCTGCTCTAGAAAGAGTGCAAAGAAGAGCAACCAGAATTATCCGGGTTTAAAAGGCATGTCATATGCAGACAGGCTAAAAGAATTGAATCTATTCAGTCTTGAACAAAGAAGACTACGGCGATCTGATTCAAACATTCAAAATCCTAAAAGGTATAGACAATGTCACCCAGGGACTTCTTTGACCTGAAAGAAACAAGGACCAGGGGTCACAAATGGAGATTAGATAAAGGCATTCAGAATAGAAAATAGGTGGCACTTTTTTACACAGAGAATTGTGAGGGTCTGGAACCAACTCCCCAGTAATGTTGTTGAAGCTGACACCCTGGCATCCTTCAAGAAGCTGCTTGATGAGATTCTGGGATCAATAAGCTACTAACAACCAAACGAGCAAGATGGGCTGAATGGCCTCCTCTCGTTTGTAAACTTTCTTATGTTCTAATACGTATCATTTTGTTTGATGATCGCTTGTTGTCAAACGTTATGTTATGCAATAATATTGAACTTAAATGCATTAGTTAGCATCTTCTGGAGGCAGTGGGAAAAGGGTAGTTAAGTAAATAAAATGACATAGCCTGATCCAGTTTTTTCTCTAAGAAATGGGAAATGTATTACTAGCGATGCTAACAACTCCACATATTGCTTATGGGAAGGGTACCCTTTAATAATCAACATGATTAATTATTATTATTATTATTTATTTTTTAGCAGACGCCCTTATCCAGGGCGACTTACAATTGTTACAAGATATCACATTATACATTATTTCACATTATACAGATATCACATACACAAACATTTATGTTGCAATCTAGAAAATATTATAGTGGCCCAGTCAAAAGATTTCTGCTTTGAAATCAAAGTAAAACAATAACGATTAAAGCCCATTTAGTTGTTTCTCAGGAATTAAAACGCCTGGAATTTCACCCAATTGTACTATGACCACGTTTCTCGGTTGTAATTGAGATACACCAAAAGGAGGAGGAGGAGGAGGAGGAGGGGGGGGGGGGGGGCACACGACTTAACAGGGATCGGTAAATTGTTAAAAAAGGAGAGGAGAAAAGTCGTCAAAAACCAAAAGCCCCAATTAAAATGCATTTCCAGGGCAATATGTGACTTGTTTGGCTTTTAACTTATTTTAATTAGCGGTTCTCAAAATGGGGGAAACGGAATGTAGGCTATGGGGGGGACGTGAAAAGCTTCAGGAAAAAATAGTTACGTCAAACGTATTATGTACTGTAACTGTATATTTGAATGGCTGTGTTTGAATGAAATCCTTACAGTTCTTATTTAAGGAGTTTAACGTAGTTTTTGGTACTTGGGGTGGGTGTTGTGACGTAATACCCAGACACCATAAATTGAGTCCCCCCAAATATCCTTCCCTCTTTGCAGTCACCCTCCTTTCAAAAAAAGCACATTCTGTCGCTCTCCACTCCAGAGCTGCGGACTGGGCCCACTTGTCACCCGCTGGCCTCGATCTCCATTATGTGGGGGTGACGCCACTGCACACAGACACTCACGCAGGCAGGCAGGCAAGTCTGCCAGTGAAACAGACATTCATTCACGACGCAGCAGCACACCGAAACAGGTACGCTTTTATATGGTGTCAGACACGCGTAATTTACTGTTTCATTTCGCACAGTCAGATATATATATATATATATATATATATATATATATATATATATATATATATATATATATATTGTTTTTGCTCACATAATCAATTACTAAATCCTACAAACACTTGTATCTGCCTCATAGGCAGTAACCGGATGTTATCGAGTTTCAGACAACTTGAAGGGAGGGAAGGCGGTCAGAATTCTCAATTTGAAAATCACAACATTCTTCTCAGGCACCGCTTGATTTTCTTGGCCCGCTAAACTCCACCTATGACGCTTTTTTCGATTTTTCATCTGCGCTTTAGGGCTTTGGCAACTTTTAGTGTCAATCTTACCTTTTCTGATTTTGCGGAACTATTTACACTTATTTAATTTAAATATATTTGTTAGCAATTCTTTTAGGAATATACAATATTCAATTTTTTGTTTTAATATAGCGGCTAAACATTAAAAAAGTTTCAAAGCGCTGTACAGGAGAAAAATAAATACAAATAAAACAGAATCTTAATTCTAAAAGGAACTCAAGAAATGAATAATACATTGGTATAAATACATTAATAAAGAGCGGTAAAAACTTAGGCTAACAACAATAGGTAACGTTATTATTTCTACCAGCAAATTAAAATACTGGCTATATATATATATATATATATATATAAAGTGTAAAGGGATTTAATTACCAACCGCTTTCCTCCAAGTCAGGAACGCCTCTGACAATTATATTGAGATTTTCTCGAGGCAGAGACTCACGAGACATGTTGAACTGCCTATTTTAAAATGGTTCTTTAAAAGAACCCTTTGACTTGAGAATGAAAACGGTTCTATATGAAACCATTGAATGCTGTAAAGAACCCTTAAAGGATGCAAAGAACCATTTTCTATATGGTGTAGCTACGCCCCTGGACTGATGGTATTCTACCGACGCAAAAAAAAACCCCAAAAAACCCCACACACACCACACCTGAAGAGAAGCAGACTTAATTACAGTAATACAGTATTAGGGGATGGGGTAAAAGCCAGAACGAGACGGAACGGTACTTTAATGAATTCAATTGCTTAAAAAAACAGCATAAAAAGTTAGACATATGAGAATATTTTAACAATCAGAACCGACATTAACGCTGCTGTCTTTAACCCTGCTCGGGCCAGAACCCTTTTTATCACCAAAAAGCTCTTGTAACACTGGGTTCTGAAGGTGCAAAGACGACGAAAATTACACACACAATACAATTAAGTGGGAACAACATAAAACTATTAAAAAAACCCACTGAACCGACCTTTAACTGCCCATTCTGTGCAATAAACAGCTGTATAGACAAAACCGTCCAGAACACGGGGTTCTGAAGGAATACAGAGCATGAAAATGATACACACAATACAACTAGGACATCATAACACTATTGAAAAAAAAAACATCTTTCATTTCCCATTGCGTGCAATAAACAGCTTGATTAATAAAGCTGCCCAGAAGACAAAAAAATAAGATACACATAATACAGTGAGTAACATACTTACAAAAACTAACCTAAGTGTTAACCTAACCTTTAATTGCCGATTCCCTGCATGAAATGGGTTAATATGAATTGATCTACTGCAAATTCAAATAATGGGTATTCAGCCGAGGGATGTTAGTTGATTTTTACTGTCTATACAAAACTACACTTTTCAGCTTTGATAGAACACCTGCAAAGAGCCACCGATTAGTACTTTAATATTGTACTGGATCATAACACTACATTTGCCTACAAATTCAGTGACGACAGAGAATATCATGTTATTGACCAGATCTTGTTTTTAGTAATTAAGCACTAGAAGCAAATTTCAGCTATCGTTATACTTTCAGGAAAACAAATGGAGCAAAAACGGTTCTATGTCTTAGATGTGGAACCGTTTATCTGGTGCTGTTTGAAACCACGTGTAAGATTCTGTATTTGTACTTTATAATAATCAGTTTAATAGTCCATGCAGTATGCTGGGAACTCTGTACTCATTTCTCTGCTGAATGTGCTTAGCGTTGACAACCATTCAAGCTTGTGTTGGTAAGTTTGTGGTACACTGGATGTTGTTGTAGACTGAATGATGAGAGTATAGGGGTTAGAGAACATCAGCTTGCTCCTGGGTTCCCATGTGCTTCTTCTTGGTGCATCACTAATGAGAGAGAATTTGTCCATATTACTAGATGTACATATTTTAAAAGAGTCATAAGAAACATGTGTGTGTACTTTTAAAGATGTTGACGGTGTCACCACAAATACATTGTTGATTTGTTCACTTTAACAAGCTAGTGTTGTTGATGAGACTGTTTTTAGAGTGAGATGCAAAAGCGGCAGTAGTAAATGTGTGCTATTAAGATTGCAATGTAAATGAGTGAGATGTAGGTCGGATTGTTAAACTGGATCTCATTTTTAACGTGGTAGGCCTATCTGTTGGGCATGATGAGATTGGGGTTTCATTAGCCTTTAATGTAAGATACAACCCCTGTGGGTACGAATGAGGCAGAGCATTTAGGAATACACAAGCCAGTGTTTATTAAATTAATAAGAAAAAGGTAACGGGAACTCAGAGCAAATAAAAGACTGAAGTTATTTGTAAACCCCGGCGGCCACGACAAAGCCCAATAATAAACCCCCCCAGATAACCCCACAATCACGCTCCACACCCATGCTCACAATATCCAGCCATTCAGTAATTGCTCACTCCCTCCCTGGCTGAACAACCAACAATAGCCCCCAACACAACCCTGCCCAAAACACCTCCTCCTCCTGTTACATTAGTAAATGCGCTCCCTCTGAGCACAGAATATTATAGGCTACAGTGTAATTATTAGACTAACTGTCATGCACTTGGCTAATAATGATATAAGAAAAGAGCGAGAGTCGAGAGTTAAAAATGTGAATTAGCTAGGTGTTCGATGAAGCTTGGGTAAGGTCCCAGTGGTTAAAGACAAAGGCTTCATACCCAGGGCCGCCGAGAGCCGTCATGGGCCACGGGGAAGGATTGGTATGACCCGCTGACGCACACCCCCCCCCCATGGTACTACATTCATCCGACTTTGTTGTATACTGTAGTCTAAACCAAGCTTCTAAACCAAGTAATGACTTTTAATCTTAGCAGTGTCTGAGGAAGATCATTTCAACCGATACATTATTTTGATAATGGGTTTGAAGGAAACTGTCAACGAATTAGAAGTTTCAATATTCAATTAAAATCTGCAGCAGGATAGTTTACTTTTTTCTCAAAGTAATTGTTTCAATTATTTACAGTATTAAAACTTTTTTTTAGGTAAGTGAATAAATATTTTTGTACAAACTCCACGTGTAAGTCACTAATCGGAAGCTTACTTAACATCAAATAACATACGTTTTTAGTATAAACTACATTTTAATGGTGTTGCTATACACTATTTTATTTATCCCGTGCAAAAAAATAAACCACTATCTCTGCTCTTAACCAATAGCCTGTATTGGTAAATTTGTATTTTAAGCAATACCAATCATTCTCTAATTGTGTTTACCACCAGCTGAAGAAAGTACTTTTAGTTTACACAATACCATTTTTCTAACAAACTGCTGCATCACGTTGTTTTGAGCAAATTATAGATCTTAATAGAATAATTCATACTGTGGTAAATATTGTGCAACTTTAGGGTTCTTTTAAAGTTTTTAAAAGTCTAAAAAAAAAAAAAAATCCCACAAAATTGCTATGCCTTTTTTTTTCAGCTTTTTGGTGTAGTAAAATATGAAATGCGAAAGTTCAAATCATTGTGTGAAAGGAAGTGTTTGACAGTGCCTGGATACACAATCATTACACAACAGAAGCACATTGGCTCGGTGTGCAGTACGGCACTTTTTCTTTTTAAAGAGGTGGTGGGAACAAAGAGTCTTGTGCAGGGCTATTTTTAAAATATTATATATATATATATATATATATATATATATATATATATATATATAAAAATAAAATCCCCTTCATGGGGACCCCTTCGAGGCGCTGAGCCCGGGAAATTACCCTATCCTCCTCGGTAGGCCTGTTCATACCAGGTGGTTCCCGGTTCAAATCCCAACTCGCACTGTGTGTGACCCAGAGCAAATCACTTCGTCTCCTTGTGCTCTGTCCTTGAGATGTAAAACCAAGGTCCTATTGGAGGTGACTGTGATGCATAGATTACCCCTAGTCTCTGGAAGTCGCTTTGGATAGAAGCTTCTGCTAAAATGACTAATTAATAATAATGAATTAAGAGTCAAAACTGCTTGATGCAGAAACTCCAGACCGCACCCAAATTCCCATTGAGAACGGGTAATAACCATTCCTTTTGACTGCTATGGCTTAATATTGTTTGGTACTGTACTGGAAGTTAAATAAAGGTTTTGTTGATTGATGGGCTACTCTTGCATCAAGTGTCTGATTTATTACTAACACCTTCCAGGAATATTCTAAAACATTTGTGAGGTTTAAAAATCTTTCAGGGGTTCCAAATAGTATACAAAGAACCTTTTTAAACAGCAGGCTAAACAACCATAAATAAACGTTGAAATCTCGAAGGATTAATAAGAAACCCTAAAACACCCAAAGAACCCACAGGGGTTCTGATCTATAGAGCCTTCTAATACTAAAAAAGCCATGCAAATTGATTAAAAATCTCAGATTTTGTGCATGGCTCCACATTTGAAAGCCATATATTCAATTAGACTTCAGCAGTAAATACCGCGATGGTGACTAAACATTCCGCTACTTATTAGCAATAAAGGTCACACTGTAGCGAGGGCTAAACTGAGTTTAAAATACAATTTATGGTAGCCTATGCCACTGAAGGCACTACCTTAAAATTAAGTTAAATATTTTAGGTTGTTATCACCAGGTTATTTTATTTGGGCTAGGGGATAAGGTCTTGACCAAATACAACACAAACACAATAAAATGGCAGGGATGTAAAATAGTCAAATTTATTTAAAACACAATTTCGTTTCAATTCTCATATTGCATAAAACTAGTGCTGTCTGTTAGTTACAGCCAAATACTTCAATTGACACATTGTTTCAGGGGTTCAGTCGTTTTCAGGCATTACACTGTTACATAGTTTAATATAGCAGCAACTCATTTAGAGCAGGAATACATTGTTTCATTTTCTCTCATTGATTCAGACACACACAGCACTAGACACGCTGTTAAACAAACCAGTTGAGTGGCAGGCCGTCCTGAGCTAAAAGTGATCGGGAGGTCTGGATTGGCTGGGGCGTGCCTGGGGATGCTGGGCGTGGAGCTCAAAAAAAGCAGCTGCGCTACAGCTTGGGGCTGCTGCAAGGCCATTGCTGTATAGATGGGCGCTGAGGAGAGTTTGTTTACATCAGGAGGGAAGCGTCCGCCTCTTGGGAAGGACTACTACGAGCCCCCTTTAACTGCAAGACGGGCCTGTGAAGGCGATTGCCTAGCCAGGAATCGGCATGGTCCGGAGTCGCTGGGAGGCCAGCACTTCCAGAAATAACACAACAGAAGTAGGTCAGTTTAGGGGAGGTGGATCCCGTAAAAAACAGTATAAGAGGGTTACCGAGAGTAGTAGGTTCCGGAGCGGGACGCCTTTTAGTGGGACTAGCGTGCCATTTTATGTGGCAAACTTTTATTTTTAGCTTTTGTTTTTTTTTTTGTATTTATTGTTTTATTAAATGTGACACTAGGTCTATCATCGCTGGTACCCTAGTGTCGGTTCGGGTGTTAAAATTAAATCTGCACCCCTGAGCAGCGATCAACACCAATGCTCTGTATCTGTCAGTATTTTCCAGTGACTACCCACACATGTAACACTTCACCCTGTTAAAATATGTGTTATTTTTTTAAATCACATATATACTAACTGTTACAGTTAGGGGCTACCAACAATTCTAGACCTTTGCAATGGTTCTACTTGTGCAAATACTGTTACTTTATCACCTCCTTCCTACAAAGTAGAAAGAAGGCCTCACTATATTCCACTATAAAGAAAAAAGAGAAAAACTATATTAATCAGTATGGTTCTGCAAAAAATAATATTAAATAGATAGATAATATAAATACAAAAATAAATAGTTTTATTACCCAGAATGGGCAGTTAAAGGTGGGTTCTTTCAATAGTGTTATGTTGTTCTCACTTAGTTGTATTGTGTATCATTTTCATACTTTTGCAGCTTCGGAACCCCGTGTTCGAAGGTTTTGTCTATACAGCTGTTTATTAACGGAATGAGCAGTTCGGTGGGTTTTTTCAATAATGTTATGTTGTTCCACTTAGTTGTATTGTGTGTATAATGTTCGCTGTCTTTTGCACCTTCGAACCCAGTGTTCCCGGAGCTTTTTGGTGATAAAAGGGTTCTGGCCCAGAACAGGTTAATGACAGCTGCTATTAATCGGTTCTGATTGTTAAAATACTCTCCCCATATGTCTAACTTTATGCTGTTTTTTTAAAGCAATTGAATTCATTAAAGTTCTGTTCCGGCTTTTACCCCATCCCCAGTATTAGACTTGAGTTGAAAACCAAATAATTGGTTATAAATGACAGTTAATAGTACTATCATTTTCCACGAACGACCAGCTTACATTTTCGTCCTCACTGTCAGATTGAAGATCTTGTAAAATATTAACAAAGGTGTTTTCAATCATTTTGTTTCTCTCTGACTACTTCAAAAACTAAAAGAAAAAAAAAAACACGCTCTGAAGTACCTAAGGAGATTCCTCGGACGCTCTTTCAGTGTCAGATTGAGTTTATGAACACACCCTATATCTTTCTAGAAAATTTGAATCGAAGGATTCTTTTCCTTTTTTGGGAAAATAATTCTGTAAACGTGCCTGAGAAGTAACTAGGCTATTTGTATCTAGCTGTATCAATTTACTGTAACGAATTACAATTGACCTATAAAAGAACTGCTTCATTGACACTTCAATACAAAAAGCAGGCATTCCAGGTTTCCCAGGATGCTTAGAACACATCAATGTGATCTGGCAACAAATTCAATCAGCTAAAAAGGAGAGGAAGGAGCTCTATGTGACATTCCTGGATTTGGCTAATGCATATGGTTCAGTGCCACATGAACTTCTTTGGGCAGCATTTGATTTTTTCAGTGTACCGATGACAATAACAAATTTAGTGAAAGCCTACTTTGAGATTTACAATTTAGTTTTTCAACTTCAGAATTCAGCACTACATGGCAATGCCTAGAAGTTAATGACAGAATGCACCATTTTCTCCACTGGCTTTTACCATGGCAATGGAAGTAATCATTAGGGCATCAAAATGGGTAGTGGGAGGAGAGCGCTTTGGCTTCTGGAATGCGACTACCACCAATTCGAGCATACATGGATGACATGACAACCATGACTACAACAGTAGCCTGCACTAATCGGGTTATTGGGCAAATTAACTAATAACATTGAATGGGCACGAATGCAATTCAAGCCCACTAAATCAAGGAGCATCCCTATAATTAAAGGTGAAGTAGTAGATAAAATGTTCATTAATGGTTGAGGCAATACCAACAGTGTTTGAGAAGCCAGTGAAGAGTCTTGGGAGATGGTAATGACAGGGATCTAAAGGACACAGTTTGTGTGGGAGAAGTTAGACAACAAGCAGTGGAAGGGTTGAAGAGCATAGACAGCAGCGTTTTTACCAGGCAAACTAAACTCTGGTACTTTCAGTTTGGTCTACTGCCGAGGTTGCTGTGGCCACTGACTGTGTGTACGAGGTTTCTTTGACAACAGTAGAGAAGCTGGAAGCTTTAATCAGTTCATACATCAGGAAATGGTTGGGAGTTCCACGCTGCCTCAGCAGAGTGGGACTTTATGGTAAAAGAATACTGCAGCTACCAGTCTCCGCTCTAACCGAAGAGTTTAAGTGTGCCAAGGTCAGACTGGAAATAACATTAGTTGAGTCACGTGACAAATGCGTAAGGGAGGCAGCACCTGTGTTGTAGATGAGGCGTATGAGAGGAAGAAACTTCAGTATGCTCAACCAGCCACTGAAGCAGAACAGCAAGGATGGAGAGTCCAGGTTTACCCAGTGGAGGTGGGTTGTCTAGGATTTGTGGCATACTCTACAACCCGGTTTCTCAGAGACGTCGGATTCAGTGGCCAAGAGTTGCATTGCACAGTGAAGAACTTATCTGAAGCAGCAGAGAGGGGCAGCAACTGGCTGTGGTTGAGACAGAAAGATTCTGGCTGGGGATCTCAAGCACAATAGAAAGAATGAAACTCTGATGTATGGGTAAGTAAGCTGGACTGAGTTGAGTGGGGGACGGAGTGGGGTGATTATTATTATTATTATTATTATTTATTTTCTAGCAGACGCCTTATCCAGGGCTTAATTTATAAATTGTTACAAGATATCACTTTTTTTTTTTTTTTGTTTTACATACAATTACCCATTTATACAGTTGGTTTTTTAGTGTAGCAATCTAGGTAAAGTACCTTGCTCAAGGGTAGAGCAGCAGTGTCCCCTACCAGGGATTGAACCCACGGCCCTCCGGTCAAGAGTCCAGAGCCCTAACCACTACTCCACACTGCTGCCCGTCGACGGTGATGCTGGGACACCAGAATCACCATCGACACTTTGAGGTATCGTGGGCTAGTTGACGAAACACAGAGGATGGAAGGTGCCCACTTGAAGACCCCAGAGATGTACCCTACTTCGCTCAATCCAGACGGTTGTCATCATGCTGATGTGCTGGGGAGACAGCACTGCGGTTGATCCCCGGAGCCAGCATCGTAGCCGTTGTGTGTGCTGATGCGCTAGGGAGGCAATAAGCCGATCCCTGGAGCCAGCATTACACTTCAGCCATAAACACCAGACAGAAGGATATCTACATCATCATATGGAAGGAAGCGAAAATGGATGGAGACACAGATGGATCACATTAGTTTACTGTAAAGCTGCGTCTTGAAGTTGGAAAGCTTATCTTGGGAAGAGTCGAGTTCAAATCAGCATGAAGTTTTAACATCTACTCTCGTGTAATGGAAATCATGTGTTCAAGCAACTTTTTAAAATTGATGTGTTGCAACCATTAAAAGGTAAAGTTGCTTATCTGAAAACCGGTTTTATTTCCCTATGTCCTCCACTATTTCAGCTGAATGTCATAAAATGTTATATTTACAGAAAAAAATACTTAAAAATGACAATTCTTTTCCTACATTGGCTTTTTTTTTCGCTTTGAACACACCATTTTAATAATGAAAATTTCAAATCAAAACTTATTTTTTTTGATGGCAGAGGCTTAACATAAAGTTAAAAAATATCAATAAAACTGGATGAGCCATAAAAACAGCAGAACAGTAAGAGTCACATAAGAATAGAACCAATAGATCATAAATTAATTTTCAATCTTGACAAATTGCAACGGGTGAGGCCTCAATAGAGCCAGGGACAGCGCCCACAGTACAAGGGCCCTACAACTGAACCTCTACCCTTGTTTTACTTCAAAGCCCTTGGGAACGTAAGGGCCCTTCAGGGCTTCATAGGTTAGCAGCAGGACCTTAAAACCACTCGTAGACTGCACCAGGAACCCATTTAGGGCTGCTAGCACAGGGGAGATATGTTCACGTGTTTTTGTTCTGTTGGAACCCTGGCGGCAGATAAATAAACATGGATATTAACTTGTGATATGGTTGGTAGAGTAATTAACAAAACAGTTATTTTTTAAAAAGGTCAGGTTCTCTATTTTAAAAAAGATTTAAAAAACCTTTCAAAAAAAAGTTAAAGCACATGGCTTACCTGAGGTATCCTTCCAAACAAAGCTTTTTAAATGCCACAGGTGTTCTCAGTTTATACAAATAAAATCCAGGGTGCGCCCACCAGAGGGAAACCTAACTTAACCCATTTTCTGCCAAACTGGCCACATGAGTTTGAACTTTTAGTTCCCTTTTTGATTCTTGGCTCACCTCTTATTCTCATTTGTTTCATTTCATTTTTATAATGATCAAAAGATGACATACCAAAAATGTTAGTGTCTTATGAACACCTCCTGTGTCTGCTGGCTTTCATTCCACCTTAACTCCCAGTTAACTAGACCCTTTATTTCACGGATCATTTTTAATAGCCAGTTTATACTTGTTTTCAGCTTTAAAGTTGAGAGATTTCACGTTAGCTATAACATTTTATCAGTCCACTAACTGTTTAGAGCTGAAAACAATTAAAGGGTCTAATTAAGCCAATTATCAGTTTAATTGTTAATATTAAAGCTTTTCTGACCATTGGGGATCGCTTTTTGTGGCAGGATTTTAACTTTTCAACTTGTTCCCAGCAAAAAATCAGAAATGTTCAGGAAGGATGAGAGCAGTTGTAAACCCCTGATTCAGACAGTATGAAGGATGTTATGCAAATTAAGCGGGTACCTAATTAACATGCGCCTCAAACGTAATTATTTATGGTTTATCTTTCTTATTTGATTTTGCTGTTACTACTAACTTTATTGTAATTTTAACTGCTTTTTATATGTAATGTGATATTTTTGTAACTGTAAGTCGGCCTGGCTAAGGCCGTTTAGGAAATACATTTGAAAAAAAAAAAAGGCTACAGTAAAATAGGAGCTCTCTAAATAACTTTTTTTCCCTCTTTGTCCTGATGTACATGCTTTATTATTGTGTTCTATTAAATGTCTCCTCTCTGCATCTCCTGAAACACGCGTCTGTTTTATTTTTTCTCCTTTTATTATTATTATTATTATTATTATTATGATTTATTTTCTAGCAGACGCCCTTAAGGCACCGACAAGAGGGGAGGCATGCCTTGATTTAGTCTTTTTCAAATAACGAATACAGAATAACTAAAAACAGAGGTCAGAGAGCCATTGGCAAACTCAGACCACAACATGGTCTCATTTGAAATGTTTTTTAAAAACCCCAAAAGTAATGACTAAAGCTAAGGTTTACAATTTTAGAAAGGCAAACTATGAAGGTATGAAACAGAGACGAACAAAAGAAGATTGGAGTAAAATAGAGAAAAACATCCACCAAAAAGGATGGCTGTTTTTTTAAAAATGTAGTACTAGAGGCGCAAAACAATTCCATCCCAAAAGTAGACAAATCTAAATCTAAAACAAAATGGCCAAAATGGTTTAATAGATCAATTAAAAAAATATTCATTTAAAAAAGGCACTTTTACAGAGTGTTTAAAAGTGACCAAAAAACAAAGTACACAGAAAGAGTACTTGGAACTGCAAACACAAGTAAAAAAAGGAAGTTAGAAAGGCCAAGAGAGAGATAGAAATCAATATTGCTAAAGGCAAAAAACCAATTCCAAAATGTTTTTCCAATATTATAACAGCATGAGAACATTCAAAGAGGAGGTTAAATGTCTAAGAGACACAAATGGCAAAAAATCATAGACGAAGAAAAAAAAAAAACAGTAAAATATATTAAATGATTACTTTTCACTGTTTTTTTACAAAGGGAGGACACGACAACATGCCCCACATGTCGACCTGATCCTATCCAGTTTTAAATAACTTTAACATAACAGAGACAGAAGTGTTAAAGGGACTGGAGCTTTTTAAAAATACACAAATCCCTGGGCCTGATGAGATCCTCCCAATAGTACTCAAAGAAATGAAAGAAGTTATTTACAAACCGCTAACCAAGATCATGCAACAGTCTCGTGACATGGATTGTACCGACAGACTGGAAAATAGCAAACGTAATACCGGTCCACAACAAAGGGAGACAAAACCGAGCCAGGTAACTACAGATCAATAAGCCTGACTTCTATTATATGTAAACTTATGGAAACTATAATAAGATCCAAAATGGAAAATTACCTATATGTTAACAATATCCTGGGGGACAGTCAGCATGGTTTTAGGAAAAGGAGATCATGTCTAACTAACCTACTTGACTTTTTTGAGGATGCAACATTGAAAATGGATAATTGCAAAGCATACAACGTGGTTTATTTAGATTTCCATAAAGCTTTTGACAAAGTCCCGCATAAAAGATTAATTCTCAAACTGAATGCAGTAGGGATTCAAGGAAATGGATGCACATGGATTAGGGGAGTGGCTAACATGTAGAAAACAGAAAGTACTGATTAGAGGAGAAACCTCAAAATGGAGCTTAGGTAACCAGTGGTGTACCACAGGGATCAGTATTAGGTCCTCTGCTATTCCTAATCTACATCAATGATTTAGATTCTGGTATAGTAAGCAAACTTGTTAAATTTGCAGATGACACAAAAAAGGAGGAGTGGAAAACACTGTTGCAGCAGCAAAGGTCATTCAAAATGATCTAGACAGCATTCAGAACTGGGCAGACACATGGCAAAATGAAATTTAATAGAGAAAAGTGTAAAGTATTGCATGCAGGCAATAAAAATGTGCATTATAAATATCATATGGGAGATACTGAAATTGAAGAAGGGAACTATGAAAAGACCTAGGAGTTTATGTTGACTCAGAAATGGTTTCATCTATAAAAAAGCCCAACAAGATGCTTGGATATATTGTAAGAAGTGTAGAATTTAAATCAAGGGAAGTAATGTTAAAACTTTACAGTGCATTAGTAAGACCTCACTAGAATATTGTGTTCAGTTCTGGTCACCCTGTTACAAAAAAAAGGATATTGCTGCTCTAGAAAGAGTGCAAAGAAGAACAACCAGAATTATTCGGTTTAAAAAGGCATGTCGATGCAGACAGGCTAAAAGAATTTAATCTATTCAGTCTTGAATAAAGAAGACTACGAGTGATCTGATTCAAGCATTCAAAATCCTAAAAGGTATAGACAATGTCGCACTCCAGGGACTTTTTTTTGACCAAAAAAAAACAAGGACCATGGGTTACAAATGAGATTAGATAAAGGGGCATTCAGAACAGAAAATAGGAGGCACTTTTTTTTTACACAGAGAATTGTGATGGTCTGAACCAACTCCCCCAGTAATGTTGTTGAAGCTGACATGCTGGGATCCTTCAAGAAGCTGCTTGATGAGATTCTGGGCTCAATAAGCTACTAACAACCAAACGAAGCAAGATGGGCTGAATGGCCTCCTCGCTTGTAAACTTTCTTATGTTCTTATGTCAAACGAAATAGAGTATAAAACCAGTATGTTCTGATGTGCAAATATTAGAACTTTATAGGAGGTATGCTACTCAAAATTGAAAAGTATGCATTGTCACAATGCATTTTCTGATAAAATGTTGTTCTTCATTTCTTTCATGAATTGAATTGAAATAGAAATGTATTGCAAATGAAGTACCTGAGGAACAATAACCCTCTCTGGCCTGGGCGATTTTGAACGTATCACAGTCTGATGCAAACAGATTATCTAGGTCCAAGGAGGCGACAAAACAAAAAAATAGGAGGGAGTTCTACTCCCACCCCCACCCTCCAGGCCAGATAGGGTTAAGATATTGCTCTATCCCATTTTTGGAAGAAATCTGCATAAATTTGAATAGGTTTTGGAGAGGTGTTGACTAGAAATTAGGATATCCGTGTTTTATTTAAAAAAACTACGACAATACGTATCATTTTGATTGATGATCGCTTTTTGTCAAACGTTATGTTATGCAATACTATTGAACTTAAATGCATTATTTAGCATCTTCTGGAGGTGGGGAAAAGGGTAGGAAATTAAATAAAAAAATGACTTATAGTCTGATCCAGTTTTTCTGAACGAATGGGAAATGTGTTACATATTGCTTATGGGAAGGGTACCCTTTAATAATCAACATGATTAATATACACAAACATTTATGTTGCAATGTAGAAAATATTATAGCGGCCCAGTCATAAGATAGAGACTTTTGGATATTTATAACTGTAAACAGTTGCCTATGCGTTTGTGTAGAACAGTCTATGTCTGTGTGTTGAACTGTGTTAGAGACTGGGTCTGACTTTTTAGTCCAGTCATTAGCGGCATTACAGGTTGAGGTTTGGGGTTTGGATGTGTGGGCATGGTTGGTCGCTTAGTGTGTGGGAAAAGTCTGTTCTGCAGGATTGAGGCTTTTGTCGCCTCGCATGTTATTGTGGGGTGTTGGTTGGCTGTGTGGGAGGCGAAAGAGGTGGATAAAAGTAACTGCAAAAAAGCTCTATTCTGTTGGATCCGAGATTTAAACTTACATTGTGAAGGAACTGAGATGGTCAAACAGCACTTGCAGCAAGGCTGTTTATCTTTGTCCTTTTGCAGATTTTTAGTTAGTCATGTTGATTTACCCAGACACCATAAATTGAGTCCCACCAAAATATCCTTCCTCTTTACAGTCACCCTGAGGTATGACATAGGTCTGTTTTTTTGGGATGGAATAACAGTCTCGCTTTGATTGGTCCATGTCTGTCACAGGAATATGTCGTTACATGAGCAGAAAAGCTTGCTGGCATTTTTTAACATTGTAAGCACAGAGGTGTGAGATCTGCTTTCCACAACCTTACCATTAAAATATAATGTGGTATTACGCTGTACTGATATAACAAAACTATGGGCTTATTACTTATATTAATTATCATGTTATGCAATTTATGTAAGAATTGGCTTGTGGTGGTGTACTTTTTTCTTTCAAGCAGCATATATCTATAATCATTTTTGCAATATATTTTAATATAAAAATGTATACACTATTGCAGTTTTGTTAGAGGATACATTAGTTTATCTCTAATGTAATCACAGTTTTACATTTAGACTGTTCCTTTTTTTCATTTACGCCGAAATTCTGGGCCGCTTTTTTTTTCAGATAACGTCCCAAATTCTGGGCCGCCTTTGTTTTTAGATAACGTCCCAAATTCTGGGCCGCTTGCATTTTTTGAATTCAGCCAGTTTTGGGGACTCAGCTGACAGCCGTGAAGAAGCCAAGTCATCCATGCAGTTTACCATAAACTGATCTTGAATTCATTTGAGAGTAACCCCTAGTACATGAATCAAAGTGAATGTATTTTTTTACTCTCCCAGAAATCTTTTTTTTTTTTTTTTATGAAAACAGAAATAAATGTAATGTTAAA
>CM072711.1:6528529-6588507 GCA_036884735.1 Huso huso | reverse complement strand
CATCAGGACTGGGATCAGTCTATATAAAGAAACTGATTAAAATTACAATAAAGGTAGTAATAACAACAAAATCAAATAAGAGAAGATAAACGTAAATAATGCATTTGAGAGCATGTTAATTAGGTACCCGTTTTGTATTTGCTAACATCGAAGCGGGCAGCGGTGTGGAGTAGTGGTTAGGGTCTGGACTCTTGATCGGAGGTCATGGGTTTGTCCTGGTAGGGGACACTGCTGCTGTACCCTTGAGCAAGGTACTTTACCCAGGATTGCTCCAGTAAAACCCAACTGTATAAAATGGGTAATGTATGTAAAATAAAAAATAATGTGATATCTTGTAACACTTGTATGTAAGCCCTGGATGGGGCACTCTACAAAATAAATAAATAATAATCACCCCACTCCGTCCCCACTCAACTCAGTCCAGCCATTACTTGCCATTACATCCAGGCGTTTCTTTCTTTCTGTGTGCTTGAGATCCCCAGCTGGAAGATCTTTTTTTCTGTCTCAACCACAGCCAGTTGCTGCCCCTCTCTTGCTGCTTCCAGATAAGTTCTTCACTGTGCAACGAAACTCTTGGCCATTGAATCCGACGTCTCTGAGAAACCGGGTTGTAGAGTATGCCACAAATCCTCGACAACCCCCCCGCCTCCACTGGGTAAACCCGGACCTCTCTATCCTTGTTGTTTACGCTTTCAGTGGCTGGATTGAGCATACTGCAGTTTCTTCCTCTCATACGCCTCATCTACAGCATCCTCCCATGGCACTGGTTAACCTCTTTACCAGGTGAACAAGGCGTGCGATCCAGACCACAAGACAATATCTGGTTGAAGGTTAGTGGTGGAAAAAAATAAGCCGTTGACCAACATCTGCCAGCATTTTCCAGTCTCTAGCAGCTTCCAGTTGTCCCTGGGTGAGGATTGGTTTTAACACTTACATTTTCTTAGTGGTTGCTCTCCTGGTTCTGGAAGAATGTTGTCTTTTTTGTGTGTAATGTTTTGATGGATCTGGTGGCAACTTATTGGTCAGTTACGCTTTGTCTTCCAATGCTAAGGCCAAACATCGCAGCACCTCGTCATGGCTAAGTAAAACCGTCCTGGCTAAGAGCCACCTTATTGCATCATGTCAAATGTGCCTTAATGTTTCCAGGTGATGAACAATACAAAGGACATGAGGGATCCCTCTCACCCAGAGGTTTAGGTTCTGTGGTGATGGGGAGAACATCATGTTGACCTGATGAGGAAACTGATCCTCTCTTCCATTGACCATAGTCTTGCCAGCCAATCTTGCGTTGTTCCACACTCTCCAATCTCATCCATTCTCCTGCTTGGCCTGGGAAATGGCCTTTATGCACCTCCCATCCTCGCCTCCTGCTTTGCACCTCATTGACTACCAGCTTCCTCCAAGTTGAGCTGGGGGCTGCCTTGTTCCATGTAGGAGGAGTGAACTGGGGACCAAGACCCCCTCTTCCATGCTGAACTTGCCCCATGATATCACCAACCGGAAGGGCCATTACATCCTCCACAGCTTTCTTTGCCGTCCACTTTCTTCCAGTTTTTTCAACAGGCGCTGCCTCCCTTCTGCATTTGTTTATCTGATGACTCTACTAATGTCATTTCCAGTCTGACCTTGGCACACTTAAAACTCCTCGGTTAGAAGGAGACTAGTGGCTGCAGTATTCTTTTTTTAGCAAAAGTCCCACTCTGCTGAGGCAGTGTGGAACTCCCAACTATTTCCCTGATGTATGAACTGATTAAAGCTTCCAGCTTCTCTACTGTTGTCAAAGAAACCTCGTACACAGTCAGAGGTGGCCCCACAGCAACCTCGTGGTAGACCAAACTGAAAAGTACCAGAGTTTTAGTTTGCCTGGTAAAGCCTGCTGTCTATGCTCTTCAACCCTTCCACTGCTTGTTGTCCTATTTCTCCCACACAAACTGTGTCCTTAGATCCCTGTCGCACCATCTCCCAAGACTCTTCACTGGTTTCTCTCAGACATTGTTGGTATTGCCTCACCTTTACCCAATTTGATGCCCTAATGATTACTTCCATTGCCATGGTAAAAGCCAGTGGAGAAATGGTGCATCCAGCCATTATTCCAACTTCTGGCATTGCCATGTAGTGCTGAATTCTGAAGTTGAAAAAATTAAACCCGTAAATCTCCAAAGTAGGCTTTCACTAAATTTGTTATTGTCATCGGTACACTGAAAAAATCAAATGCTGCCCAAAGAAGTTCATGTGGCATTGAACCATATGCATTAGCCAAATCCAGGAATGTCACATGGAGCCCTTTTTCTCCTTTTTTAGCCGATTGATCTTTGTTGCCAGATCACATTGATGTGTTCCAAGCATCCTGGGAAACCTGGAATGCCCGCTTTTTGTACTGAAGTGTCAATGAAGCAGTTCTTTTATAGAAGTCAATTGTAATTCGTTACAGTAAATCAATACAGCTAGATACAAATAGCCTAGTTACTTTCAGGCACGTTTACAGAATTATTTTCACAAAAAAAGGAAAAGAATCTTTGATTCAAATTTTCTAGAAATATGTGGTGTGTTCATAAACTCAATCTGACACTGAAAGAGCTTCCGAGGGAATCTCCTTAGGTGCTTAGAACATGTTTTTATTTTATTTTTTATCTTTTAGTTTTTGACGACCTAAAAATGTTTTTGAAATGGAAGTTGTCAGAGAGAAACACAATGATTGAAAACACCTTTGGTAATATTTTTTTAACATTTATAACCGATTATTTTGTTTTCAACTCAAGTCTAATACTGGGATGGGGTAAAAATGGAACGGTACTTTAATGAATTCAATTGCTTTCAAAAAAAACAGCATAAAAGTTAGACATATGGGGAGAATATTTTAACAATCAGAAACAATTAATAACATCGCTTGTCATTAACCCCTTCTGGGGCCAGAACCCTTTTATCACCAAAAGCTCCGGGAACACTGGGTTCCGAAGGTGTAAAGACGACAGACATTATACACACAAATACAACTAAGTGGGAACAACATAACATTGTTGAAAAAAACCAAACTGCTCATTCCGTTACAATAAACAGTTGTATAGACAAAAACACGTCGAACAGGGGTTCCGAGGAGGAATAGAGAGTATGAAAATGATACACAAATACAACTAAGGAGAAACAACATATAACACTATTGGAAGAACCCACCTTTTAACTGCCCATTCCGCATGTCAAAACAATTTATTTTTTGTTTTATATTATCAATCTATTTAATATTATTTTAGCAGAACCATATTGATTTAACATAGTTTTTTATCTTTTTTCTTTATACTGAATATAGTGAGGCCTTTTTACTTTTGCAGGAAGGAGGTGATAAAGTAACAGTATTTTGCACAAGTAGAACCATTGCAAAGGTCTAGAATTGCTGGTGGCCCCTAACTGTAACAGTTAGTATATATGTGATTTAAAAATAACACGTACATATAGCTGCAACAGTTTCACAACTTTTTTTTGCAAAACTTTTTTTTGTTCTTGCTTACAATGATAAAAAGTTTAAATGTATTTAACATATTCATATATACATATATTTCAGATAAAATGGATACAATGCAATTTCAATTGCAAAGGCAAGCAAACACAGGAAAACAAAGCAAACAAAGAAAAACAGTTTAGATTTTAAACAAATACAAAACAGAACAAGATTTTAATCATTCATCTGGCTCGGTTAATAACTTATTGGTCCCAAATCTCATCAAGAAACCTTAGCATCATGCTGACATCTTCCCCAAGATGAAGACATTTCTGAGTCAATAAGCTCCTAGGTCTTTTTCACAGTTCCTTCTTCAATTTCAGTATCTCCCATGGATGTATTTATTCAGCCCATCTACTTTACTTTTCTCTATTAAATTTCATTTGCCATTTCTGCCAGTTCTGAATGACCTTTGATGCTGCAACAGTGTTTGCCACTCCTCCATTTTGGTCCTACCAGAATCTCATCAAGCAGCATAGCTAATACTTCCTGGATCCCACGGTGTCCATTTTGAGGTTCCCCCTCTAATAATCAGGTTCTGTTTTCTAATCCACTCCTAATCCATGTGCATGCATTCAATCCCTACCAGTTTGAGAATTAATCTTTTATCGCGGGACTTTGTCAAAAGCTTTCTGGAAATCTAAATAAACCATGTTGTATGCTTTTGCAATTTATCCATTTTCAATGTTGCATCCTCAAAAAAGTCAAACAGGTTAGTTAGACACGATCTCCCTTTCCTAAAAACCATGCTGACTGTCTCCCAGGATATTGTTACCATATAGGTAATTTTCCATTTTGGATCGTAGGATGCACTGCATGAGTCTCTGAAGTCAAAAGAATGAAAGAAAGGTTGTGTCAGGATCAGGGCTTAAACTTAGCAACTGCAAACTAAGAACCAGCAACTCTGAAGAGAACTTGCAGAACAGCTGTAAGTATATTATACTACAAATATTTACAGTTTATTAACTGAACATTAGAATGCCATGGACGTGCAGAACATTTAAACACTGGATACGTTTATGTATTGTCACTTATTTTTCTTTGCTTGCTGCAACTGGAATCAGTAGGTCTGGACTGTTGAACACTTGTGGACACATTGTGAAGTTGAGAATGTATTTCTTTATTACAGTCAAGAGGTACCTAGTCTGGACGTCACAGGAAATAGTTTACATTACAAACATGATTTAAATCAATTAAAACTATTAAAACAGAGCAAAGTAGCCAAGACTGAAAATGTATGGTGCCGAGGCAAACAAAGGCGAATATCTTTTGCAGTTTAACAGTAGTTACACATATACACTACAAATACAAAGCACACATGCATACAACCTACAAACACAAACACACTGTGCACAATAACTGCAAAAACCGTTTCATCTGACAAAGTGCAAACAGAAACAAAAAAAAATCCCCAAACAAAAGTGTATTGCTTTTTTTTTTTTTTTTTGCTGTATTGTAATCTCTTTCCTATGTTGTGATAACTTATTACCTAAGTCGCCCTGCATAAGGGCGTCTGTCAAGCAAAAATTAAAAATCATGCTAAGCTCCTGCTGCCTTCAAACCAAAATTAAAATCTTAGCTGTGCTGAGAATACCTTGTTCCAATAAATATATGCTTTCGTTTTCACTGCATTCTCTCAGGTACAGCTAAACAAAGATCGTGCTGGCAAGCAAAAAAACGTAACGAGCAGACAAAGATTTTTTTTTTTTTTAAACACCCTTATGGAGTGACACATTCAGCAACATTTTTTTTTCAAGCTTCATAAACCTTTTAAATTGTTGACACGCTAATGAAAAGGAACGTGCAATTTCCATATTTGCTGCCCTTTAAAATTAACTCTTATATACAGGAGAAGTTAACAGCAAACCTTACCTTCAAATTATTAATACATTGTAACATGATACATGCCACTGACTTAAAAACATAAGAAAGTTTACAAAGAGGAGGCCATTCAGCCCATCTTGCTCGTTTGGTTGTTAAATAGCTTATTGATCCCAGAATCTCATCAAGCAGCTTCTTGAAGGATCCCAGGGTGTCAGCTTCAACAACATGACTGGGAAAGTTCCAGACCCTCAATTCTCTGTAAAAAAAAAATGCCTCCTATTTTCTGTTCTGAATGCCCTTCTATCTAATCTCCATTTTAGACCCTGGTCCTTGTTTCATTTTGCAGGTCAAAAAAAAAAGTCCCCTTACTAGGTCATTTGTAAAGCATGACTTCGAACACCAATCATGATAAAGAGTCGTTATATATTTGACAGCGTTGCCATAGTAACCAAATGCACAGCTTAACCTTTTCTGAGACCTGCTGTGACTGAGCGAAGCAGATGGGACAAAGTCAGTGCTGCATTGTTTTGGGTTGCTAAAGTTTTCAGCATTAGACATAAAATACCAGAAATGGACGACAAATCAAGCAAATTATAGTGAAGCACAGGAAGCATTGTAAAGCACAGAGTTATGGTAAAGAACCAGGAAGCATTTTAAAGCACAGAGGGTCAGGCAAAGCATTTGGAAAGCACAACAATTATGGTAAAGCACAGGGATACATTTTTGAGGATGCAACATCGACAATGGATAATTGCAAAGCATATGACATGGTTTATTTAGATTTCCAAAAGCTTTTTGACAAAGTTTCGCATAAGATTAATTCTCAAACTGAACACAGTAGGGATTCAGGAAATGCATGCACATGGATTAGGGAGTGGTTAATATATAGAAAACAAAGTACTGATTAGAGGAGAAACCTCAAAATGGGCGAGGTAACCAGTGGTGTACCACAGGGATCAGTATTAGG
The DNA here is from genome assembly GCA_036884735.1 of Huso huso. Lineage (NCBI taxonomy): Eukaryota > Metazoa > Chordata > Actinopteri > Acipenseriformes > Acipenseridae > Huso > Huso huso. The sequence continues at coordinate 6,582,223 of CM072711.1, read as the reverse complement.
TCCTCTGCTATTCCTAATCTACATTAATGATTTAGCTTCTGGTATAGTAAGCAAACTTGTTAAATTTGCAGACGACACAAAAATAGGAGGAGTGACAAAGACTGCTGCAGCAGCAAAGGTCATTCAAAATGATCTAGAGGCTGTGTGGTCCAGTGGTTAAAGAAAAGAGCTGGTAACCAGGAGGTCCCTGGTTCAAATTCCACCTCAACCACTGACTCATTGTGTGACCCTGAGCAAGTCACTTAATCTCCTTGTGCTCCGTCTTTCGGGTGGGACGTAATTAAGTGACTCTGCAGCTGATGCATAGTTCACACACCCTAGTCTCTCTAAGTCACCTTGGATAAAGGCGCCTGCTAAATAAACAACAAATAATAATGACAGCATTACAGTTAATGGAGAAAAGGTGTAAAAGTACTGCACACAGGCAATAGAAATGTGCATTATAAATATCATATGGCAAATACTGAAATTTGAAGAAGGAATCTATGAAAAAGAACTAGGAGTTTATGTTGACTCTGCAGCTGATGCATAGTTCACAAACCCTAGTCTCTGTAAGTCGCCTTGGATAAGGCCTGCTAAATAAACAAATAATAATAATAATGACAGCATTCAAAACCGGCAGACACATGGCAAATTACATTTAATGGAGAATAGTACACAGGCAAGAGAAATGTGCATTACAAATATCATATGGCAGATACTGAAATTTGAAGAAGAAATTTGAATCTATGAAAAAGACCTAGGAGTTTATGTTGACTCGAAATGTCTTCATCTAGACAATGGGGAAGCTATACAAAAAAAAAAAGGCCAACAAGATGCTTAGATATATTGTAAAGTGTTGAATTTAAATCAAATATTGTGTTCAGTTCTGGGCTTTGTTATTGCTGCTCTAGAAAGAGTGCAAAGAAGACCAACCAGAATTATCCGGTTTTAAAAGGCATATTGTATGCAGACAGGCCAAAAGAATTGAATCTGTTCAGTCTTGCACAAAGAAGACTGCGCGGTGATCTGATTCAAGTTCAAAATTCTAAAAGGTATTGACAATGTCGACCCAGGGGACTTTTTTTGAAAAAAAAGAAACAAGGACCAGGGGTCACAAATGGAGATTAGATAAAGGGGCATTCAGAACACGAAGAGGAAACACTTTTTTTTTACACAGAGACTTGTGAGGGTCTGGAACCAACTCCCAGTAATCATATTGAAGCTGACACCCTGGGATCCTTCAAAAATCTGTTTGAGATTCTGGGATAAATAAGCTACTAACAACCAAATGAGCCAGATGGGCTGAATGGCCTCCTCTCGTTTACAAACTTTCTAATGTTCTTAAAGTACAAGGAAACATTGTAGAGCACAGAGGTCTGATGCCATAGGGGAGCCTTTTAAAGCACAGAGAGGTATGATAAAGCAGATGGAAGCATTTTAAAAGAACAGATGTCTGGCAAAGCATAGGGGAAGCACATAGATCTAGTGCAGTTTAGGGAAGTATTTTAAAATACAGAGGCATTATAAAGCCAGATAGGTATGGTATAAGCGGAGATAGGTACAGTGAAAACACAAAAGCATTGTAAAGGCCAGAGAGCTATTGTTAATATAGGGAAGCATTTTAAAAGCACAAAGGTAAGTCAATACACAATGTAAAACACAGAGGTCTGGAAAACATTGCAGTGCACAGGGAAAGCATTGTACAGCACAGAAGGCATTGCTAAGCATAAGGGAGTATTTTAAAGCACAAGGCATTATAAAGTACAAAGGTATGGTAATGCACAGGGAAGCATTGTAGAGAACAGAGGTTATTGCAAAGCACAGTGACGCATTATAGAGCACATGGAAATATTGTAAAGCACAAATAGTTAGAAGAACATAAGAAGAAGAACATAAGAAAGTTTACAAATGAGAGGAGGCCATTCAGCCCATCTTGCTTGTTTGGTTGTTAGTAGCTTATTGATCCCAGAATCTCATCAAGCAGCTTCTTGAAGGATCCCAGGGTGTCAGCTTCAACAACATTACTGGGGAGTTGGTTCCAGACCCTCACAATTTTCTGTGTAAAAAAGTGCCTCCTATTTTCTGTTCTGAATGCCCCTTTATCTAATCTCCATTTGTGACACCTGGTCCTTGTTTCTTTTTTCAGGTCAAAGAAGTCACCTGGGTTGACATTGTCTATACCTTTTAGGATTTTGAATGTTTGAATCAGATAATCCAGCGCGTAGTCTTCTTTGTTCAAGACTGAATAGATTCAATTCTTTTTAGCCTGTCTGCATGACATGCCTTTTTAAACCCGGGATAATTCTGGTTGCTCTTCTTTGCACTCTTTCTAGAGCAGCAATATCCTTTGTAACGAGGTGACCAGAACTGAACACAATATTCAAGGTGATGTCTTACTAATGCATTGTAGAGTTTTAACATTACTTCCCTTGATTTAAATTCAACACTTCTCACAATATATCTGAGCATCTTGTTAGCCTTTTTTTAGCTTCTCCACATTGTCTAGATGAAGACATTTCTGAGTCAACATAAACTCCTAGGTCTTTTTCATAGTTCCCTTCTTCAATTTCAGTATCTCCCATATGATATTTATAAATACATTTTTATTGCCCATGCAATACTTTACACTTTTCTCTATTAAATTTAATTTGCCATGTGTCTGCCCAATTCTGAATGCTGTCTAGATCATTTTGAATGACCTTTGCCGCTTCAACAGTGTTTGCCACCACTCCTCCTATTTTTGTGTCGCCTGCAAATTTAATCTAGTTTGCTTACTATACCAGAGTCTAAATCATTAATGTAGATTAGGAATAGCAGACGACCTAATACTGATCCCTATGGTACACCACTGGTTACCGTGACTCCATTTTGAGGTTTCTCCTCTTATCAGTACTTTCTGTTTTCTACCTGTTAACCACTCCTAATCCATGTGCATGCATTTCCTTGAATCCCTACTAGCGCTCAGTTTGAGAATTAATCTTTTGTGGGGACTTTGTCAAAAGCTTTCTGAAAATCTAAATAAACCATGTCATATGTTTTGCAGTTATCCATTGTCAATGTTGCATCCTCAAAAAAGTCAAGTAGGTTAGTTAGACACGATCTCCCTTTCCTAAAACCATGCTGACTGTCTCCCAGGATATTGTTACCATATAGGTAATTTTCCATTTTGGATCTTATTATAGTTTTCCATAAGTTTGCATATAATAGAAGTCAGGCTTATTGGTCTGTAGTTACCTGGTTCGGTCTTGTCTCCCTTTTTGTGGATCGGTATTACGTTTGCTATTTTCCAGTCTGTCGGTACAACCCCTGTGTCAAGAGACTGTTGCATGATCTTGGTTAGTGGTTTGTAAATAACTTCTTTCATTTCTTTGAGTACTATTGGGAGGATCTCATCTGGCCCAGGGGATTTGTTTATTTTAAGAGCCCCTAGTCCCTTTAACACTTCTGCCTCTGTTATGCTAAAGTTATTTAAAACTGGATAGGATCAGGTCGACATGTGGGGCATGTTGTCCGTGTCCTCCTTTGTAAAACCTGTGAAAAGTAATCATTTAATATATTTGCTATTTTTTTTTCTTCATCTATGATTTTGCCATTTGTGTCTCTTAGACATTTAACCTCCTCTTTGAATGTTCTCTTGCTGTTATAATATTGGACAAATATTTTGGAATTGGTTTTAGCCCCTTAAAGCAATATTGATTTCTATCTCTCTCTTGGCCTTTCTTCCTTTTGACTTGTTTTGCAGTTCAAGTACTCTTTCTGTGTACTTTGTTTTGGTCCTTTTAAACACTCTGTAAAGTGCCTTTTTTTTTAAATGAATATTTTTTTTAATTGATCTATTAAACCATTTTTTTGGCCATTTTGTTTTAGATTTAGATTTGTCTACTTTTGGGATGGAATTGTTTTTTTTGCCTCTAGTACTACATTTTTTAAAAACAGCCATCCTTTTCTGTGGATGTTTTCTCTATTGTACTCAAATCTATTTCTGTTAGTCTCTGTTTCATATCTTCATAGTTTGCTTTTCTAAAATTGTAAACCTTAGCTTTAGTCATTACTTTTGGGGTTTTAAAACATTTCAAATGAGACCATGTTGTGGTCGGAGTTTTGCCAATGGCTCTCTGACCTCTGTTTTAGTTATTCTGTCTTTATTATTTGAAAAGACTAAATCAAGGCATGCCTCCCCTCTAGTCGGTGCCTTGACAAATTGTAGGAAGCAGTCATTTGTCATTTCCACCATTTCAATTTAAGTCCGTCGTGATTCCCCATCGGGTTTCCCATTTATATGGGGGAAGTTGAAATCCCCCATTAGTATGGCTTCTCCTTTTCTACACGCATTTCGAATGTCATTGTACAACAGATTATTTTGCTCAGCGTCTGAATTTGGCGGTCTATAGCATGCTCCTATTATTATGCCCTTTGAATTTGTGTCCTTTATTCTGACACATATTGATTCTGCATTGTTTTCTTTGTCCTGATTTAACACCTGGGCTTGAAGACTATTTCTTATGTATAGCGCTACCCCTCCGCCTCTTCTGTCCTGCCTGTCTTTCCTAGACAATGTGTACCCACTAATATTATATTCGTCTCCATCACTCTCAGACAACCAAATTTCTGTAACACCTATGACATCATAGTTACTTGTTAGTGCAGTAGCTTCAAGTTCTAAGATTATGTTTCTGAGACTTCTAGCATTAAGATAAATACATTTAATAGTGGTCTTACCTGAGTTGTTGCCCTTGTTTTGATGTGGTCTCCCTTCTGTTTTTTTTTGGTAAAAGCACAACACAGATAGGTATGGTAATGCAGAGTGGTATGGCAAACCACAGGGGAAATATTTTAAAAGCACAGAGGTGTTATACAGCACAAAGGTATGGCAATGCACAATGTAAGCATAGAGAGGTCTGGTAAAACATTGCAGAGCACAGAAAGCATTGTAAAGCACATGGAAGCATTGTAGAGCACAGATAGGTATGGAAATCATTGTAAAGGCCAGAGCTATTGCTAAGCATTAGGGAAGTATTTTAAAAGCACAAAGGCATTATAAAGCACAAAGGTATGGTAATGCACAGGGAAGCATTGTAGAGAACAGAGATGTATTGTAAAGCACAGTGAAGCATTGTGAGCACAGGAAATGTTGTAAAGCACAGATGGGTATGGCAAAAGCACAAAAAAGCATAGTACAGCACAGATAGGTATGGTAATGCGCATACTATCTGTGTGCACTATAATATGGTAATGAGTGGTATGGCAAACCACAGGGAAGTATTTTAAAGCACAGAGGCATTAAGCACAAAGGTATGGAAAATCACAATGTAAGCATAGAGAGCATTGTAGGCACAGATAGGTATGATAAATCATTGTAAAGGCCAAGAGAGCTATGGTAAAGCATGGGGAAGCATTGTAAAAGCACATGGTTGGATTTTAAAAACACAGAGGTATGGTAAAATGCATAGATAAGCATTTTTGAAACACAGAGGCAATTTAAAGCCAAAGCCAGGTCTGGTAAAGAATAGGGAAGCAACTGTAGAGCACAAATAGGTATGGTAAATCATTGTAAAGGCCAGAGAGAGATATTGTAAGCATAGGGAAGTATTTTTAAACACAAAAGGCATGTCAATACACAATGTAAAACATAGAGAGGTCTGGTAAACATTGCAGAACAAAGGAAATCATTGTAAAAGCACATGGAAGCATTGTACAGCACAGATGGGTATGAGAAATCATTGTAAAGGCCAGTGAGCTATTGCTAAGCATAGGAAGTATTTTAAAGCACAAAGGCATTATTATGAAGCTCAAAGGCACGGTAATGCACAGGGAAGCATTGTAGAGAATAGAGGTATTGTAAAGCACAGTGAAGCATTGTAGAGCACAGGAAAATATTGTAAAACACAGATAGGTATGGTAATCTCGCAGAGTGGTATGGCAAATGACAGGGGAAGTATTTTAAAGCACAGAGGCATTAAGCACAAGGTATGGCAAATCCACAATGTAAGCATAGAGCATTGTAGAGCACAGATAGGTATGGTAAATCATTATAAAAGGCCAGAGAGCTATGGTAAAGCATGGGGAAGCATTGTAAAAAACACATGGGAGGATTTTAAAGAACAGAGGTATGCATTTTTGAAGCACAGAGGCATTTTAAAGCACAAAGCGGTCTGCTAAAGAATAGTCCAGAACACCAGGCAGGCAAAAAACACAATTACGTGGTTTACAACATGTAAGGAAAAACAGCAAACAAAACAGTTTAGATTTTAATATTATGCAGGTGACTTCAAATACAGATACCTTGATGCATTTCCCATTTTTCTTCAAAAAATGAATTTGTTTTACATTGTGTGTCATATACATAAATAAAATAAACAGAATAAACATTTTTCATAAATCGTTTTATGTCTAATTTGGGAACCTCCTGTCTTGTCTAGTGCTGTGTGTGTCTGAATACGAGAAAGAAATGAAACAATGTATTCTTGCTCTAAATGAGTTGCTGCTATAGTAAACTATGTAACAGTGTAATGCCTGAGAGAATGACTGAACCCCTGAAACAATGTATCGAATTGAAGTATTTGGCTGTAACTAACAGACAGCACTAGTTTGTGCAATATGAGAATTGAAACGAAATTGTGTTTTAAATAAATTTGACTATTTTACATCCCTGCCATTTTTATTGTGTTTGTGTTGTATTTGGTCAAGACCTCATCCCCTGGCCCAAATAAAATAACCTGGTGATAACAACCTAAAATATTTAACTTAATTTTAAGGTAGTGCCTTCAGTGGCATAGGCAGCTACCATAAATTATATATTTTAAACTCAGTTTAGCCCTCGCTACAGTGTGACCTTTATTGCTAATAAGTAGCGAATGTTTAGTCCTGTACGCGGTATTTACTGCTGAAGTCTAATTGAATATATGGCTTTCAAATGTGGAGCCATGCACAAAATCTGAGATTTTTAATCAATTTGCATGGCTTTTTAGTATTAGAAGGCTCTATAGATCAGAACCCCTGTGGTTCTTTGGGTGTTTTAGGGTTTCTTATTAATCCTTGAGATTTCAACGTTTATTTATGGTTGTTTAGCCTGCTGTTTAAAAAAAAGGTTCTTTGTATACTATTTGGAACCCCTGAAATACGGTTTCTTGGAATACTTTTTCAAGAGTGTAAGATTTTTAAACCTCACGAATGTTTTAGAATATTCCTGGAAGGTGTTAGTAATAAATCAGACACTTGATGCAAGTGTAGCCCATCCATCAACAAAACCTTTATTTAACTTCCAGTACAGTACCAAACAATATTAAGCCATAGCAGTCAAAACGAATGGTTATTACCCGTTCTCAATGGGAATTTGGGTGCGGTCTAGAGTTTCTGCATCAAGCAGTTTTGCCTCTTAATAATTCATTATTATTAATTAGTCATTTTAGCAGATGCTTCTATCCAAAGTGAATTCCAGAGACTAGGGGTAAACTATGCATCACAGTCACCTCCAATAGAACCTCGGTTTTACGTCTCAAGGACGGAGCACAAGGAGACAAAGTGATTTGCTCTGGGTCACACACACAGTGCGGTTGGAGATTTGAACCCGGGGAACCACCTGGTATGAACAGGCCCACCGAGAGGATAGTGAAATTTCCCGGCCCCAACTCCTCAGCGGGTCCCCGATGAAGGGGGATTTTTATATATATATATATATATATATATATAGCTCTGGAAAAAATTAAGAGACCACTGCAAAATTATCAGTTTCTCTGGTTTTACTATTTATAGGTATGTGTTTGGGTAAAATGAACATTTTTGTTTTATTCTATAAACTACTGACAACATTTCTCCCAAATTCCAAATAAAAATATTGTCATTTAGAGCATTTATTTGCAGAAAATGACAATATTTTTATTTGGAATTTGGGAGAAATGTTGTCAGTAGTTTATAGAATAAAACAAAATGTTCATTTAAAACACATACCTATAAATAGTAAAACCAGAGAAACTGATAATTTTCCAGTGGTATAATTTTTCCAGAGTTATATATATATATATATATATATATATATATATATATATATATATATATATATATATATATATATATTTCCTATAAAATATTTTAAAACTAGCCCTGCACAAGACTCTTTGTTCCCATCACCTCTTTAAAAAAGAAAAACTGTCATACTGCACACCGAGCCAATGTGCTTCTGTTGTGTAATGATTGTGTACCCAGGCGCTGTCAAACATTTCCTTTCACACAATGATTTGAACTTTTGCATTTCATATTTTACTACACTAAAAAGCTGAAAAAAAGGCACAGTATTTTTTTGTGGTTTTTTTTTTTTTAAAGACTTTTAAAAACTTTAAAAAGACCCTAAAGTTGCACAATATTTACCACAGTATGAATTATTCTATTAAGATCTATAATTTGCTCAAAACAACATGATGCAGCAGTTTGTTAGAAAAAATGTATTGTGTAAACTAAAGTACTTTCTTCAGCTGGTAGTAAACACAATTAGAGAATGATCGGTATTGCTTAAAATACAAATTTACTAATACAGGCTATTGGTTAAGAGCAGAGATGAGTGGTTTATTTTGGCACGGGATAAATAAAATAGTGTATAGCAACACCATTAAAATGTAGTTTATGCTAAAAAACATTATGATATTTGATGTTAAATAAGCTTCCGATTAGTGACTATTACACGTTGAGTTTGTACAAAATATTTATTCACTTACCTAAAAAAAAAAGTTTAATACTGTAAATAACTGAAACAATTACTTTGAGAAAAAAAAAAACTATCTGCTGCAGATTTTAATTGAGCTATTGAAACTTCTAAGCATCGTTGACAGTTTCCTTCAAACCCATTATCAAAATAATGTATCGGTTGGATGATCTTCTCAGACACTGCTAAGATTGCAAAGGAGTGAGCAATTACTGAATGGCTGGATATTCTGAGCAAAGGTGTGGATGTGATTGTGGGGTTATCTGGGGGTTTATTTATTGGGCTTTGTCATTGGCCGCTGGGGTTTTACAAATAACTTCAGTCTTTTTATTTGCTCCGAGTTCCCAAGTACCTTTTTTCTTATTAATTTAATAAACACTGGCTTGTGTTGTGTTGTAAAAAAAAAAAAAAAAAAAAATCTCTGCCTCATTTCGTACCCACAGGGGTTGTATCTTACATTAAAGGCTAATGAAACCCCAATCTCATCATGCCCAACACATAGGCCTACCACGTTAAAAATGAGATCCAGTTTAACAATCCGACCTACATCTCACTCATTTACATTGCAATCTTAATAGCATACATTTACTACTGCCGCTTTTGCATCTCACTCTAAAAACATTCTCATCAACAACACTAGCTTGTTAAAGTGAACAGTCAACATCTTTAAAAGTACACACACATGTTTCTTATGACTCTTTTTTAAAATATGTACATCTAGTAATATGGACAAATTCTCTCTCAATAGTGATGCATGAAACAAGAAGCAGCACATGGGAACCCAGGAGCAAGCTGATGTTCTCTAACCCCTATATTCTCATCATTCAGTCTACAACAACATCCAGTGTACCACAAACTTACCAACACAAGCTTGAATGGTTGTCAACGCTAAGCACATTCAGCAGAGAAATGAGTAGAGTTCCCAGCATACTGCATGGACTATTAAACTGATTATTATAAAGTACAAATACAGAATCTTACACGTGTTTTCCAAACAGCACCAGATAAACGGTTCCACATCTAAGACATAGAACCGTTTTTGCTCCATTTGTTTTCCTGAAAGTATAACGCATAGCTGAAATTTGCTTCTAGTGCTTAATTACTAAAAACAAGATCTGGTCAATAACATGATATTCTTTTGTCGTCACTGAATTTGTAGGCAAATGTAGTGTTATGATCCAGTACAATATTAAAGTACTAATCGGTGGCTCTTTTGCAGGTGTTCTATCAAAGCTGAAAAGTGTAGTTTGTATAGACAGTAAAAATCAACTAACATCCTCGGCTGAATACCCATTATTTGAATTTTGCAGTAGATCAATTCATATTAACCCGTTTCATGCAGTGAATCGGCAATTAAAGGTCGGTTAACACTTGATTGGTTTTCGTAAGTATGTTACTCACTGTATTATGTGTATCTTATTTTTTTCGTCTTCTGGGCAGCTTTATTAATCAAGCTGTTTATTGCACGCAATGGGAAATGAAAGATGTTTTTTTCAATAGTGTTATGATGTCCCTAGTTGTATTGTGTCTATCATTTTAATGCTCTGTATTCTTCCGAACCCTGTGTTCTGGGCGGTTTTGTCTATACAGCTGTTTATTGCGGAATGGGCAGTTAAAAATCGATTCGGGTTTTTTTCAATAGTGTAATGTTGTTCCCATTTAGTTGTATTGTGTGTGTAATTTTAGGTGTCTTTGCACCTTCAGAACCCAGTGTTACGGGAGCTTTTGGTGATAAAAGGGTTCTGGCCCGGAACAGGTTAATGACAGCGCATTATTAATCAGGTTCTGATTGTTAAAATATTCTCCTCATATAACTTTTATGCTGTTGTTTTTTTAAACAATTGAATTCATTAAAGTACCGTTCCGGCTTTTACTCCATCCCCTACTGTATTACTGTAATTAAGTCTGCTTCTCTTCAGGTGTGGTGTGTGGGGTTTTATTTTTGGTTTTTTTTGCGTCGGTAGAATACCATCAGTCCAGGGGCGTAGCTACACCATAGAGAAAATGCTTCTTTGCACCCTTTACGGGTTCTTTACAGCATTCAATGGTTTCATATAGAACCGTTTTCATTCTCAAGTCAAAGGGTTCTTTTAAAGAACCATTTTAAAATGGGCAGTTCAACATGTCTCGTGAGTCTATGCCTCGAGAAAATCTCAATATAATTGTCAGAGGCGTTCCTGACTTGGAGGAAAGCGGTTGGTAATTAAATCCCCTTTACACTTTATATATATATATATATATATATATATATATATATATATATATATATATATATATATATATATATATATATATAGCCAATTTTTAATTTACTGGTAGAAATAATAACGTTACCTATTGTTGTTAGCCCTAAGTTTTTACCGCTCTTTATTAATGTATTTATACCAATGTATTATTCATTTCTTGTGTTCCTTTTAAAATTTAAGATTTTATTTGTATTTATTTTCTCCCATTTTAGCTTTTGGAAACTTTTAATGTTTAGCAGCTATATTAAAACAAATTGAATATTGTATATTCAAAAGAATTACTAACAAATATATTTAAATTAAATAAGTGTAAATAGTTCACGAATCAGAAAAGGTAAGATTGACACTAAAAGTTGCCAAAGCCCTAAAGAGCAGATGAAAAAATCGAAAAAACGTCATAGGTGGAGTTTAGCGGGCCAAGAAAATCAAGCGACGCCTGAGAAGAATGTTGTGATTTTCAAATTGAGAACCTTTCTGACCTTCTTCCCTCCTTCAAGTTAATCTGAAACTTCGATAACATCCGGTTACTGCCTATGAGGCAGATACAAGTGTTTGTAGATTTAGTAATTGATTATGTGAGCAAAAAATAATATACCTGAAATGAAACAATAAGTTACAGCGTGTCTGACACCATATAAAGCGTTCCTGTTTACCGTGTACTGCTGCGTATGCGTGAATGAATGTCTGTTTCACTGGCAGACTTGCCTGCCTGCCTGCGTGAGTGTCTGTGTGCAGTGGCGTCACCCACATAATGGCGATCGAGGGCGCCAACGGGTGACAAGTGGACGAGAGTCCACAGCTCTGGAGTGGAGAGCGACAGAATGTGCTTTTGAAAGGAGGGTGACGGGTACGACACAGGCCCGGTTTTTGGATGGAACCGCATAACAGTCTCGCATTTTGATTGGTCCATGTCTGTCACATGAATATGTCGTCACACAAGTGGAAAAGCTTGCAGGCATTTTTAACATTGTGATCAGAGAGAGAGAGATCCGCTTTCCACAACCTTACCATTAAAATATAATGTGGTATTACGATGTACTGATATAACAAACTATGTATGATTACTTTATATGAATTATCATGTTATGCACGAATGTAAGAATTGGCTTTCTGTGGTGGTGTACTTTTTTCTTTCAAGTAGCATATATCTATAATCGTTTTTGCGATATATTTTAATTTAAAATGTACACACTATTGCAGTTTTGTTAGAGGATACATTAGTTTATCTCTAATGTAATCACAGTTTTACATATAGACTGCCCCTGTTTTCATTTACGTCCCAAATTCTGGGCCGCTTTGGTTTTTAGATAACGTCCCAAACTCTGGGCCGCTTTGGTTTTTAGATAGCGTCCCAAATTCTGGGCTGATTTGGTTTGCAGATAACGTCCCAAATTCTGCGCCGATTTGGTTTGCAGATAACGTCCCAAATTCTGGGCCGCTCCTGATAACATCCCAATTTCTGTGCTGCTCTGGTTTTTAGATAACGTCCCGAATTCTGCATTTTCGAATTCAGGGCACTTTTTGAGATATTCTGCTTAGCTGACAGCCGAGTTTCTAGTCATTCATGCACAGTTTACCATAAACTGGACCGTTAATTCATTTAAGAGTAGCCTTTAGTACATGAATCAAAGTTAATGTATTTTTACTCTCCCCAGAAAACATTTAGGAACATGGTATACCAAAAAAAAAAAAGACATCTCATTTGCTTATGTAATGTCCATCAATATATAGTGAGTAGAGGGTTTATCAGAACTTCTGGGTTTTAAGGACCAGTGCTCTTCAACAACTCCAAATAAATCCCTATTGTATTGTATTAGTCAACATTTCCCTTATCTATTCCTGTTAGTTTTACTGTAGGTCAGGGTTTTCAACCTTTTTTGAAACTGTACCCCTTCTATCTGGAGGTTTCAGCTCGAAAACCCCTTTACAATTTTGCTCAACTGAGCGGTACCTCAGTTACAATAAAATGGAGAATAAAATGATGCCCCCCCCTGTTTATTTAATACATTTGGGTGACAAACTGCTGGTTTAGGACAGAACAACAAACAGTAGGCTTAATTCTTAAAACTTTTAACTACAAGTATTTGGATGCACAGAATTAAAAAAGACAAGTATTGGGTTAGGAGCACACCTATTTTTTTGTAACTTTGGCCTTTTTTTAAATTGACAGCCTTTTGTGAAAGTGAAGGCCTTTTTGATACCCAGCATACACTGCAATACCCAGCAAGTTATACACTGATATTCTGATAGCACAGCAATTCAGATGAAGTTTGTAATTGGTTGTGTTCCTCAAATACACAATAAAAAGTGATATTTATAGGGTATACAGTTATACAACGATACAGTGGTTTCGGACATCTAAGAACAGGTACTGGATTCATACCCAGAGGTACTCTGTAGCCTCCTAGGACATTCACAGCTTGTTTGACACCCTCTTGTAGTTGCCCATTTCTGCATATAAAGCAAAATGCTGTTTGTCAATCTCTCTTTTTTCTTATAAATCAGTCTTTGCAGGAATCATTCCAAAAACACTTGAATCAGTTAGGGACTACCAGTCTGACACTACAGGCCTTTAAATTGCAGTACCAATTTGCAAGTTGCTAAGTGGTTGCATTCCTCAAATTTGCACTGCAAAGTGATATTTTAAAGAATAGGGTATATAGTCCTTTTTTTTCCTCTGCTCAAAGCTTTTGGTGCAAAACTATGCTCCGATACACTCAAGCTGATACTGTGATCACAAAACACTTGGAATGGCCTTAAATTGGTGCTTCTGTTGCATAAATACACTACAAAATGTGCACATCTCAGGTCTTGTATATAATGGACATTTTTTGTATGTATTTTGCTATAAATAATATTGGTCGGGGTGTCCTCCTGTTGTACCTCCATGAGTCCACAAATACTGGGCCAACAAACTCACTAGTACGCTCTTTAGATGCACAACAGTCTTAGCTAAAGAAAATGGGTTCCTTCGAATTAGTATACGACCCACGACCGCCATTGGCGAGCCTTCCCGATGGTGTTTTTATAATGGGATTTGCCATAGGGAAGGGGTGGTCTCTTATCGTACCCCGTATCTCCACGACCCCTGGCCAACGAACTCAGAAGGGCACTCTTTTTAAGTGCACAAGAGTCTTAGCTAAAAGAAAGACATTGGCCACGGGTTCATAAGCCACCCCACTGCCAGATGGTGGGCGTTGCCCCAGAGGGGTTTTATAATGGGATTTCCCATAGACATTTTTTTCAGTGCTATATCTGGGTTCCGGGGTCCCGAGACTTGAAAATCGGCACGGGAGGTCCACCTCGGGGCCTGTCGGTCCCCAGCTAGAAAGGACACCAGTTTAGACTTTTTTTTGCCAACTTGGAGCTCAAAAGCTATTGGAAATGCAACCTTGACATTCCATCATGCTGAAAATGTGTAAATTTGTTGAAAATGTAACATTTGAAAACAGATGGCTCCCCGTGAAAGAGGGCCCCCAGACATGACCCTAGGAAGTTCAACCCGGTTTCTAGGCCCCAGGGTCATGGAGATATGACCCAGTAAAGGGGTAGTTTTTGGACATTTTGACAGGGCGATATCTCGGGTTCTGTGGGGTTAGGAACTTTGATTTTTTTTTTTGGGCCCCCCGCACAAGTCACCGTTTTCATGGTTCAGATGCCAGGACCGCTTGCAAAGTGATTTTTTCGTCATGACATGAGTTTTGGGTGAACCACCACACCGTTTTAGGGGGTGGTTTGGGGTGCTCCCGAGTCTATATCACTTTGAATGGTGGTTCTACGTGCTCGGGTTCAAGAGATATGCCTGAAATGTGTTTTTCAACCCTGCCATAGACATGAATGAGGCTGAACACCCTGAACGTCCTGAAAATATTTTTTGCAAAAAATTGCTACGAAACTGGGCATATTACATTCAGGCTGGTCTAGAACCCTTCTTACGGTGGTTGTAGGTGCTCTGGTTCGAGAGATATGACTGAAAATGTGTTTTTTAACACTGCCATAGACATGAATGGGGCTGAATACCCGAAAATATATTTTGCAAAGAATTGCTACGGTGGGTGTCTGCGTGCAGGGGTTGCATGGTGGTGTCTGCGTGCAGGGGTTGCATGGTGGTGTGTGCGTGCAGGGGTCACATGGTGGGTGTATTCATGTAGGGGTTGCATGGTGGTGTATGCGTGCAGGGGTTGCATGGTGGTGTGTGCGTGCCGGGGTTGCATGGTGGTACACGTGTGTGGAGGAGAATTGGAGTGCAGGTTTTGTGCAAAAGAGGGGCGGGAAAAAGCCTGGGAAGGGTAGGGTAAAGAAAATTACTACAATCATTTATTTTCACTGTGGGCCCAGTCTCCTTACCCTCACTTTATGATTTTATTTTGTGATTATTTAATTATTGTCAAAATGAACAGCCTTCATCTACTCATAGTTGCAGTCTCATTTCTGTCCAAATAGAACCTGAAAACACTGCAATATATTGATGGATTACATAAGAAAATGAGATGTCCTTTTTTCGAATACCATGTTCTTTCCCAAATGTGTTTTAAATGTTGTTTTTAATAAAGGAAAACGACTGCTTGAATTAATTTTCATGTATCTATTTCAGTGCAATGTAGTTTCTTCATGTAATAAGAAATACATTTTTTTAACATTTACATTTTATTTCTGTTTTTCATAAAAAAAAAAAAAAGATTTCTGGGGAGAGTAAAAATACATTCACTTTGATTCATGTACTAAGGGTTACTCTCAAATGAATTCAAGATCCAGTTTATGGTAAACTGCATGGATGACTTCGAAACTCGGCTGTCAGCTGAGTCCCCAAAACTGGGCTGAATTAAAATGCAAAGCGCCCAGAATTTGGGACTTATCTAAAAACCAAAGTGCCCAGAATTTGGGACGTTATCTGAAAAAACAAAGCGGCCCAGAATTTCTTGACGTAAATGAAAAAGGGGCAGTCTAAATGTAAAACTGTGATTACATTAGAGATAAACTAATGTATCCTCTAACAAAACTGCAATAGTGTATACATTTTATATTAAAATATATTGCAAAAATGATTATAGATATATGCTACTTGAAAGAAAAAAGTACACCACCACAGAAAGCCAATTCTTACATGCGTGCATAACATGATAATTAATATAAAGTAATCGCCCATAGTTTGTTATATCAGTACAGCGTAATACCACATTATATTTTAATGGTAAGGTTGTGAAAAGCAGATCTCACACTCTGTGCTTACAATGTTAAAAATGCCAGCAAGCTTTTCTGCTCATGTAACGACATATTCCTGTGACAGACATGGACCAATCAAAACGCGAGACTGTTATGCGGTTCCATCCCAAAAACCGGGCCTATGTCATACCTCAGGGTGACTGTAAAGAGGGAAGGATATTTTGGTGGGACTCAATTTATGGTGTCTGGGTAAATCAGCATGACTAACTTAAATCTGCAAAAAGGACAAAGATAAACAGCCTTGCTGCAAGTGCTGTTTGACCATCTCAGTTCCTTCACAATGTAAGTTTAAATCTCGGATCCAACAGAATAGAGCTTTTGCAGTTACTTTTATCCACCCTCTTTAGCCTCCCCACACAGCCAACCAACACCCCACAATAACATGCGAGGCGACAAACGCACTCAATCCCTGCAGAACACACTTTTTCCCACACTAGGCGACCAACCATCGCCACACATCTGCAAGCCCAAAAACCTCAACCTGTAATGCACGCTAATGACTGGACTAAAGTCAGACCAGTCTCTAACACAGTTCAACACACAGACATAGACTGTTCTACACAAACGCATAGGCAACTGTTTACAGTTATAAATATCAAAGTCTCTATCTTATGACTGGGCGCTATAATATTTTCTACATTGCAACATAAATGTTTGTGTATATTAATCATGTTGATTATTAAAGGGTACCCTTCCCATAAGCAATATGTAACACATTTCCCATTTCGTTCAGAAAAAACTGGATCAGACTATAAGTCATTTTATTTAATTTCCTACCCTTTTCCCACTGCCTCCAGAAGATGCTAAATAATGCATTTAAGTTCAATAGTATTGCATAACATAACGTTTGACAAGAAGCGATCATCAATCAAAATGATACGTATTGTCAGTTTTTTTTAAATAAAACACGGATATCCTAATTTCTAGTCAACACCTCTCCAAAACCTATTCAAATTTATGCAGATTTCTTCCAAAAAATGGGATAGAGCAATATCTTAACCCTATCTGGCCTGGAGGGTGGGGGTAGGAGTAGAACTCCCCTCCTATTTTTTGTTTTGTCGCCTCCTTGGACCTAGATAATCTGTTTGCATCAGACTGTGATACGTTCAAAATCGCCCAGGCCAGAGAGGGTTATTGTTCCTCAGGTACTTCATTTGCAATACATTTCTATTTCAATTCAATTCATGAAAGAAATGAAGAACAACATTTTTATCAGAAATGCATTGTGACAATGCATACTTTTCAATTTTGAGTAGCATACCTCCTATAAAGTTCTAATATTTGCACATCAGAACATACTGGTTTTATACTCTATTGCGTTTGACATAAGAACATAAGAAAGTTTACAAACGAGAGGAGGCCATTCAGCCCATCTTGCTCGTTTGGTTGTTAGTAGCTTATTGAGCCCAGAATCTCATCAAGCAGCTTCTTGAAGGATCCCAGCATGTCAGCTTCAACAACATTACTGGGGAGTTAGTTCCAGACCATCACAATTCTCTGTGTAAAAAAGTGCCTCCTATTTTCTGTTCTGAATGCCCCTTTATCTAATCTCCATTTGTAACCCATGGTCCTTGTTTTTTTTTGGTCAAAAGTCCCTGGGCGACATTGTCTATACCTTTTAGGATTTTGAATGCTTGAATCAGATCACTACGTAGTCTTCTTTATTCAAGACTGAATAGATTAAATTCTTTTAGCCTGTCTGCATACGACATGCCTTTTAAACCCGGAATAATTCTGGTTGTTCTTCTTTGCACTCTTTCTAGAGCAGCAATATCCTTTTTTTGTAACGAGGTGACCAGAACTGAACACAATATTCTAGGTGAGGTCTTACTAATGCACTGTAAAGTTTTAACATTACTTCCCTTGATTTAAATTCTACACTTCTTACAATATATCCAAGCATCTTGTTGGGCTTTTTTATAGATGAAGCCATTTCTGAGTCAACATAAACTCCTAGGTCTTTTTCATAGTTCCCTTCTTCAATTTCAGTATCTCCCATATGATATTTATAATGCACATTTTTATTGCCTGCATGCAATACTTTACACTTTTCTCTATTAAATTTCATTTTGCCATGTGTCTGCCCAGTTCTGAATGCTGTCTAGATCATTTTGAATGACCTTTGCTGCTGCAACAGTGTTTTTACTCCTCCTATTTTGTGTCATCTGCAAATTTAACAAGTTTGCTTACTATACCAGAATCTAAATCATTGATGTAGATTAGAATAGCAGAGGACCTAATACTGATCCCTGTGGTACACCACTGGTTACCTCGCCCATTTTGAGGTTTCTCCTCTAATCAGTACTTTCTGTTTTTCTACATGTTAGCCACTCCCTAATCCATGTGCATCCATTTCCTTGAATCCCTACTGCATTCAGTTTGAGAATTAATCTTTTATCACGGGACTTTTGTCAAAAAAGCTTTATGGAAATCTAAATAAACCACGTTGTATGCTTTGCAATTATCCATTTTCAATGTTGCATCCTCAAAAAAAGTCAAGTAGGTTAGTTAGACATGATCTCCTTTTCCTAAAACCATGCTGACTGTCCCCCAGGATATTGTTAACATATAGGTAATTTTCCATTTTGGATCTTATTATAGTTTCCATAAGTTTACATATAATAGAAGTCAGGCTTATTGATCTGTAGTTACCTGGCTCGGTTTTGTCTCCCTTTGTTGTGGACCGCATACGTTTGCTATTTTCCAGTCTGTCGGTACAATCCATGTCACGAGACTGTTGCATGATCTTGGTTAGCGGTTTGTAAATAACTTCTTTCATTTCTTTGAGTACTATTGGGAGGATCTCATCAGGCCCAGGGGATTTGTGTATTTTAAAAGCTCCTAGTCCCTTTAACACTTCTGTCTCTGTTATGTTAAAGTTATTTAAAACTGGATAGGATCAGGTCGACATGTGGGGCATGTTGTCCGTGTCCTCCTTTGTAAAAAACAGTGAAAAGTAATCATTTAATATATTTGCTGTTTTTTTTTCTTCGTCTATGATTTTTTGCCATTTGTGTCTCTTAGACATTTAACCTCCTCTTTGAATGTTCTCATGCTGTTATAATATTGGAAAAAACATTTTGGAATTGGTTTTAGCCCCTTAGCAATATTGATTTCTATCTCTCTCTTGGCCTTTCTAACTTCCTTTTTACTTGTGTTTGCAGTTCCAAGTACTCTTTCTGTGTACTTTGTTTTTGGTCCTTTTAAACACTCTGTAAAAGTGCCTTTTTGAATATTTTTTTAATTGATCTATTAAACCATTTTGGCCATTTTGTTTAGATTTAGATTTGTCTACTTTTGGGATGGAATTGTTTTGCGCCTCTAATTTTACATTTTTAAAAACAGCCATCCTTTTTCGGTGGATGTTTTCTCTATTTTACTCAATCTTCTTTTGTTCGGTCTCTGTTTCATACCTTCATAGTTTGCCTTTCTAAAATTGTAAACCTTAGCTTTAGTCATTACTTTTGGGGTTTTAAAAAACATTTCAAATGAGACCATGTTGTGGTCTGAGTTTGCCAATGGCTCTCTGACCTCTGTTTTAGTTATTCTGTATTCGTTATTTGAAAAGACTAAATCAAGGCATGCCTCCCCTCTTGTCGGTGCCTTAAGGGCGTCTGCTAAGAAATAAATCATAATAATAATAATAATAATAATAAAGGCGGAGAAAAAATAAAACAGACAGCGTGTTTCAGGAGATGCAGAGAGGAGACATTTAATAGAACACAATAATAAAAGCATGTACATCAGGACAAAGAGGAAAAAGTTATTTAGAGAGCTCCTATTTTACTGTAGCCTTTTTTTTTTTCAAATGTATTTCTAAACGGCCTTAGCCAGGCCGACTTACAGTTACAAAATATCACATTACATATAAAAGCAGTTAAAATTACAATAAAGTTAGTAGTAACAGCAAAATCAAATAAGAGAAGATAAACCATAAATAATTACGTTTGAGAGCGCGATGTTAATTAGGTACCGCTAAATTTGCATAACATCCTTCATACTGTCTGAATCAGGGTTTTACAACTGCTCTCATCCTTCCTGAACATTTCTGATTTTTGCTGGGAACAAGTTGAAAAGTTAAAATCCTGCCACAAAAGCGATCCCCAATGGTCAGAAAAGCTTTAATATTAACAATTAAACTGATAATTGGCTTAATTAGACCCTTTAATTGTTTTTCAGCTCTAAACAGTTAGTGGACTGATAAAATGTTATAGCTAACGTGAAATCTCCAACTTTAAAGCTGAAAACAAGTATAAACTGGCTATTAAAAATGATCCGTGAAATAAAGGGTCTAGTTAACTGGGAGTTAAGGTGGAATGAAAGCCAGCAGACACAGGAGGTGTTCATAAGACACTAACATTTTGGTATGTCATCTTTTTGATCATTATAAAAAATGAAATGAAACAAATGAGAATAAGAGGTGAGCAAGAATCCAAAAAAGGGAACTAAAAGTTCAAACTCATGTGCCAGTTTGGCAGAAAATGGGTTAAGTTAGAGTTCCCTCTGGTGGACGACCCTGGATTTTATTTGTATAAACTGAGAACACCTGTGGCATTGGGGAAGCTTTGTTTGGAAGGATACCTCAGGTAAGCCATGTGCTTTAACTTTTTGAAAAGGTTTTAAATCTTTTTAAAATAGAGAACCTGACCTTTTTAAAAAATAACTGTTTTGTTAATTACTCTACCAACCATATCACAAGTTAATATCCATGTTTATTTATCTGCCGCCAGGGTTCCAACAGAACAAAAACACGTGAACATATCTCCCTGTGCTAGCAGCCCTAAATGGGTTCCTGGTGCAGTCTACGAGTGGTTTTTAAGGTCCTGCTGCCTACCCATGAAGCCCTGAAGGGCCCTTCGTTCCCAAGGGCTTTGAAGTAAAACAAGGGTAGAGGGTTCAGTTGTAGGCCCTTTGTACTGTGGAACGCTGTCCCTAGCTCTATTGGAGGCCTCACCGTTGCAATTTGTCAAGATTGAAAATTAATTTATGATCTATTGGTTCTATTCTTATGTGACTCTTACTGTTCTGCTGTTTTTATGGCTCATCCAGTTTTATTGATATTTTAACTTTATGTTAAAAGCCTCTCTGCATCAAAAATAAGTTTTGATTTGAAATTTTCATTATTAAAATGGTGTGTTCAAAGCGAAAAAAAAGCCAATGGTAGGAAAAGAATTGTCATTTTTAAGTATTTTTTTCTGTAAATATAACATTTTTATGACATTCAGCTGAAATAGTGGAGGACATAGGGGAAATAAAACCGGTTTTCAGATAAGCAACTTTACCTTTTAATGGTTGCAACACATCAATTTTAAAAAGTTGCTTGAACACATGATTTCCATTACACGAGTAGATGTTAAAACTTCATGCTGATTTGAACTCGGCTCTTGCCAAGATAAGCACCAACTAAGACGCAGCTTTACAGTAAACTAATGTGATCCATATGTGTCTCCATCCATTTGCGCTTCCTTCCATATGATGATGTAGATATCCTTCTGTCTGGTGTTTATGGCTGGTGTAATCCTGGCTCCAGGGATCAGCTTATTGCCTCCCTAGCGCATCAGCACACGCAACGGCTGCGATGCTGGCTCCGGGGATCAACCGCAGTGCGGTCTCCCCAGCGCATCAGCATGACGACAACTGTCTGGATTGAGCTAGGTAGGGTACATCTCTGCGGTCTTCAAGTGGGGACCTTCCATCCTCTGTGTTTCGTCGACTAGCCCACGATACCTCAAAGTGTCAACGGTGATTCTGGTGTCCCAGCATCACCGTCGACGGGCAGCAGTGTGGAGTAGTGGTTAGGGCTCTGGACTCTTGACCGGAGGGTCGTAGGTTCAATCCCTGGTAGGGGACACTGCTGCTGTACCCTTGAGCAAGGTACTTTACCTAGATTGCTCCAGTAAAAACCCAACTGTATAAATGGGTAATTGTATGTAAAACAAAAAAAAAAAAAAAAGTGATATCTTGTAACAATTGTAAGTCGCCCTGGATAAGGGTGTCTGCTAAATAAATAAATAATAATAATAATAATAATAATCACCCCACTCCATCCCCCACTCAACTCAGTCCAGCTTCCTTACCCGTACATCAGCGTTTCTTTCTTTCTATTGTGCTTGAGATCCCCAGCCAGAATCTTTCTGTCTCAACCACAGCCAGTTGCTGCCCCTCTCTGCTGCTTCAGATAAGTTCTTCACTGTGCAACGCAACTCTTGGCCACTGAATCTGACGTCTCTGAGAAAAAGGGTTGTAGAGTATGCCACAAATCCTAGACAACCCACCTCCACTGGGTAAACCTGGACTCTCCATCCTTGCTGTTCTGCTTCAGTGGCTGGTTGAGCATACTGAAGTTTCTTCCTCTCATACGCCTCATCTACAACACAGGTGCTGCCTCCCTTACGCATTTGTCACGTGACTCTACTAATGTTATTTCCAGTCTGACCTTGGCAGCGGAGACTGGTAGCTGCAGTATTCTTTTACCATAAAGTCCCACTCTGCTGAGGCAGCGTGGAACTCCCAACCATTTCCTGATGTATGAACTGATTAAAGCTTCCAGCTTCTCTACTGTTGTCAAAAAAACCTCATACACAGTCAGTGGCCACAGCAACCTCGGCAGTAGAGCAAACTGAAAGTACCAGGGTTTTAGTTTGCCTGGTAAAGCGCTGCTGTCTATGCTCTTCAACCCTTCCACTGCTTGTTGTCTAACTTCTCCCACACAAACTGTGTCCTTTAGATCCCTGTCGTACCATCTCCCAAGACTCTTCACTGGCTTCTCAAACACTGTTGGTATTGCCTCACCATTAATGAACATTTTATCTACTACTTCACCTTTAATTATAGGGATGCTCCTTGATTTAGTGGGCTTGAATTGCATTCGTGCCCATTCAATGTTATTGGTTAATTTGCCCAATAACCGATTAGTGCAGGCTACTGTTGTAGTCATGGTTGTCATGTCATCCATGTATGCTCGAATTGGTGGTAGTCGCATTCAAACCAAGCGCTCTCCTCCCACTACCCATTTTGATGCCCTAATGATTACTTCCATTGCCATGGTAAAAGCCAGTGGAGAAATGGTGCATTCTGTCATTATTCCAACTTCTAGGCATTGCCATGTAGTGCTGAATTCTGAAGTTGAAAAACTAAATTGTAAATCTCCAAAGTAGGCTTTCACTAAATTTGTTATTGTCATCGGTACACTGAAAAAATCAAATGCTGCCCAAAGAAGTTCATGTGGCACTGAACCATATGCATTAGCCAAATCCAGGAATGTCACATGGAGCTCCTTCCTCTCCTTTTTAGCTGATTGAATTTGTTGCCAGATCACATTGATGTGTTCTAAGCATCCTGGGAAACCTGGAATGCCTGCTTTTTGTATTGAAGTGTCAATGAAGCAGTTCTTTTATAGGTCAATTGTAATTCGTTACAGTAAATTGATACAGCTAGATACAAATAGCCTAGTTACTTCTCAGGCACGTTTACAGAATTATTTACCCAAAAAAGGAAAAGAATCCTTCGATTCAAATTTTCTAGAAAGATATAGGGTGTGTTCATAAACTCAATTTGACACTGAAAGAGCTTCCAAGGAATCTCCTTAGGTACTTCAGAGCGTGTTTTTTTTTTTCTTTTAGTTTTTGAACGACCTAAAATGGTTTGAAAATGGAAGTCGTCAGAGAGAAACACAATGATTGAAAACACCTTTGTTAATATTTTACAAGATCTTCAATCTGACAGTGAGGCCGAAAATGTAAGCTGGTCGTTGGTGGAAAATGATAGTACTATTAACTGTCATTTATAACCAATTATTTGGTTTTCAACTCAAGTCTAATACTGGGGATGGGGTAAAAGCCGGAACGGAACTTTAATGAATTCAATTGCTTTAAAAAACAGCATAAAAAGTTAGACATATGGGGAGAGTATTTTAACAATCAGAACCGATTAATAACGCGCTGTCATTAACCTGTTCTGGGCCAGAACCCTTTTTATCACCAAAAAGCTCCCGGGAACACTGGGTTCGAAGGTGCAAAAGCGACGAACATTATACACACAATACAACTAAGTGGGAACAACATAACATTATTGAAAAAACCCACCGAACTGCTCATTCCGTGCAATAAACAGCTGTATAGACAAAACCTTCCGGAACACGGGGTTCCGAAGCTGCAAAGAGTATGAAAATGATACACACAATACAACTAAGTGAGAACAACATAACACTATTGAAAGAACCCACCTTTAACTGCCCATTCTGGGTAATAAAACTATTTATTTTGTATTTATATTATCTATCTATTTAATATTATTTTTGCAGAACCATACTGATTAATATAGTTTTTCTCTTTTTCTTTATAGTGGAATATAGTGAGGCCTTCTTTCTACTTTGTAGGGAAGGAGGTGATAAAGTAACAGTATTTGCACAAGTAGAACCATTGCAAAGGTCTAGAATTGTTGGTAGCCCCTAACTGTAACAGTTAGTATATATGTGATTTAAAAAATAACACATATTTTAACAGGGTGAAGTGTTACATGTGTGGGTAGTCACTGGAAAATACTGACAGATACAGAGCATTGGTGTTGATACGCTGCTCAGGGGTGCAGATTTAATTTTAACACCGAACCGACACTAGGGTACCAGCGATGATAGACCTAGTGTCACATTTAATAAAGCAATAAATACAAAAAAAACAAAAGCTAAAAATAAAAGTTTGCCACATAAAATGACGAGCGCTAGTCCCACTAAAAGGAACGTCCCGCTCCAGGAACCTACTACTCTACGGTAACCCTCTTATACTGTTTTGGGATCCACCTCCCCTAAGCTGACCTACTTCTGTTGTGTTATTTCTGAAGTGCTGGCCTCCCAGCGACTCCGGGCCATGCCGACGGTCCTGGCTAGGCAATCGCCTTCACAGGCCCCGTCTTGCAGTTAAAGGGCTCCGTAGTAGTCCTTCCCGCAGAGCGGACGCTTCCCTCCTGATGTAAACAAACTCTCACTCAGCGCCCATCTATACAGCAATGGCCTTGCAGCAGCCCCAAGCTGTAGCGCAGCTGCTTTTTGAGCTCCACGCAGCATCCCCAGGCACGCCCCCAGCCAATCCAGACCTCCCGATCACTTTAGCTCAGGACGAGCCTGCCACTCAACTGGTTGCTTAGCAACGTGTCTAGTGCTGTGTGTGTCTGAATACGAGAGAGAAATGAAACAATGTATTCTTGCTCTAAATGAGTTGCTGCTATATTAAACTATGTAACAGTGTAATGCCTGAGAGAACGACTGAACCCCTGAAACAATGTATCGAATTGAAGTATTTGGCTGTAACTAACAGACAGCACTAGTTTGTGCAATATGAGAATTGAAACGAAATTGTGTTTTAAATAAATTTGACTATTTTACATCCCTGCCATTTTTATTGTGTTTGTGTTGTATTTGGTCAAGACCTCATCCCCTGGCCCAAATAAAATAACCTGGTGATAACAACCTAAAATATTTAACTTAATTTTAAGATAGTGCCTTCAGTGGCATAGGCGGCTACCATAAATTATATTTTAAACTCAGTTTAGCCCTCGCTACAGTGTGACCTTTATTGCTAATAAGTAGCGGAATGTTTAGTCACCATCGCGGTATTTACTGCTGAAGTCTAATTGAATATATGGCTTTCAAATGTGGAGCCATGCACAAAATCTGAGATTTTTAATCAATTTGCATGGCTTTTTTAGTATAGATCAGAACCCCTGTGGGTTCTTTGGGTGTTTTAGGGTTTCTTATTAATCCTTCGAGATTTCAACGTTTATTTATGGTTGTTTAGCCTGCTGTTTAAAAAGGTTCTTTGTATACTATTTGGAACCCCTGAAATACGGTTTCTTGGAATACTTTTTCAAGAGTGTAAGATTTTTAAACCTCACAAATGTTTTAGAATATTTCTGGAAGGTGTTAGTAATAAATCAGACACTTGATGCAAGAGTAGCCCATCAATCAACAAAACCTTTATTTAACTTCCAGTACAGTACCAAACAATATTAAGCCATAGCAGTCAAAACGAATGGTTATTACCCGTTCTCAATGGGAATTTGGGTGCGGTCTGGAGTTTCTGCATCAAGCAGTTTTGCCTCTTAATAATTCATTATTATTAATTGGTCATTTTAGCAGATGCTTCTATCCAAAGCGACTTCCAAAGACTAGGGGTAAACTATGCATCACAGTCACCTCCAATAGGACCTCAGTTTTACATCTCAAGGATAGAGCACAAGGAGGCAAAGTGATTTGCTCTGGGTCACACACAGTGTGAGTTGGGATTTGAACCGGGAACCACCTGGTATGAACAGGCCCACCGAGAGGATAGGGAAATTTCTCCGGGGCCCAACGCCTCGAAGGGGGTCCCTGATGAAGGGGATTTTTTTTATATATATATATATATATATATATATATATATATATATATATATATATATATATATATATATATATTCCTTTAAGATATTTTAAAAATAGTCCTGCACAAGACTCTTTGTTCCCACCACCTCATTAAAAAAGAAAAAAGTGCCGTACTGCACACCGAGCCAATGTGCTTCTGTTGTGTAATGATTGTGTATCCAGGCACTGTCAAACACTTCCTTTCACACAATGATTTGAACTTTCGCATTTCATATTTTACTACACCAAAAAGCTGAAAAAAAGGCATAGCAATTTTGTGGATTTTTTTTTTTTTTTTTTTAAACTTTTAAAAAACTTTAAAGAACCCTAAAGTTGCACAATATATACCACAGTATGAATTATTCTATTAAGATCTATAATTTGCTCAAAACAACGTGATGCAGCAGTTTGTTAGAAAAATAGTATTGTGTAAACTAAAGTACTTTCTTCAGCTGGTGGTAAACACAATTAGAGAATGATCGGTATTGCTTAAAATACAAATTTACCAATACAGGCTATTGGTTAAGAGCAGAGATGAGTGGTTTATTTTTGTGGGATAAATAAAATAGTGTATAGCAACACCATTAAAATGTAGTTTATGCTAAAAACGTATGTTATTTGATGTTAAGTAAGCTTCCGATTAGTGACTATTACACGTGGAGTTTGTACAAAAATATTTATTCACTTACCTAAAAAAAAGTTTTAATACTGTAAATAACTGAAACAATTACTTTGAGAAAAAGTAAACTATCCTGCTGCAGATTTTAATTGAGATATTGAAACTTCTAGGCGTCAAGGACAGTTTCCTTCAAACCCATTATCAAAATAATGTATCGGTTGAAATGATCATCCTCAAACACTGCTAAGATTGCAAGTGTCATTGCTTGGTTTAGAAGCTTGGTTTAGACTACAGTATACTACAAAGTCGGATGAATGTAGTACCATGGGGGGGGGGGGGAGGGCGGAGGAGGGGAGGGGGGGGGGGGAGGGGAGGGGGCAGCGGACATACCAATCCTTCCCCGTGGCCCATGACGGCTGTCGGTGGTCCTGGGTATGAAGCCTTTGTCTTTAACCACTGGGACCTTACCCAAGCTTCATCGAATACCTAGCTAATTCACATTTTTAACTCCGACTCTCGCTCTTTTCTTATGTCATTCTTCGCCAAGTGCATGACAGTTAGTCTAATAATTACACTGTAGCCTATAATATTCTGTGCACAGAGGGAGCACATTTACTAATGTAACAGGAGGAGGAGGTGTTTTGGGCAGGGGTGTGTTGGGGACTATTGTTGGTTGTTTGGCCAGGGAGGGAGTGAGCAATTACTGAATGGCTGGATATTGTGAGCAAGGGTGTGGAGTGTGATTGTGGGGTTATCTGGGGGGGTTTATTATTGGGCTTTGTCGTGGCCATCGGGGTTTACAAATAACTTCAGTCTTTTATTTGCTCCAAGTTCCTGTTACCTTTTTCTTATTAATTTAATAAACACTGGCTTGTGTTGTGTTGTAAAAAAAAAAAAAAATCCTAAATGCTCTGCCTCATTCGTACCCACAGGGGTTGTATCTTACATTAAAGGCTAATGAAACCCCAATCTCATCATGCCCAACACATAGGCCTACCACGTTAAAAATGAGATCCATTTTAACAATCCGACCTACATCTCACTCGTTTACATTGCAATCTTAATAGCACACATTTACTACTGCCGCTTTTGCATCTCACTCTAAAAACAGTCTCATCAACAACACTAGCTTGTTAAAGTGAACAATCAACAATTTATATGTGGTTACACCGTCAACATCTTTAAAAGTACACACACATGTTTCTTATGACTCTTTTAAAATATGTACATCTAGTAATATGGACAAATTCTCTCTCATTAGTGATGCATGGACCTAGAAGAAGCACATGGGAACCCAGGAGCAAGCTGATGTTCTCTAACCCCTATATTCTCATCATTCATACTGCATGGACTATTAAACTGATTATTATAAAGTACAAATACAGAATCTTACATGTGGTTTCAAACAGCACCAGATAAACGGTTCCACATCTAAGACATAGAACCGTTTTTGCTCCATTTTGTTTTCCTGAAAGTATAACGCATAGCTGAAATTTGCTTCTAGTGCTTAATTACTAAAAACAAGATCTGGTCAATAACATGATATTCTCTGTCGTCACTGAATTTGTAGGCAAATGTAGTGTTATGATCCAGTACAATATTAAAGTACTAATCGGTGGCTCTTTGCAGGTGTTCTATCAAAGCTGAAAAGTGTAGTTTGTATAGACAGTAAAAATCAACTAACATCCCCTCGGCTGAATACCCATTATTTGAATTTGCAGTAGATCAATTCATATTAACCCATTTCATGCAGGGAATCGGCAATTAAAGGTCGGGTAACACTTCGGTTAGTTTTTGTAAGTATGTTACTCACTGTATTATGTGTATCTTATTTTTTCGTCTTCTGGGCAGCTTTATTAATCAAGCTGTTTATTGCACGCAATGGGAAATGAAAGATGTTTTTTTTTTCAATAGTGTTATGATGTCCTAGTTGTATTGTGTGTATCATTTTCATGCTCTGTATTCCTTCGGAACCCCGTGTTCTGGACGGTTTTGTCTATACAGCTGTTTATTGCACGGAATGGGCAGTTAAAGGTCGGTTCGGTGGGTTTTTTCAATAGTGTAATGTTGTTCCCACTTAGTTGTATTGTGTGTGTAATTTTCGTCGTCTTTGCACCTTCAGAACCCAGTGTTACGGGAGCTTTTTGGTGATAAAAAGGGTTCTGGCCCGGAACGGGTTAAAGACAGCGCGTTATTAATCGGTTCTGAATGTTAAAATATTCTCCTCATATGTAACTTTTATTCTCCTCATATGATACTGTTGTTTTTTTAAGCAATTGAATTTATTAAAGTACCGTTCCGTCTCGTTCCGGCTTTTACTCCATCCCCTAATACTGTATTACTGTAATTAAGTCTGCTTCTCTTCAGGTGTGGTGTGTGTGGGGTTTTTTTTTTTTTTTGGCGTCGTAGAATACCATCAGTCCAGGGGCGTAGCTACACCATAGAGAAAATGCTTCTTTGCACCCTTTACGGGTTCTTTACAGCATTCAATGGTTTCATATAGAACCGTTTTCATTCTCAAGTCAAAGGGTTCTTTTAAAGAACCATTTTAAAATAGGCAGTTCATGTCTCGCGAGTCTCTGCCTCGAGAGAATCTCAATATAATTGTCAGAGGCGTTCCTGACTTGGAGGAAAGCGGTTGGTAATTAAATCCCTTTACACTTTATATATATATATATATATATATATATATATATATATATATATATATATATATATATATATATATTTTAATATTTAATTTGCTGGTAAAATAATAACGTTACCTATTGTTGTTAGCCTAAGTTTTTACCGCTCTTTATTAATGTATTTATACCAATGTATTATTCATTTCTTGTGTTCCTTTTAAGAATTAAGATTCTGTTTTATTGTATTTATTTTTCTCCTGTACAGCGCTTTGAGGAAATTTTTAATGTTTAGCCGCTATATTAAAACAAAAATTGAATATTGTATATTGGAAAGAATTACTAGCAAATATATTTAAATTAAATAAGTGTAAATAGTTCACGCAAATCAGAAAAGGTAAGATTGACACTAAAAGTTGCCAAAGCCCTAAAGCGCAGATGAAAAAATCGAAAAAACGTCATAGGTGGAGTTTAGCGGGCCAAGAAAATCAAGCGGCGCCTGAGAAGAATGTTGTGATTTTCAAATTGAGAATTCTGACCGCCTTCCCTCCCTTCAAGTTAATACGAAACTCGATAACATCCGGTTACTGCCTATGAGGCAGATACAAGTGTTTGCAGGACTTAGTAATTGATTATGTGAGCAAAAACATATATATATATATATATATATATATATATATATATATATATATATATATATACTGACTGTAAAATGAAACAGTAAATTACGCGTGTCTGACACCATATAAAGCGTTCCTGTTTAGTGTACTGCTGCGTGCGTGAATGAATGTCTGTTTCACTGGCAGACTTGCCTTCCTGCCTGCGTGAGTGTCTGTGTGCGAGTGACGTCACCCACATAATGGAGATCGAGGCGCCAACGGGTGACAAGTGGACAGAGTCCGCAGCTCTGGAGTGGAGAGCGACAGCATGTGCTTTTGAAAGGAGGGTGACTGCAAAGAGGGAAGGATATTTGGGCGGGACTCAATTTATGGTGTCTGGGTAATTACGTCACAACACCCACCCCCAAGTACCAAAAACTACGTTAAACTCCTTAAATAAGAACTGTAAGGATTTCATTCAAACACAGCCATTCAAATATACAGTTACAGTACATAATACGTTTGACGTAACTATTTTTTCCTGAAGCTTTTCACGTCCCCCCCATAGCCTACATTCCGTTCCCCCTGTTTTGAGAACCGCTAATTAAAATGATTTAAAAGCCAAACGCGTCACATATTGCCCTGGAAATGCATTTTGATTCGGGCTTTTGGTTTTCGACGACTTTTCTCCTCTTCTTTTTAACAATTTACCGATCCCTGTTACGCGATTGAGGATCCAGTTATACAGTGATGAATTTGAAGTTTTAAACTCTTTAGGATCAAATAAATTACTACACAAGGTGTCTTGTTTCTATTTTGTGCTTGGAAATCTTCTCCCTAAATATAGGGCACAGGATGCGTCCAATAGCCTGGTCCGCATTTAGTAGTGCACACCCCTTTTGCAGACACAGTTTTGCCCAGATTAGTTTTGAGTATGCATTTTGTTTTATATAGTTATATGCCAAAATGTTAAAAGGGGTGGAGTGGCAGAAGTTGAGTTTGGTGGGGTCACAAGTAAAAGTTATTACATTTTTGGGAGCACATAGTGTAAACAGTCAAGTAGGAATAGGTAGTGAATCTGGAAAGTATTCCAGTTCTAAGATGTTAAATGATGTTACTAATTACAAAGGATTCAACCATTTTAATATACCTTGCTATGTTATGCAGAGAATGAAGCAGATGGGTCAACATTGGGGGTAATGACAGAACGGATGACTGAAAGGATCTTCCCCACCATCAGGGAGCAAGCACAATTTCTTCAACACCTGGAAGAACTAAAAAGTAGTGATGCGGTTCCTGTTGTCAGGTAACAGACGTAGGCCTTACAGACTATCACTAGCTGAGTAATGCAGCATTTATTGTGACCTATGCATTTTGTTGTGGTACATATTTTAAGTGTGACTGAAACAATGTACAATGTAGTCAATCACATTTCTAACAAATTTTAAATGTTTTAGTTATTATACATTTATAAAATTTGTGACTCCATTATTTATTCTTTTTTCAGAGTCTTGCCAGGCCCTTCCAATCAAAACCTGCATGCACCTCTACACGAGGTACATGAAAATCCTGGAGTTGTAGTAGCTTTGCCCATGTTTCCACCTATGATGAGGACAGCCCTGCAAAATCAGGATGACTAACTTAAATCTGCAAAAAGGACAAAGTTAAACAGCCTTGCTGCAAGTGCTGTTTGACCATCTCAGTTCCTTCACAATGTAAGTTTAAATCCCGGATCCAACAGAATAGAGCTTTTGCAGTTACTTTTATCCACCCTCTTTTGCCCTCCCACACAGCCAACCAACACCCCACAATAACATGCGAGAGCAACAAACGCACTCCAATCCCTGCAGAACACACTTTTCCCACACCAGGCGACCAACCATCGCCACACATCTGCAAGCCCCAAACCTCAACCTGCAGTGCACGCTGATGATTGGACTAAAGCCAGACCCAGTCTCTAACACAGTTCCAACACACAGAGAGGAAGCTGTGTGGTCCAGTGGTTAAAGAAAGGGGCTTATAACCAGAAGGTCCCTGGTTCAAATCCCAGCTCAGCCACTGACTCATTGTGTGACCCTGAGCAAGTCACTTGTGCTCCGTCTTTCGGGTGAGATGTAATTGTAAGTGACTCTGCAGCTGATGCATAGTTCACACACCCTAGTCTCTGTAAGTCACCTTTGATAAAGGCATCTGCTAAATAAACAAATAATAACATAGACTGTTCTACACAAACGCATAGACAACTGTTTATCCAAAGTCTCTGTCTTTTGACTGGGCCGCTATAATATTTTCTAGATTGCAACATAAATGTTTGTGTATATTAATCATGTTGATTATTAAAGGGTACCCATAAGCAATATGTGGCGTTGTTAGCATCGCTAGTGACACATTTCCCATTTCTTCGAAAAAAACTGGATCAGGCTATAAGTCATTTGATTTACTTTCCTACCCTTTTCCCACTGCCTCCAGAAGATGCTAACTAATGCATTTAAGTTCAATATTATTGCATAACATGACGTTTGACAACAAGCGATCATCAATCAAAATGATACGTATCAGAACATAAGAACATAAGAAAGTTTACAAACGAGAGGAGGCCATTCAGCCCATCTGGCTCGTTTGGTTGTTAGTAGCTTATTGATCCCAGAATCTCATCAAGCAGCTTCTTGAAGGATCCCAGGATGTCAGCTTCAACAACATTACTGGGGAGTTGGTTCCAGACCCTCACAATTCTCTGTGTAAAAAAGTGCCTCCTATTTTCTGTTCTGAATGCCACTTTATCTAATCTCCATTTCTGACCCTGGTCCTTGTTTCTTTTCAGGTCAAAGTAGTCCCTGGGTCGACATTGTCTATACCTTTTAGGATTTTGAATGTTTGAATCAGATGCCACGTAGTCTTCTTTGTTAAAGACTGAATAGATTCAATTCTTTTTAGCCTGTCTGCATACGACATGCCTTTTAAACCCGGGATAATTCTGGTTGCTCTTCTTTGCACTCTTTCTAGAGCAGCAATATCCTTTTTGTAACAAGGTGACCAGAACTGAACACAATATTTCATTTAAATTCAACACTTTTCACAATATATCCAAGCATCTTGTTGGCCTTTTTCTTTTTATACCTTCCCCACATTGTCTCGATGAAGACATTTCCGAGTCAACATAAACCCCTAGTTCTTTTTCATAGATTCCTTCTTGAAATTTCAGGTGAGGTCTTACTAATGCATTGTAAAGTTTTAACATTACTTCCCTTGATTTAAATTCAACACTCCTCACAATATATCCGAGCATCTTGTTGGCCTTTTTTATAGCTTCCCCACATTGTCTAGATGAAGACATTTCTGAGTCAACATAAACTCCTAGGTCTTTTTCCATAGTTCCTTCTTCAATTTCAGTATCTCCCATATGATATTTATAATGCACATTTTTATTGCCTGCATGCAATACTTTACACTTTTCTCTATTAAATTTCATTTGCCATGTGTCTGCCCAGTTCTGAATGCTGTCTAGATCATTTTGAATGATCTTTGCTGCTGCAACAGTGTTTGCCACTCCTCTGTCGTCTGCAAATTTAACGAGTGCTTACTATACCAGAATCTAAATCATTAATGTAGATTAGGAATAGCAGAGGACCTAATACTGATCCCTGTGGTACACCACTGGTTACCTCGCTCCATTTTGAGGTTTCTCCTCTAATCAGTACTTTCTGTTTTCTACATGTTAACCACTCCCTAATCCATGTGCATGCATTTCCTTGAATCACCACTGCGTTCAGTTTGAGAATTAATCTTTTATGTGGGACTTTGTCAAAAGCTTTATGGAAATCTAAATAAACCATGTTGTATGCTTTGCAATTATCCATTTTCAATGTTGCATCCTCAAAAAAGTTAAATAGTTTAGTTAGACATGATCTCCTTTTCCTAAAACCATGCTGACTGTCCCCCAGGATATTGTTAACATATAGGTAATTTTCCATTTTGGATCTTATTATAGTTTCCATAAGTTTACATATAATAGAAGTCAGGCTTATTGATCTGTAGTTACCTGGCTCGGTTTTGTCTCCCTTTGTTGTGGATCGGTATTACGTTTGCTATTTTCTAGTCTGTCGGTACAACCCATGTCACGAGACTGTTGCTTGATCTTGGTTAGCGGTTTGTAAATAACTTCTTTCATTTCTTTGAGAACTACTGGGAGGATCTCATCCGGCCCAGGGGATTTGTTTATTTTAAGAGCTCCTAGTCCCTTTAACACTTCCGCCTCTGTTATGCTAAAGTTATTTAAAACTGGATAGGATCAGGTCGACATGTGGGGCATGTTATCCATGTCCTCCTTTGTAAAAAACAGTGAAAAGTAATCATTTAATATATTTGCTGTTTTTTTTTTCTTCGTCTATTATTTTGCCATTTGTGTCTCTTAGACATTTAACCTCCTCTTTGAATGTTCTCATGCTGTTATAATATTGGAAAAACATTTTGGAATTGGTTTTAGCCCCCCTTAGCAATATTGATTATAGTTTGTTTTTCTAAAATTGTAAACCTTAGCTTTAGTCATTACTTTTGGGGTTTTAAAAAACATTTCAAATGAGACCATGTTGTGGTCTGAGTTTGCCAATGGCTCTCTGACCTCTGTTTTAGTTATTCTGTATTCGTTATTTGAAAAGACTAAATCAAGGCATGCCTCCCCTCTCGTCTATGCCTTAAGGGCGTCTGCTAAGAAATAAATCAATAATAATAATAAAGTCGGAGAAAAATAAAACAGACACATGTTTCAGGAGATGCAGAGAGGAGACATTTAATAGAACACAATAATAAAACAAGTACATCAGGACAAAGAGGAAAAAAAGTTAATTTTTAGAGAGCTCCTATTTTACTGTAGCCTTTTTTTTTTTAATGTAATTCTTTAACGGCCTTAGCCAGGGCGACTTACAGTTGTTACAAAATATCACATTACATATAAAAGCAGTTAAAATTACAATAAAGTTAGTAGTAACAGCAAAATCAAATAAGAGAAGATAAACCGTAAATAATTACGTTTGAGAGCGCATGTTAATTAGGTACCCGCTTAATTTGCATAACATCGACGGGCAGCAGTGTGGAGTAGTGGTTAGGGCTCTGGACTCTTGATCGGAGGGTCATGGGTTCAATCCCTGGTAGGGGACACTGCTGCTGTACCCTTGAGCAAGGTACTTTACCTAGATTGCTCCAGTAAAAACCCAACTGTATAAATGGGTAATTGTATGTAAAACAAAAAAAAATAATGTGATATCTTGTAACAATTGTATGTCGCCCTGGATAAGGGCATCTGCTAAGAAATAAATAATAATAATAATCACCCCACTCCATCCCCCACTCAACTCAGTCCAGCTTACTTACCCGTACATCAGCGTTTCTTTCTTTCTATTGTGCTTGAGATCCCCAGCCAGAATCTTTCTGTCTCAACCACAGCCAGTTGCTGCCCCTCTCTGCTGCTTCAGATAAGTTCTTCACTGTGCAACGCAACTCTTGGCCATTGAATCCGACGTCTCTGAGAAACCGGGTTGTAGAGTATGCCACAAATCCTCGACAACCCACCTCCACTGGGTAAACCCGGACTCTCTATCCTTGCTGTTACGCTTCAGTGGCTGGTTGAGCATACTGCAGTTTCTTCCTCTCATACGCCTCATCTACAGCATCCTCCCATGGCACTGTTAACTCTACCAGGTGAACAAGGCGTGCGATCCAGACCACAAGACAATATCTGGTTGAAGGTTAGTGGTGGAAAAATAAGCCGTTGACCAACATCTGCCAGCATTTTCCAGTCTCTAGCAGCTTCCAGTTGTCCTGGGTGAGGATTGGTTTTAACACATTTTCTTAGTGGTTGCTCTCCTGGGTGGAAGAATGTTGTCTTTTGTGTGTAATGTTTTGATGGATCTGGTGGCAACTTATTGGTCGTGTTACGCTTGTCTTCCAATGCTAAGGCCAAACATCGCAGCACCTCGTCATGGCGCCAAGTAAACCGTCCTTGGCTAAGAGCCACCTTTACATCATGTCAAAATGTGCCTTAATGTTTCAGGTGATGAACACAAAGGACATGAGGGATCCTCTCCTACCCAGAGGTTTAGGTTCTGTGGTGATGGGAGAACATCATATGTTGACCTGATGAGGAAACTGATCCTGCTCTCTTCCATTGACCATAGGTCTTGCCAGCCAATCTTGCGTTGTTCCACACTCTCCAATCTCATCCATTCTCCCTGCTTGGCCTGGGAAATGGCCTTTATGCACCTCATCCTCGCCTCCTGCTTTTGCACCTCATTGACTACCAGCTTCCTCCGTTGAGCTGGGGCTGCCTTGTTCCATGTAGGAGGAGCTGAACTGAGACCAAGACCCCCTCTTCCATGCTGAACTTGCCCCATGATATCACCAATTCGAAGGGCAGCCATTACATCCTCCACAGCTTTCTTTGCCGTCCACTTTCTTCCAGTTTTCAACACAGGCGCTGCCTCCCTTACGCATTTGTCACGTGACTCTACTAATGTCATTTCCAGTCTGACCTTGGCACACTTAAACTCCTCGGTTAGAGCGGAGACTGGTAGCTGCAGTATTCTTTTACCATAAAGTCCCACTCTGCTGAGGCAGCGTGGAACTCCCAACTATTTCCTGATGTATGAACTGATTAAAGCTTCCAGCTTCTCTACTGTTGTCAAAGAAACCTCGTACACAGTCAGTGGCCACAGCAACCTCGGCGGTAGACCAAACTGAAAGTACCAGAGTTTTAGTTTGCCTGGTAAAGCGCTGCTGTCTATGCTCTTCAACCCTTCCACTGCTTGTTGTCTAATTTCTCCCACACAAACTGTGTCCTTTAGATCCCTGTCGTACCATCTCCCAAGACTCTTCACTGGCTTCTCAGACATTGTTGGTATTGCCTCACCTTTACCCAATTTGATGCCCTAATGATTACTTCCATTGCCATGGTAAAAGCCAGTGGAGAAATGGTGCATCCAGCCATTATTCCAACTTCTAGGCATTGCCATGTAGTGCTGAATTCTGAAGTTGAAAAATTAAATTGTAAATCTCCAAAGTAGGCTTTCACTAAATTTGTTATTGTCATCGGTACACTGAAAAAATCAAATGCTGCCCAAAGAAGTTCATGTGGCATTGAACCATATGCATTAGCCAAATCCAGGAATGTCACATGGAGCTCCTTTCTCTCCTTTTTAGCCGATTGACTTTGTTGCCAGATCACATTGATGTGTTCCAAGCATCCTGGGAAACCTGGAATGCCCGCTTTTTGTACTGAAGTGTCAATGAAGCAGTTCTTTTATAGGTCAATTGTAATTCGTTACAGTAAATCAATACAGCTAGATACAAATAGCCTAGTTACTTCTCAGGCACGTTTACAGAATTATTTTCACAAAAAGGAAAAGAATCCTTTGATTCAAATTTTCTAGAAAGATATAGGGTGTGTTCATAAACTCAATCTGACACTGAAAGAGCTTCCGAGGAATCTCCTTAGGTGCTTCAGAGCATGTTTTTATTTTATTTTTATCTTTTAGTTTTTGAACGACCTAAAATGTTTTGAAAATGGAAGTTGTCAGAGAGAAACACAATGATTGAAAACACCTTTGGTAATATTTTTTAACATTTATAACCGATTATTTTGTTTTCAACTCAAGTCTAATACTGGGGATGGGGTAAAAGCCGGAACGGTACTTTAATGAATTCAATTGCTTTCAAAAAACAGCATAAAAAGTTAGACATATGGGGAGAATATTTTAACAATCAGAAACAATTAATAACACGCTGTCATTAACCCTTTCTGGGCCAGAACCCTTTTTATCACCAAAAAGCTCCCGGGAACACTGGGTTCCGAAGGTGTAAAGACGACGAACATTATACACACAATACAACTAAGTGGGAACAACATAACATTGTTGAAAAAAACCACCAAACTGCTCATTCCGTGCAATAAACAGCTGTATAGACAAAACCTTCCGGAACACGGGGTTCCGAAGGAATAGAGAGCATGAAAATGATACACACAATACAACTAAGTGAGAACAACATAACACTATTGAAAGAACCCACCTTTAACTGCCCATTCCGGGTAATAAAACAATTTATTTTGTTTTTATATTATCAATCTATTTAATATTATTTTAGCAGAACCATATTGATTTAACATAGTTTTTATCTTTTTCTTTATACTGGAATATAGTGAGGCCTTCTTTCTACTTTGCAGGGAAGGAGGTGATAAAGTAACAGTATTTGCACAAGTAGAACCATTGCAAAGGTCTAGAATTGCTGGTGGCCCCTAACTGTAACAGTTAGTATATATGTGATTTAAAAAATAACACGTACATATAGCTGCAACAGTTTCACAACTTTTTTGCAAAACTTTTTTGTTCTTGCTTACAATGATAAAGTTTAAATGTATTTAACATATTCATATATACATATATTTCAGATAAAATGGATACAATGCAATTTCAGTGCAAAGGCAAGCAAACACAGGAAAACGAGCAAACAAAGAAAAACAGTTTAGATTTTAATATTATGCAGGGTGACTTCAAATACAGAAACCTTAGAACATAAGAAAGTTTACAAACGAGAGGAGGTCATTCAGCCCATCTGGCTCGTTTGGTTGTTAGTAGCTTATTGGTCCCAGAATCTCATCAAGCAGCTTCTTCAAGGATCCCAGAATCTCATCCTTTTTTCAATCTTCCCCAGCTTCTTCAAGGATCTCCTAGGTCTTTTCACAGTTCCCTTCTTCAATTTCAGTCTCCCATATTATTTATAATTTCACATTTTTATCCCTACATGCAATACTTACACTTTTCTCTATTAAATTTCATTTTGCCATGTTCTGCCCAGTTTGAATGAATGTAATCTTTTATGGGACAAATTTGTTTGCAAAAATCTAAAATCATTTCGCAAATCTAAATAAACCATGTTGTATGCATTGTGCATTTAACTCCATTTTTGAGAATTAATCTTTTAATTTGTCAAAAGCTTTCTGTTGCATCCATTTTCAAAAAAAAGTCAAGCAGGTTAGTTAGACACGATCTCCCTTTCCTAAAACCATGCTGACTGTCTCCCAGGATATTGTTACCATATAGGTAATTTTCCATTTTGGATCGTAGGATGCACTGCATGAGTCTCTGAAGTCCAAAGAATGAAAGAAAGGTTGTGTCAGGATCAGGGCGAAACTGGCAACTGCAAATCCAAGAACCAGCAACTCTGAAGAGAACTTGCAGAACAGCTGTAAGTATATTATACTACACAAATATTTACAGTTTATTAACTGAACATTAGAATGCCATGGACGTGCAGAACATTTAAACACTGGATACGTTTATGTATTGTCACTTATTTTCTTTGCTTGCTTGCAACTGGAATCAGTAGGTCTGGACTGTTGAACACTTGTGGACACATTGTGAAGTTGAGAATGTATTTCTTTATTACAGTCAAGAGGTACCTAACGTCTGACGTCACAGGAAATAGTTTACATTACAAACATGATTTAAATCAATTAAAACTATTAAAACAGAGCAAAGTAGCCAAGACTGAAAATGTATGGTGCCGAGTGAAGCAAGGCGAATATCTTTTGCAGTTTAACAGTAGTTACACATATACACTACAAATACAAAGCACACATGCATACAACCTACAAACACAAACACACTGTGCACAATAACTGCAAAAACCGTTTCATCTGACAAAGTGCAAACAGAAACAAAAAAAATCCC
Organism: Huso huso; assembly: GCA_036884735.1. Lineage (NCBI taxonomy): Eukaryota > Metazoa > Chordata > Actinopteri > Acipenseriformes > Acipenseridae > Huso > Huso huso. The sequence goes on along the minus strand of CM072711.1, from coordinate 6,542,120 downwards.
CAAACAAAAGTGTATTGCTTTTTTTTTTTTGCTGTGTAATCTCTTTCCTATGTTGTGATAACTTATTACCTAAGTCGCCCTGCATAAGGGGCGTCTGTCAACAAAATTAAAAAATCATGCTAAGCTCCTGCTGCCTTCAAACCAAAATTAAAATCTTAGCTGTGCTGAGAATACCTTGTTTCCAGCTAAATATGGCTGCTTTCGTTTTCACTGCATTCTCTCAGGTACAGCTAAACAAAGATCGTGCTGGCAGCAAAAAACGTAACGAGCAGACAAAGATTTTTTTTTTTTTTTTAAACACCCTTAAGTGACACATTCAGCAACATTTTTCAAGCTTTATAAACCTTTTTAAATTGTTGACACGCTAATGAAAAGGAACGTGCAATTTCCATATTTGCTGCCCTTTAAAATTAACTCTTATATACAGGAGAAGTTAACAGCAAACCTTACCTTCAAATTATTAATACATTGTAACATGATACATGCCACTGACTTAAAAACATAAGAAAGTTTACAAACGAGAGGAGGCCATTCAGCCCATCTTGCTCGTTTGGTTGTTAGTAGCTTATTGATCCCAGAATCTCATCAAGCAGCTTCTTGAAGGATCCCAGGGTGTCAGCTTCAACAACATGACTGGGGAGTTGGTTCCAGACCCTCAATTCTCTGTGTAAAAAAGTGCCTCCTATTTTCTGTTCTGAATGCCCCTTCTATCTAATCTCCATTTGTGACCCCTGGTCCTTGTTTCATTTTGCAGGTCAAAAAAAAGTCCCCTTGCTAGGTCATTTGTAGCATGACTCGAACACCAATCATGATAAAGTCGTTATATATTTGACCGCGTTGCCATAGTAACCAAATGCACAGCGACCTTTTCTGAGACCTGCTGTGACTGAGCGAAGCAGATGGGACAAAGTCAGTGCTGCATTGTTTTGGGTTGCTAAAGTTTTCAGCATTAGACATAAAATACCAGAAATGGACGACAAATCAAGCAAATTATAGTGAAGCACAGGAAGCATTGTAAAGCACAGAGTTATGGTAAAGAACCAGGAAGCATTTTAAAGCACAGAGAGGTCAGGCAAAGCATTGGAAAGCACAACGAATTATGGTAAAGCACAGGGATACATTTTTGAGGATGCAACATCGACAATGGATAATTGCAAAGCATATGACATGGTTTATTTAGATTTCCAAAAAGCTTTTGACAAAGTTTCGCATAAGATTAATTCTCAAACTGAACACAGTAGGGATTCAAGGAAATGCATGCACATGGATTAGGGAGTGGTTAATATATAGAAAACAAAGTACTGATTAGAGGAGAAACCTCAAAATGGAGCGAGGTAACCAGTGGTGTACCACAGGGATCAGTATTAGGTCCTCTGCTATTCCTAATCTACATTAATGATTTAGCTTCTGGTATAGTAAGCAAACTTGTTAAATTTGCAGACGACACAAAAATAGGAGGAGTGACAAAGACTGCTGCAGCAGCAAAGGTCATTCAAAATGATCTAGAGGCTGTGTGGTCCAGTGGTTAAAGAAAAGAGCTGGTAACCAGGAGGTCCCTGGTTCAAATTCCACCTCAACCACTGACTCATTGTGTGACCCTGAGCAAGTCACTTAATCTCCTTGTGCTCCGTCTTTTCGGTGGGGCGTAATTAAGTGACTCTGCAGCTGATGCATAGTTCACACACCCTAGTCTCTCTAAGTCACCTTGGATAAAGGCGCCTGCTAAATAAACAACAAATAATAATGACAGCATTACAGTTAATGGAGAAAAGTGTAAGGTACTGCACACAGGCAATAGAAATGTGCATTATAAATATCATATGGCAAATACTGAAATTTGAAGAAGGAATCTATGAAAAAGAACTAGGAGTTTATGTTGACTCTGCAGCTGATGCATAGTTCACAAACCCTAGTCTCTGTAAGTCGCCTTGGATAAAGGCACCTGCTAAATAAACAAATAATAATAATAATGACAGCATTCAAAACCGGGCAGACACATGGCAAATTACATTTAATGGAGAATAGTACACAGGCAAGAGAAATGTGCATTACAAATATCATATGGCAGATACTGAAATTTGAAGAAGAAATTTGAATCTATGAAAAAGACCTAGGAGTTTATGTTGACTCGGAAATGTCTTCATCTAGACAATGTGGGGAAGCTATACAAAAAAAAAGGCCAACAAGATGCTTAGATATATTGTAAAGTGTTGAATTTAAATCAAATATTGTGTTCAGTTCTGGGCTTTGTTATTGCTGCTCTAGAAAGAGTGCAAAGAAGACCAACCAGAATTATCCCGGGTTTAAAAGGCATATTGTATGCAGACAGGCCAAAAGAATTGAATCTGTTCAGTCTTGCACAAAGAAGACTGCGCGGTGATCTGATTCAAGTTCAAAATTCTAAAAGGTATTGACAATGTCGACCCAGGGGACTTTTTTGACCTGAAAAAAGAAACAAGGACCAGGGGTCACAAATGGAGATTAGATAAAGGGGCATTCAGAACACGAAAGAGGAAACACTTTTTTTTACACAGAGACTTGTGAGGGTCTGGAACCAACTCCCCAGTAATCATATTGAAGCTGACACCCTGGGATCCTTCAAAAATCTGTTTGAGATTCTGGGATAAATAAGCTACTAACAACCAAATGAGCCAGATGGGCTGAATGGCCTCCTCTCGTTTACAAACTTTCTAATGTTCTTAAAGTACAAGGAAACATTGTAGAGCACAGAGGTCTGGCAAAGCATAGGGGAGCCTTTTAAAGCACAGAGAGGTATGATAAAGCAGATGGGAGCATTTTAAAGAACAGATGTCTGGCAAAGCATAGGGGAAGCACATAGATCTAGTGCAGTTTAGGGAAGTATTTTAAAATACAGAGGCATTATAAAGCACAGATAGGTATGGTATAGCGGAGATAGGTACGGTAAAGCACACTAAAGCATTGTAAAGGCCAGAGAGCTATTGTTAAGCATAGGGAAGCATTTTAAAGCACAAAGGTAAGTCAATACACAATGTAAAACACAGAGGTCTGGAAAACATTGCAGTGCACAGGAAAGCATTGTACAGCACAGAAGGCATTGCTAAGCATAAGGGAGTATTTTAAAGCACAAAGGCATTATAAAGTACAAAGGTATGGTAATGCACAGGGAAGCATTGTAGAGAACAGAGGTGTATTGCAAAGCACAGTGACGCATTGTAGAGCACATGGAAATATTGTAAAGCACAAATAGTTAGAAGAACATAAGAAGAAGAACATAAGAAAGTTTACAAATGAGAGGAGGCCATTCAGCCCATCTTGCTTGTTTGGTTGTTAGTAGCTTATTGATCCCAGAATCTCATCAAGCAGCTTCTTGAAGGATCCCAGGGTGTCAGCTTCAACAACATTACTGGGAGTTGGTTCCAGACCCTCACAATTTTCTGTGTAAAAAGTGCCTCCTATTTTCTGTTCTGAATGCCCCTTTATCTAATCTCCATTTGTGACACCTGGTCCTTGTTTCTTTTTTCAGGTCAAAGAAGTCACCTGGGTTGACATTGTCTATACCTTTTAGGATTTTGAATGTTTGAATCAGATCGCCGCGTAGTCTTCTTTGTTCAAGACTGAATAGATTCAATTCTTTTAGCCTGTCTGCATATGACATGCCTTTTAAACCCGGGATAATTCTGGTTGCTCTTCTTTGCACTCTTTCTAGAGCAGCAATATCCTTTTTGTAACGAGGTGACCAGAACTGAACACAATATTCAAGGTGATGTCTTACTAATGCATTGTAGAGTTTTAACATTACTTCCCTTGATTTAAATTCAACACTTCTCACAATATATCTGAGCATCTTGTTAGCCTTTTTTATAGCTTCTCCACATTGTCTAGATGAAGACATTTCTGAGTCAACATAAACTCCTAGGTCTTTTTCATAGTTCCCTTCTTCAATTTCAGTATCTCCCATATGATATTTATAATGCACATTTTTATTGCCCGCATGCAATACTTTACACTTTTCTCTATTAAATTTAATTTGCCATGTGTCTGCCCAATTCTGAATGCTGTCTAGATCATTTTGAATGACCTTTGCCGCTTCAACAGTGTTTGCCACTCCTCCTATTTTTGTGTCGTCTGCAAATTTAACGAGTTTGCTTACTATACCAGAGTCTAAATCATTAATGTAGATTAGGAATAGCAGACGACCTAATACTGATCCCTATGGTACACCACTGGTTACCGCACTCCATTTTGAGGTTTCTCCTCTTATCAGTACTTTCTGTTTTCTACCTGTTAACCACTCCCTAATCCATGTGCATGCATTTCCTTGAATCCCTACTGCGTTCAGTTTGAGAATTAATCTTTTGTGCGGGACTTTGTCAAAAGCTTTCTGAAAATCTAAATAAACCATGTCATATGTTTTGCAGTTATCCATTGTCAATGTTGCATCCTCAAAAAAGTCAAGTAGGTTAGTTAGACACGATCTCCCTTTCCTAAAACCATGCTGACTGTCTCCCAGGATATTGTTACCATATAGGTAATTTTCCATTTTGGATCTTATTATAGTTTTCCATAAGTTTGCATATAATAGAAGTCAGGCTTATTGGTCTGTAGTTACCTGGTTCGGTCTTGTCTCCCTTTTTGTGGATCGGTATTCTTTTGCTATTTTCAGTCTGTCGGTACAACCCCTGTGTCAAGAGACTGTTGCATGATCTTGGTTAGTGGTTGTAAATAACTTCTTTCATTTCTTTGAGTACTATTGGGAGGATCTCATCTGGCCCAGGGGATTTGTTTATTTTAAGAGCCCCTAGTCCCTTTAACACTTCTGCCTCTGTTATGCTAAAGTTATTTAAAACTGGATAGGATCAGGTCGACATGTGGGGCATGTTGTCCGTGTCCTCCTTTGTAAAACCTGTGAAAAGTAATCATTTAATATATTTGCTATTTTTTTTTTTCTTCATCTATGATTTTGCCATTTGTGTCTCTTAGACATTTAACCTCCTCTTTGAATGTTCTCTTGCTGTTATAATATTGGACAAATATTTTGGAATTGGTTTTAGCCCCCTAGCAATATTGATTTCTATCTCTCTCCTTTTAACTTCCTTTTTAACTTGTTTTGCAGTTCAAGTACTCTTTCTGTGTACTTTGTTTTTGGTCCCTTTTAAACACTCTGTAAAGTGCCTTTTTTCGCTGAATATTTTTTTTTAATTGATCTATTAAACCATTTTGGCCATTTTGTTTTAGATTTAGATTTGTCTACTTTTGGGATGGAATTGTTTTGCGCCTCTAGTACTACATTTTTAAAAAACAGCCATCCTTTTTCTGTGGATGTTTTCTCTATTGTACTCAAATCTATTTCTGTTAGTCTCTGTTTCATATCTTCATAGTTTGCTTTTCTAAAATTGTAAACCTTAGCTTTAGTCATTACTTTTGGGGTTTTAAAAAACATTTCAAATGAGACCATGTTGTGGTCGGAGTTTGCCAATGGCTCTCTGACCTCTGTTTTAGTTATTCTGTCTTTATTATTTGAAAAGACTAAATCAAGGCATGCCTCCCCTCTAGTCGGTGCCTTGACAAATTGCGTTAGGAAGCAGTCATTTGTCATTTCCACCATTTCAATTTCGTCCGTCGTGCCCCCATCGGGTTTCCCATTTTATATGGGGAAGTTGAAATCCCCCATTAGTATGGCTTCTCCTTTTCTACACATTTTGAATGTCATTGTACAACAGATTATTTTGCTCAGCGTCTGAATTTGGCGGTCTATAGCATGCTCCTATTATTATGCCCTTTGAATTTGTGTCCTTTATTCTGACACATATTGATTCTGCATTGTTTTCTTTGTCCTGATTTAACACCTGGGCTTGAAGACTATTTCTTATGTATAGCGCTACCCCTCCGCCTCTTCTGTCCTGCCTGTCTTTCCTAGACAATGTGTACCCACTAATATTATATTCGTCTCCATCACTCTCAGACAACCAAATTTCTGTAACACCTATGACATCATAGTTACTTGTTAGTGCAGTAGCTTCAAGTTCTAAGATTATGTTTCTGAGACTTCTAGCATTAAGATAAATACATTTAATAGTGGTCTTACCTGAGTTGTTGCCCTTGTTTTGATGTGGTCTCCCTTCTGTTTTTTTTATGGTAAAGCACAGCACAGATAGGTATGGTAATGCGCAGAGTGGTATGGCAAACCACAGGGAAATATTTTAAAGCACAGAGGTGTTATACAGCACAAAGGTATGGCAATGCACAATGTAAGCATAGAGAGGTCTGGTAAAACATTGCAGAGCACAGGAAAGCATTGTAAAGCACATGGAAGCATTGTAGAGCACAGATAGGTATGGGAAATCATTGTAAAGGCCAGAGAGCTATTGCTAAGCATAGGGAAGTATTTTAAAGCACAAAGGCATTATAAAGCACAAAGGTATGGTAATGCACAGGGAAGCATTGTAGAGAACAGAGATGTATTGTAAAGCACAGTGAAGCATTGTAGAGCACAGGGAAATGTTGTAAAGCACAGATAGGTATGGCAAAGCACAGCAAAGCATAGTACAGCACAGATAGGTATGGTAATGCGCATACCTATCTGTGCTGTACTATGGTATGGTAATGAGTGGTATGGCAAACCACAGGGAAGTATTTTAAAGCACAGAGGCATTAAGCACAAAGGTATGGAAAATCACAATGTAAGCATAGAGAGCATTGTAGAGCACAGATAGGTATGATAAATCATTGTAAAGGCCAGAGAGCTATGGTAAAGCATGGGGAAGCATTGTAAAGCACATGGTTGGATTTTAAAGCACAGAGGTATGGTAAAATGCATAGATAAGCATTTTTGAAGCACAGAGGCAATTTAAAGCACAAAGCGGTCTGGTAAAGAATAGGGAAGCACTGTAGAGCACAAATAGGTATGGTAAATCATTGTAAAGGCCAGAGAGAGATATTGTAAGCATAGGGAAGTATTTTAAAACACAAAGGCATGTCAATACACAATGTAAAGCATAGAGAGGTCTGGTAAACATTGCAGAGCAAAGGAAATCATTGTAAAGCACATGGAAGCATTGTACAGCACAGATGGGTATGAGAAATCATTGTAAAGGCCAGTGAGCTATTGCTAAGCATAGGGAAGTATTTTAAAGCACAAAGGCATTATTATGAAGCTCAAAGGTACGGTAATGCACAGGGAAGCATTGTAGAGAATAGAGGTGTATTGTAAAGCACAGTGAAGCATTGTAGAGCACAGGAAAATATTGTAAAGCACAGATAGGTATGGTAATGCGCAGAGTGGTATGGCAAATGACAGGGAAGTATTTTAAAGCACAGAGGCATTAAGCACAAAGGTATGGCAAATCACAATGTAAGCATAGAGAGCATTGTAGAGCACAGATAGGTATGGTAAATCATTATAAAGGCCAGAGAGCTATGGTAAAGCATGGGGAAGCATTGTAAAGCACATGGGAGGATTTTAAAGAACAGAGGTATGCATTTTTGAAGCACAGAGGCATTTTAAAGCACAAAGCGGTCTGCTAAAGAATAGTCCAGAACACCAGGCAGGCAAAAACACAATTACGTAGTTTACAACATGTAAGGAAAAACGAGCAAACAAAAACAGTTTAGATTTTAATATTATGCAGAGTGACTTCAAATACAGATACCTTGATGCATTTCCCATTTTCTTCAAAAAATGAATTTGTTTTTACATTGTGTGTCATATACATAAATAAAATAAACAGAATAAACATTTTTTCATAAATCGGTTTTATGTCTAATTTGGGAACCTCCTGTCTTGTCTAGTGCTGTGTGTGTCTGAATACGAGAAAGAAATGAAACAATGTATTCTTGCTCTAAATGAGTTGCTGCTATAGTAAACTATGTAACAGTGTAATGCCTGAGAGAATGACTGAACCCCTGAAACAATGTATCGAATTGAAGTATTTGGCTGTAACTAACAGACAGCACTAGTTTGTGCAATATGAGAATTGAAACGAAATTGTGTTTTAAATAAATTTGACTATTTTACATCCCTGCCATTTTTATTGTGTTTGTGTTGTATTTGGTCAAGACCTCATCCCCTGGCCCAAATAAAATAACCTGGTGATAACAACCTAAAATATTTAACTTAATTTTAAGGTAGTGCCTTCAGTGGCATAGGCAGCTACCATAAATTATATATTTTAAACTCAGTTTAGCCCTCGCTACAGTGTGACCTTTATTGCTAATAAGTAGCGGAATGTTTAGTCACCAACGCGGTATTTACTGCTGAAGTCTAATTGAATATATGGCTTTCAAATGGGAGCCATGCACAAAATCTGAGATTTTTAATCAATTTGCATGGCTTTTTAGTATTAGAAGGTTTCTATAGATCAGAACCCCTGTGGGTTCTTTGGGTGTTTTAGGGTTTCTTATTAATCCTTCGAGATTTCAACGTTTATTTATGGTTGTTTAGCCTGCTGTTTAAAAAGGTTCTTTGTATACTATTTGGAACCCCTGAAATACGGTTTCTTGGAATACTTTTTTTCAAGAGTGTAAGATTTTAAACCTCACGAATGTTTTTTAGAATATTCCTGGAAGGTGTTAGTAATAAATCAGACACTTGATGCAAGTGTAGCCCATCCATCAACAAAACCTTTATTTAACTTCCAGTACAGTACCAAACAATATTTAGCCATAGCAGTCAAAACGAATGGTTATTACCCCGTTCTCAATAGGGAATTTGGGTGCGGTCTAGAGTTTCTGCATCAAGCAGTTTTGCCTCTTAATAATTCATTATTATTAATTAGTCATTTTAGCAGATGCTTCTATCCAAAGTGAATTCCAGAGACTAGGGGTAAACTATGCATCACAGTCACCTCCAATAGAACCTCGGTTTTACGTCTCAAGGACGGAGCACAAGGAGACAAAGTGATTTGCTCTGGGTCACACACAGTGCGAGTTGGGATTTGAACCGGGAACCACCTGGTATGAACAGGCCCACCGAGAGGATAGTGAAATTTCCGGGCCCAACGCCTCGAAGCGGGTCCCCATGAAGGGGGGGATTTTATATATATATATATATATATAGCTCTGGAAAAAATTAAGAGACCACTGCAAAATTATCAGTTTCTCTGGTTTTACTATTTATAGGTATGTGTTTGGGTAAAATGAACATTTTTGTTTTATTCTATAAACTACTGACAACATTTCTCCCAAATTCCAAATAAAAATATTGTCATTTAGAGCATTTATTTGCAGAAAATGACAACATTTTTATTTGGAATTTGGGAGAAATGTTGTCAGTAGTTTATAGAATAAAACAAAAATGTTCATTTTACCCAAACACATACCTATAAATAGTAAAACCAGAGAAACTGATAATTTTGCAGTGGTCTCTTAATTTTTTCCAGAGCTGTGTATATATATATATATATATATATATATATATATATATATATATATATATATATATATATATATATTTCCTATAAAATATTTTAAAACTAGCCCTGCACAAGACTCTTTGTTCCCATCACCTCTTTAAAAAGAAAAACTGTCATACTGCACACCGCCAATGTGCTTCTGTTGTGTAATGATTGTGTGCCAGGCGCTGTCAAACATTTCCTTTCACACAATGATTTGAACTTTTGCATTTCATATTTTACTACACTAAAAGCTGAAAAAAAAGGCACAGTATTTTGTGGTTTTTTTTTTTTAAAGACTTTTAAAAACTTTAAAAGAACCCTAAAGTTGCACAATATTTACCACAGTATGAATTATTCTATTAAGATCTATAATTTGCTCAAACAACATGATGCAGCAGTTTGTTAGAAAAATGGTATTGTGTAAACTAAAGTTTCTTCAGCTGGTAGTAAACACAATTAGAGAATGATCGGTATTGTTTAAAAATACAAATTTACCAATACAGGCTATTGGTTAAGAGCAGAGATGAGTGGTTTATTTTTTTGTACGGATAAATAAAATAGTGTATAGCAACACCATTAAAATGTAGTTTATGCTAAAAACGTATGATATTTGATGTTAAGTAAGCTTCCGATTAGTGACTATTACACGTGGAGTTTGTACAAAAATATTTATTCACTTACCTAAAAAAAAAGTTTTAATACTGTAAATAACTGAAACAATTACTTTGAGAAAAAGTAAACTATCCTGCTGCAGATTTTAATTGAGCTATTGAAACTTCTAAGCATCGTTGACAGTTTCCTTCAAACCCATTATCAAAATAATGTATCGGTTGAAATGATCTTCCTCAGACACTGCTAAGATTGCAAAGGAGTGAGCAATTACTGAATGGCTGGATATTCTGAGCAAGGGTGTGGAGTGTGATTGTGGGGTTATCTGGGGGGGTTTATTATTGGGCTTTGTCGTGGCCGCTGGGGTTTACAAATAACTTCGGTCTTTTATTTGCTCCGAGTTCCCGTTACCTTTTTCTTATTAATTTAATAAACACTGGCTTGTGTTGTGTTGTAAAAAAAAAAAAAAAAAAAATCCTAAATGCTCTGCCTCATTCGTACCCACAGGGGTTGTATCTTACATTAAAGGCTAATGAAACCCCAATCTCATCATGCCCAACACATAGGCCTACCACGTTAAAAATGAGATCCAGTTTAACAATCCGACCTACATCTCACTCATTTACATTGCAATCTTAATAGCATACATTTACTACTGCCGCTTTTGCATCTCACTCTAAAAACATTCTCATCAACAACACTAGCTTGTTAAAGTGAACAGTCAACATCTTTAAAAGTACACACACATGTTTCTTATGACTCTTTTTTAAAATATGTACATCTAGTAATATGGACAAATTCTCTCTCAATAGTGATGCATGAAACAAGAAGCAGCACATGGGAACCCAGGAGCAAGCTGATGTTCTCTAACCCCTATATTCTCATCATTCAGTCTACAACAACATCCAGTGTACCACAAACTTACCAACACAAGCTTGAATGGTTGTCAACGCTAAGCACATTCAGCAGAGAAATGAGTAGAGTTCCCAGCATACTGCATGGACTATTAAACTGATTATTATAAAGTACAAATACAGAATCTTACACGTGTTTTCAAACAGCACCAGATAAACGGTTCCACATCTAAGACATAGAACCGTTTTTGCTCCATTTTGTTTTCCTGAAAGTATAACGCATAGCTGAAATTTGCTTCTAGTGCTTAATTACTAAAAACAAGATCTGGTCAATAACATGATATTCTCTGTCGTCACTGAATTTGTAGGCAAATGTAGTGTTATGATCCAGTACAATATTAAAGTACTAATCGGTGGCTCTTTGCAGGTGTTCTATCAAAGCTGAAAAGTGTAGTTTGTATAGACAGTAAAAATCAACTAACATCCCCTCGGCTGAATACCCATTATTTGAATTTGCAGTAGATCAATTCATATTAACCCGTTTCATGCAGTGAATCGGCAATTAAAGGTCGGTTAACACTTCGGTTAGTTTTCGTAAGTATGTTACTCACTGTATTATGTGTATCTTATTTTTCGTCTTCTGGGCAGCTTTATTAATCAAGCTGTTTATTGCACGCAATGGGAAATGAAAGATGTTTTTTTTCAATAGTGTTATGATGTCCTAGTTGTATTGTGTCTATCATTTTAATGCTCTGTATTCCTTCGGAACCCTGTGTTCTGGACGGTTTTGTCTATACAGCTGTTTATTGCACGGAATGGGCAGTTAAAGGTCGGTTCGGTGGGTTTTTTCAATAGTGTAATGTTGTTCCCACTTAGTTGTATTGTGTGTGTAATTTTCGTCGTCTTTGCACCTTCAGAACCCAGTGTTACGGGAGCTTTTTGGTGATAAAAAGGGTTCTGGCCCGGAACGGGTTAATGACAGCGCATTATTAATCGGTTCTGATTGTTAAAATATTCTCCTCATATGTAACTTTTTATGCTGTTGTTTTTTTAAGCAATTGAATTCATTAAAGTACCGTTCCGGCTTTTACTCCATCCCCTAATACTGTATTACTGTAATTAAGTCTGCTTCTCTTCAGGTGTGGTGTGTGGGGTTTTATTTTTGGTTTTTTTTGCGTCGGTAGAATACCATCAGTCCAGGGGCGTAGCTACACCATAGAGAAAATGCTTCTTTGCACCCTTTACGGGTTCTTTACAGCATTCAATGGTTTCATATAGAACCGTTTTCATTCTCAAGTCAAAGGGTTCTTTTAAAGAACCATTTTAAAATGGGCAGTTCAACATGTCTCGTGAGTCTATGCCTCGAGAAAATCTCAATATAATTGTCAGAGGCGTTCCTGACTTGGAGGAAAGCGGTTGGTAATTAAATCCCTTTACACTTTATATATATATATATATATATATATATATATATATATATATATATATATATATATATATATATATATTAGCTATTTTAATTTACTGGTAGAAATAATAACGTTACCTATTGTTGTTAGCCTAAGTTTTTACCGCTCTTTATTAATGTATTTATACCAATGTATTATTCATTTCTTGTGTTCCTTTTAAGAATTAAGATTTTATTTGTATTTATTTTTCTCCCGTACAGCGCTTTGAGGAAACTTTTAATGTTTAGCCGCTATATTAAAACAAATTGAATATTGTATATTCGAAAGAATTACTAGCAAATATATTTAAATTAAATAAGTGTAAATAGTTCACGCAAATCAGAAAAGGTAAGATTGACACTAAAAGTTGCCAAAGCCCTAAAGAGCAGATGAAAAAAATCGAAAAACGTCATAGGTGGAGTTTAGGGCCAAGAAAATCAAGCGGGCCTGAGAAGAATGTTGTGATTTTCAAATTGAGAACTCTGACCGCCTTCCTCCCTTCAAGTTAATAATGAAACCGATAACATCCGGTTACTGCCTATGAGGCAGATACAAGTGTTTGTAGGATTTAGTAATTGATTATGTGAGCAAAAACAATATACTGGTAATGAAAATGAAAACAGTAAGTTACGCGTGTCTGACACCATATAAAAGCGCTCCTGTTTCCTGTGTACTGCCGCGCGGCGCGAATGAATGTCTGTTTCACTGGCAGACTTGCCTGCCTGCCTGCGTGAGTGTCTGTGTCAGTGACGTCCCACCCACATAATGGCGATCGAGGCGCCAACGGGTGACAAGTGGATTGAGTCCGCAGCTCTGGAGTGAGAGCGACAGAATGTGCTTTTTTTGAAAGGAGGGTGACGGTATGACACAGGCCCGGTTTTGGGATGGAACCGCATAACAGTCTCAAGATTTTGATTGGTCCATGTCTGTCACATGAATATGTCGTCACACAAGTGGAAAAGCTTGCAGGCATTTTTAAACTGTTAATCAGAGAGAGAGAGATCCGCTTTCCACAACCTTACCATTAAAATATAATGTGGTATTACGATGTACTGATATAACAAACTATGGGCGATTACTTTATATGAATTATCATGTTATGCACGAATGTAAGAATTGGCTTTCTGTGGTGGTGTACTTTTTTCTTTCAAGTAGCATATATCTATAATCGTTTTTGCGATATATTTTAATTTAAAATGTACACACTATTGCAGTTTTGTTAGAGGATACATTAGTTTATCTCTAATGTAATCACAGTTTTACATATAGACTGCCCCTGTTTTCATTTACGTCCCAAATTCTGGGC
>CM072711.1:6329029-6528029 GCA_036884735.1 Huso huso | reverse complement strand
TGCGACTACCACCAATTCGAGCATACATGGATGACATGACAACCATGACTACAACAGTAGCCTGCACTAATCGGTTATTGGGCAAATTAACCAATAACATTGAATGGGCACGAATGCAATTCAAGCCCACTAAATCAAGGAGCATCCCTATAATTAAAGGTGAAGTAGTAGATAAAATGTTCATTAATGGTGAGGCAATACCAACAGTGTTTGAGAAGCCAGTGAAGAGTCTTGGGAGATGGTACGACAGGGATCTAAAGGACACAGTTTGTGTGGGAGAAGTTAGACAACAAGCAGTGGAAGGGTTGAAGAGCATAGACAGCGCTTTACCAGGCAAACTAAAACCCTGGTACTTTCAGTTTGCTCTACTGCCGAGGTTGCTGTGGCCACTGACTGTGTATGAGGTTTTTTTGACAACAGTAGAGAAGCTGGAAGCTTTAATCAGTTCATACATCAGAAATGGTTGGGAGTTCCACGCTGCCTCAGCAGAGTGGGACTTTATGGTAAAAAAAGAATACTGCAGCTACCAGTCTCCGCTGCCAAGGTCAGACTGGAAATAACATTAGTAGAGTCACGTGACAAATGCGCGGGAGGCAGCACCTGTGTTGTAGATGAGGCGTATGAGAGGAAGAAACTTCAGTATGCTCAACCAGCCACTGAAGCAGAACAGCAAGGATGGAGAGTCCGGGTTTACCCAGTGGAGGTGGGTTGTCTAGGATTTGTGGCATACTCTACAACCCTTTTTCTCAGAGACGTCAGATTCAGTGGCCAAGAGTTGCGTTGCACAGTGAAGAACTTATCTGAAGCAGCAGAGAGGGGCAGCAACTGGCTGTGGTTGAGACAGAAAGATTCTGGCTGGGGATCTCAAGCACAATAGAAAGAAAGAAACGCTGATGTACGGGTAAGGAAGCTGGACTGAGTTGAGTGGGGGATGGAGTGGGTTGATTATTATTATTATTATTATTATTTATTTCTTAGCAGACACCCTTATCCAGGGCGACTTACAATTGTTACAAGATATCACTTTTTTTTTTTTTGTTTTACATACAATTACCCATTTATACAGTTGGGTTTTACTGGAGCAATCTAGGTAAAGTACCTTGCTCAAGGGTACAGCAGCAGTGTCCCCTACCAGGGATTGAACCTCGACCCTCCGGTCAAGAGTCCAGAGCCCTAACCACTACTCCACTGTTGCCCGTCGGTCGACGGTGATGCTGGGACACCAGAATCACCGTTGACACTTTGAGGTATCGTGGGCTAGTCGACGAAACACAGAGGATGGAAGGTCCCCACTTGAAGACCGCAGAGATGTACCCTACCTAGCTCAATCCAGACAGTTGTCGTCATGCTGATGCGCTGGGGGAGACCGACCGCGGTTGATCCCCGGAGCCAGCATCGCAGCCGTTGCGTGTGCTGATGCGCTAGGGAGGCAATAAGCTGATCCCTGGAGCCAGGATTACACCAGCCATAAACACCAGACAGAAGGATATCTACATCATCATATGGAAGGAAGCGCAAATGGATGGAGACACATATGGATCACATTAGTTTACTGTAAAGCTGCGTCTTAGTTGGTGCTTATCTTGGCAAGAGCCGAGTTCAAATCAGCATGAAGTTTTAACATCTACTCTCGTGTAATGGAAATCATGTGTTCAAGCAACTTTTTAAAATTGACGTGTTGCAACCATTAAAAGGTAAAGTTGCTTATCTGAAAACCGGTTTTATTTCCCCTATGTCCTCCACTATTTCAGCTGAATGTCATAAAAATGTTATGATACAGACGTGCTCAAATTTGTTGGTACCCTTACAGCTCATTGAAATAATGCTTAATTCCTCCTGAAAAGTGATGAAATTAAAAGCTATTTTATCATGTATACTTGCATGCCTTTGGTATGTCATAGAATAAAGCAAAGAAGCTGTGAAAAGAGATGAATTATTGCTTATTCTACAAAGATATTCTAAAATGGCCTGGACACATTTGTTGGTACCCCTTAGAAAAGATAATAAATAATTGGATTATAGTGATATTTCAAACTAATTAGTTTCTTTAATTAGTATATCACATGTCTCCAATCTTGTAATCAGTCATTCAGCCTATTTAAATGGAGAAAAGTAGTCACTGTGCTGTTTGCTATCATTGTGTGCACCACACTGAACATGGACCAGAGAAAGCAAAGGAGAGAGTTGTCTGAGGAGATCAGAAAGAAAATAATAGACAAGCATGGTAAAGGTAAAGGCTACAAGACCATCTCCAAGCAGCTTGATGTTCCTGTGACAACAGTTGCAAATATTATTAAGAAGTTTAAGGTCCATGGAACTGTAGCCAACCCTCCTGAGGGCGGCGGCAAGAGGAAAAATCGACCCCAGAGTGAACAGAAGGATAGTGCGAATGGTAGAAAAGAACCAAGGATAACTGCCAAAGAGATACAAGCTGAACTCAAGGTGAAGGCACGCCAGTTTCTGATCGCACCATCCATCGCTTTTTGAGCGAAAGTGGGCTCCATGGAAGAAGACCCAGGAGGACTCCACTTTTGACAGAAAAACATAAAAAAAGCCAGACTGGAATTTGCTAAAATGCATATTGACAAGCCACAATCCTTCTGGGAGAATGTCCTTTGAACAGATGAGTCAAAACTGGAGCTTTTTGGCAAGTCACATCAGCTCTATGTTCACAGACGAAAAATGAAGCTTTCAAAGAAAAAGAACACCATACCTACAGTGAAACATGGAGGAGGCTCGGTTATGTTTTGGGGCTGCTTTGCTGCACCTGGCACAGGGTGCCTTGAATCTGTGCAGGGCACAATGAAATCTCAAGACTATCAAGGCATTCTGGTGCTAAACGTACTGCCCAGTGTCAGAAAGCTCTGTCTCAGTCGCAGGTCATGGGTCCTCCAACAGGATAATGACCCAAAACACACAGCTAAAAGCACCCAAGAATGGATAAGAACAAAACATTGGACTATTCTGAAGTGGCCTTCTATGAGTCCTGATCTGAATCCTATCGAACATCTATGGAAAGAGCTGAAACTTGCAGTCTGGAGAAGGCACCCATCAAACCTGAGACAGCTGGAGCAGTTTGCTCAGGAAGAGTGGGCCAAACTACCTGTTAACAGGTGCAGAAGTCTCATTGAGAGCTACAGAAAACATTTGATTGCAGTGATTGCCTCTAAAGGTTGTGCAACAAAATATTAGGTTAGCGGTCCCATCATTTTTGTCCATGCCATTTTCATTTGTTTAATTATTTACAATATTATGTTGAATAAAAAATCAAAAGCAAAGTCTGATTTCTGTTAAATATGGAATAAACAATGGTGGATGCAAATTACTTTTGTCAGTTTCAAGTTATTTCAGAGAAAATTGTGCATTCTTCGTTTTCTGTGGAGGGGTACCAACAAATTTGAGCACGTCTGTATTTACAGAAAAAAATACTTAAAAATGACAGTTCTTTTCCTACCGTGGCTTTTTTTCGCTTTGAACACACCATTTTAATAATGACAATTTCAAATCAAAACTTATTTTTGTGGCAGAGGCGCTTAACATAAAGTTAAAAATATCAGTAAAACTGGATGAGCCATAAAAACAGCAGAACAGTAAGAGTCACATAAGAATAGAACCAATAGATCATAAATTAATTTTCAATCTTGACAAATTGCAACGGGTGAGGCCTCCAATAGAGCCAGGGACAGCGTTCCACAGTACAAGGGCCCTACAACTGAACGCTCTACCTGTGTTTTACTTCAAAGCCCTTGGGAACGTAAGGGCCCTTCAGGGCTTCATAGGTTAGCAGCAGGACCTTAAAACCACTCGTAGACTGCACCAGGAACCCATTTAGGGCTGCTAGCACAGGGGAGATATGTTCACGTGTTTTTGTTCTGTTGGAACCCTGGCTGCAGATAAATAAACATGGATATTAACTTGTGATATGGTTGGTAGAGTAATTAACAAAACAGTTATTTTTTAAAAAGGTCAGGTTCTCTATTTTAAAAAGATTTAAAACCTTTTCAAAAAGTTAAAGCACATGGCTTACCTGAGGTATCCTTCCAAACAAAGCTTCCCCAATGCCACAGGTGTTCTCAGTTTATACAAATAAAATCCAGGGTGCGTCCACCAGAGGGAACTCTAACTTAACCCATTTTCTGCCAAACTGGCCACATGAGTTTGAACTTTTAGTTCCCTTTTTGGATTCTTGGCTCACCTCTTATTCTCATTTGTTTCATTTCATTTTTTATAATGATCAAAAAGATGACATACCAAAATGTTAGTGTCTTATGAACACCTCCTGTGTCTGCTGGCTTTCATTCCACCTTAACTCCCAGTTAACTAGACCCTTTATTTCACGGATCATTTTTAATAGCCAGTTTATACTTGTTTTCAGCTTTAAAGTTGGAGATTTCACGTTAGCTATAACATTTTATCAGTCCATTAACTGTTTAGAGCTGAAAAACAATTAAAGGGTCTAATTAAGCCAATTATCAGTTCAATTGTTAATATTAAAGCTTTTCTGACCATTGGGGATCGCTTTTGTGGCGGGATTTTAACTTTTCAACTTGTTCCCAGCAAAAATCAGAAATGTTCAGGAAGGATGAGAGCAGTTGTAAAACCCTGATTCAGACAGTATGAAGGATGTTATGCAAATTAAGCGGGTACCTAATTAACATGCGCTCTCAAACGTAATTATTTATGGTTTATCTTCTCTTATTTGATTTTGCTGTTACTACTAACTTTATTGTAATTTTAACTGCTTTTATATGTAATGTGATATTTTGTAACTGTAAGTCGGCCTGGCTAAGGCCGTTTAAGAAATACATTTGAAAAAAAAAGGCTACAGTAAAATAGGAGCTCTCTAAATAACTTTTTTTCCTCTTTGTCCTGATGTACATGCTTTATTATTGTGTTCTATTAAATGTCTCCTCTCTGCATCTCCTGAAACACGCGTCTGTTTTATTTTTCTCCGCCTTTATTATTATTATTATTATTATTATGATTTATTTCTTAGCAGACGCCCTTAAGGCACCGACAAGAGGGGAGGCATGCCTTGATTTAGTCTTTTCAAATAACGAATACAGAATAACTAAAACAGAGGTCAGAGAGCCATTGGCAAACTCAGACCACAACATGGTCTCATTTGAAATGTTTTTTAAAACCCCAAAAGTAATGACTAAAGCTAAGGTTTACAATTTTAGAAAGGCAAACTATGAAGGTATGAAACAGAGACGAACAAAAGAAGATTGGAGTAAAATAGAGAAAACATCCACCGAAAAAGGATGGCTGTTTTTTAAAAATGTAGTACTAGAGGCGCAAAACAATTCCATCCCAAAAGTAGACAAATCTAAATCTAAAACAAAATGGCCAAAATGGTTTAATAGATCAATTAAAAAAAATATTCAGCGAAAAAAGGCACTTTTACAGAGTGTTTAAAAGTGACCAAAAACAAAGCACACAGAAAGAGTACTTGGAACTGCAAACACAAATCAAAAAAGGAAGTTAGAAAGGCCAAGAGAGAGATAGAAATCAATATTGCTAAGGGGGCTAAAACCAATTCCAAAATGTTTTTCCAATATTATAACAGCATGAGAACATTCAAAGAGGAGGTTAAATGTCTAAAAGACACAAATGGCAAAATCATAGACGAAGAAAAAAAAAAACAGCAAATATATTAAATGATTACTTTTCACTGTTTTTTACAAAGGAGGACACGGACAACATGCCCCACATGTCGACCTGATCCTATCCAGTTTTAAATAACTTTAACATAACAGAGACAGAAGTGTTAAAGGGACTAGGAGCTTTTAAAATACACAAATCCCCTGGGCCGGATGAGAACCTCCCAGTAGTTCTCAAAGAAATGAAAGAAGTTATTTACAAACCGCTAACCAAGATCAAGCAACAGTCTCATGACACGGGTTGTACCGACAGACTGGAAAATAGCAAACGTAATACCGATCCACAACAAAGGGAGACAAAACTGAGCCAGGTAACTACAGATCAATAAGCCTGACTTCTATTATATGTAAACTTATGGAAACTATAATAAGATCCAAAATGGAAAATTACCTATATGGTAACAATATCCTGGGGGACAGTCAGCATGGTTTTAGGAAAAGGAGATCATCTCTAACTAACCTACTTGACTTTTTTGAGGATGCAACATTGAAAATGGATATTTGCAAAGCATACAACATGGTTTATTTAGATTTCCATAAAGCTTTTGACAAAGTCCCGCATAAAAGATTAATTCTCAAACTGAATGCAGTAGGGATTCAAGGAAATGGATGCACATGGATTAGGGAGTGGCTAACATGTAGAAAACAGAAAGTACTGATTAGAGGAGAAACCTCGAAATGGAGCGAGGTAACCAGTGGTGTACCACAGGGATCAGTATTAGGTCCTCTGCTATTCCTAATCTACATCAATGATTTAGATTCTGCTATAGTAAGCAAACTTGATAAATTTGCAGATGACACAAAATAGGAGGAGTGGCAAACACTGTTGCAGCAGCAAAGGTCATTCAAAATGATCTAGACAGCATTCAGAACTGGGCAGACACATGGCAAATGAAATTTAATAGAGAAAAGTGTAAAGTATTGCATGCAGGCAATAAAAATGTGCATTATAAATATCATATGGGAGATACTGAAATTGAAGAAGGGAAATATGAAAAAGACCTAGGATTTTATGTTGACTCAGAAATGTCTTCATCTAGACAATGTGGGGAAGCTATAAAAAAGGCCAACAAGATGCTTGGATATATTGTGAGAAGTGTGGAATTTAAATCAAGGGAAGTAATGTTAAACCTTTACAGTGCATTAGTAAGACCTCACCTAGAATATTGTGTTCAGTTCTGGTCACCTCGTTACAAAAAAGGATATTGCTGCTCTAGAAAGAGTGCAAAGAAGAGCAACCAGAATTATTCCGGGTTTTAAAGGCATGTTGTATGCAGACAGGCTAAAAAAATTTAATCTATTCAGTCTTGAATAAAGAAGACTACGTAGTGATCTGATTCAAACATTCAAAATCCTAAAAGGTATAGACAATGTTGACCCTGGGGACTTTTTTGACAGAAAAAAAAAAAACAAGGACCATGGGTCACAAATGGAGATTAGATAAAGGGGCATTCAGAACAGAAAATAGGAGGCACTCTTTTACACAGAGAATTGTGAGGGTCTGGAACCAACTCCCCAGTCATGTTGTTGAAGCTGACACGCTGGGATCCTTCAAGAAGCTGCTTGATGAGATTCTGGGCTCAATAAGCTACTAACAACCAAACGAGCAAGATGGGCTGAATGGCCTCCTCTCATTTGTAAACTTTCTTATGTTCTTATGTCAAATGCAATAGAGTATAAAACCAGTATGTTCTGATGTGCAAATATTAGAACTTTATAGGAAGTATGCTACTCAAAATTGAAAAGTATGCATTTTCACAATGCATTTCTGATAAAAATGTTGTTCATTTCTGTTTAAAAACTTTCATGAATTGAATTGAAATAGAAATGTATTGCAAATGAACTACCTGTGGCACAATAACCCTCTCTGGCCTGGGCGATTTTGAACGTATCACAGTCTGATGCAAACAGATTATCTAGGTCCAAGGAGGCGACAAAACAAAAAATAGGAGGGGAGTTCTACTCCTACTCCCACCCTCCAGGCCAGATAGGGTTAAGATATTGCTCTATCCTATTTTTTGGAAGAAATCTGCATAATTTGAATAGGTTTTGGAGAGATGTTGACTAGAAATTAGGATATCCGTGTTTTATTTAAAAAAAACTGACAATACGTATCATTTTGATTGATGATCGCTTGTTGTCAAACGTTATGTTATGCAATACTATTAAACTTAAATGCATTATTTAGCATCTTCTGGAGGCAGTGGGAAAAGGGTAGGAAAGTAAATAAAATGACATAGTCTGATCCAGTTTTTTCTGAACGAAATAGGAAATGTGTTACATATTGCTTATGGGAAGGGTACCCTTTAATAATCAACATGATTAATATACACAAACATTTATGTTGCAATGTAGAAAATATTATAGCGGCCTAGTCATAAGAAAGAGACTTTGGATATTTATAATTGTAAACAGTTGCCTATGCGTTTGTGTAGAACAGTCTATGTCTGTGTGTTGGAACTGTGTTAGAGACTGGGTCTGACTTTAGTCCAATCATTAGCGTGCATTGCAGGTTGAGGTTTGGGGCTTGCAGATGTGTGGCGATGGTTGGTCGCCTAGTGTGGGAAAAGTGTGTTCTGCAGGGATTGGAGTGCGTTTGTCGCTCTCGCATGTTATTATGGGGTGTTGGTTGGCTGTGTGGGAGGGCGAAAGAGGGTGGATAAAAGTAACTGCAAAAGCTCTATTCTGTTGGATCCGGGATTTAAACTTACATTGTGAAGGAACTGAGATGGTCAAACAGCACTTGCAGCAAGGCTGTTTCTTTGTCCTTTTTGCAGATTTAAGTTAGTCATGCTGATTTACCCAGACACCATAAATTGAGTCCCACCAAAATATCCTTCCCTCTTTGCAGTTACCCTGAGGTATGACATAGGCCCGGTTTTTGGGATGGAACCGCATAACAGTCTCGCGTTTTGATTGGTCCATGTCTGTCACAGGAATATGTTGTTACATGAGCAGAAAAGCTTGCAGGCATTTTTAACATTGTAAGCACAGAGTGTGAGATCTGCTTTCCACAACCTTGCCATTATAATATAATGTGGTATTACGCTATACTTATATAACAAACTATGGGCGATTATATGAATTATCATGTTATGCACGCATGTAAGAATTGGCTTTCTGTGGTGGTGTACTTTTTTCTTTCAAGTAGCATATATCTATAATCGTTTTTGCAATATATTTTAATATAAAATGTACACACTATTGCAGTTTTGTTAGAGGATACATTAGGTTTATCTCTAATGTAATCACAATTTTACATTTAGACTGCTCCTTTTTTCATTTACGTCGCAAATTCTGGGCCGCTTTGCTTTTCAGATAACGTCCCAAATTCTGGGCCGCCTTTGTTTTTAGATAACGTCCCAAAGTCTGGGCCGCTTTGCATTTTTGAATTCAGCCCAGTTTTGGGGACTCAGCTGACAGCCGAGTTTCAAAGTCATCCATGCAGTTTACCATAAACTGGATCTTGAATTCATTTGAGAGTAACCCTTAGTACATGAATCAAAGTGAATGTATTTTTTACTCTCCCAGAAATCTTTTTTTTTTTTTTTTTATGAAAAACAGAAATAAAATGTAATGTTAAAAAAACGTATTTCTTATTACATGAAGAAACTACATTGCACTGAAATAGATACATGAAAATTAATTAAAGAAGTCGTTTTCCTTTATTAAAGACAAATATTAAAACACATTATTATTATTATTATTATTATTATTTATTTCTTAGCTGACGCCCTTATCCAGGGCGACTTACAATTGTTACAAGATATCACATTATTTTTACATACAATTACCCATTTATACAGTTG
Organism: Huso huso; assembly: GCA_036884735.1. Lineage (NCBI taxonomy): Eukaryota > Metazoa > Chordata > Actinopteri > Acipenseriformes > Acipenseridae > Huso > Huso huso. Next base: position 6,518,557 of record CM072711.1, on the reverse strand, counting down.
GTTTTTTTTTACTGGAGCAATCTAGATAAAGTACCTTGCTCAAGGGTACAGCAGCAGTGTCCTTATCGGGGATTGAACCCATGACCCTCCGGTCAAGAGTCCAGAGCCCTAACCACTACTCCACACTGCTGCCCTTTTTTGGGAAAGAACATGGTATTCCGAAAAAAGGACATCTCATTTTCTTATGTAACGTCCATCAATATATTGCAGTGTTTCAGGTTGTATTTGGACAGAAATGAGACTGCAACTATGAGTAGATGAAGGCCGTTTATTTTGACAGTAATTAAATAATCACAAAATAAAATCATAAAGTGAGGGTAAGGAGACTGGGAGTCGACAGTGAAAATAAATGACTGTAGTAATTTTTCTTTTACCCTACCCTTCCCAGTCTTTTCCCCGCCCCTCTTTTGCGCAAAACCTGCACTCCAATTCCCCTCCACACACGTGTACCACCATGCAACCCCGGCACGCACACACCACCATGCAACCCCTGCACACACACACCACCATGCAACCCCTACATGAATACACCCACCATGTGACCCCTGCACGCACACACCACCATGCAACCCCTGCACGCAGACACTACCATGCAACCCCTGCACGCAGACACCACCATGGAACCCCTGCACGCATACACCCACCGTAGCAATTCTTTGCAAAATATATTTTCGGGTATTCAGCCCCATTCATGTCTATGGCAGTGTTAAAAAACACATTTTTCAGTCATATCTCTTGAACCAGAGCACCTACAACCACCGTCCGAAGGTTTCTAGACCAGCCTGAATGTAATATGCCTAGTTTCGTAGCAATTTTTTGCAAGAAATATTTTCAGGGCGTTCAGCCTCATTCATGTCTATGGCAGGGTTGAAAAACACATTTCAGGCATATCTCTTGAACCCGAGCACGTAGAACCACCATTCAAAGTGATATAGACTCAGGGGAGCACCCCAAACCACCCCCTAACACGGTGTGGTGGTTCACCCAAAAACTCATGTCATGACGAAAAAATTCACTTTGCCAAGCCGTCCTGGCATCTGAACTATGAAAACAGTGACTCCTTGTGCGGGGCCCCATGGGGCCCCACCGCAAAAAAAAATCAAAGTTCCTCACCCCCACAGAACCCGAGATAAGTCCGGTCAAAAATGTCCAAAAACTACCCTTTTCGGGGTCATATCTCCATGACCCTGGGGCCTAGAAACCGGGTTGAACTTCCTAGGGTCATGTCTGGGGGCCCTCTTTCACAGGGAGCCATCCGGTTTCAAATGCTACATTTTCAACAAATTTACACATTTTCAGCATGATGGAATGTCAAGGTTGCATTTCCAATAGCTTTTGAGCTCCAGGTTGGCAAAAAAAGTCTAAACTGGTGTCCTTTCTAGCTGGGGACACGTCGCTTGGAGGGATCGACAGGGGCCCCTGAGGTGGACCTTCGTACCGATTTTCAAGTCTCGGGGACCCCCGGAACCCGAGATATAGCACCCTGAAAAATGTCTATGGGAAATCCCATTATAAAACCCCTTTGGGGCAACGCCCACCATCTGGCAGTGGGGTGGCGTATGAACCCGTGGCCAATGTCTTTCTTTAGCTAAGACTCTTGTGCACGCAAAGAGTGCCCCTTCTGAGGTCGTTGCCCAGGGGTCGTGGAGATACGGGTACGATAAGAGACCACCCCCTTCCCTATGGCAAATCCCATTATAAAAACACCATCGGGTAAGGCTCGGCCAATGGCGGTCGTGGGTCGTACGAATTCGAAGGAACACATTTTCTTTAGCTAAGACTGTTGTGCATCTAAAGAGGGTACTAGCGAGTTTGTTGGCCCAGGATTTGTGGACTCATGGGGTACAAGAGGAGGACACCCCGACCACGATTTCCTATAGCAAAATACATACAAAAAATGTCCATTATATACAAGACCTGAGATGTGCACATTTTGTAGTGTATTTATGCAACAGAAGCACCAATTTAAGGCCATTGTGATAGCAGTATCAGCTTGAGTGTATCGGAGCATAGTTTTGCACCAAAAGCGAGCAGAGGCGAAAAAAAGGACTATATACCCTATTCTTTAAAATATCACTTTGCTGTGCAAATTTGAGGAATGCAACCACTTAGCAACTTGCAAATTGGTACTGCAATTTAAAGGCCTGTAGGGTCAGACTGGTAGTCCCTAAATGATTCAAGTGTTTTGGAATGATTCCTGCAAAGACTGATTTATAAGAAAAGGAGAGACTGACAAACAGCATTTTGCTTTTTTATTATTTATTATTATTATTATTTGTTTATTTAGCAGACGCCTTTATCCAAGGCGACTTACAGAGACTCGGGTGTGTGAACTATGCATCAGCTGCAGAGTCACTTACAATTACGTCTCACCCAAAAGACGGAGCACAAGGAGGTTAAGTGATTTGCTCAGGGTCACACATTGAGTCAGTGGCTGAGCCGGGATTTGAACCGGGGACCTTCTGGTTACAAGCCCTTTTCTTTAACCACTGAACCACACAGCCTCCTGTATTTATATGCAGAAACGGTTAACTACAAGAGGGTGTCAAACAAGCTGTGAATGTCCTAGGAGGCTACAGAGTACCTCTGGGTATGAATCCAGATGCTCGCAGTACCTGTTATTAGATGTCCGAAACCACTGTATCGTTGTATAACTGTATACCCTATAAATATCACTTTTTATTGTGTATTTGAGGAACACAACCAATTACAAACTTCATGTGAATTGCTGTGCTATCAGAACATCAGTGTATAACTTTGCTAGGTATTGCAGTGTATGCTGGGTATCAAAAGGCCTTCACTTTCACAAACGGCTGTCAAATTAAAAAAGGCCGTCAAAGTTACAAAAAAATAGGTGTGCTCCTAACCCAATACTTGTCTTTTTAATTCTGTGCATCCAAATACTTGTAGTTAAAAGTTTTAAGAATTAAGCCTACTGTTTGTTGTTCTGTCCTAAACCAGCAGTTTGTCACCCAAATGTATTAAATAAACAGGGGGGGGGGGCATCACATTATTCTCCATTTTATTGCAACTGAGGTACCGTTCAGTTGAGCGAAAATTGTAAAGGGGTACTCGAGCTGAAACCTCCAGATAGACGGGGTACAGTTTCAAAAAAAGGTTGAAAACCCCTGACTTACAGTAAAACTATCAGGAATAGATAAGGGAAATGTTGACTAATACAATACAATAGGATTTATTTGGAGTTGTTGAAGGGCACTGGTCTCTTAAACCCAGAAGTTCTGATAAACCCCTACGCCTCACTATATATTGATGGACATTACATAAGCAAATGAGGAGATGTCCTTTTTTTTTTTTGGTATACCATGTTCCTAAATGTTTTCTGGGGAGAGTAAAAATACATTAACTTTGATTCATGTACTAAGGGCTACTCTTAAATGAATTACCGGTCCAGTTTATGGTAAACTGTGCATGCATGACTAGAAACTTGGCTGTCAGCTAAGCAGAATATCTCAAAAACTGGCCTGAATTTGAAAATGCAGAATTCGGGACGTTATCATAAAACCAGAGCAGCACAGAAATTGGGATGTTATCAGAGCGGCCCAGAATTTGGGACGTTATCTGCAAACCAGATCGGCCCAGAATTTGGGAAGTTATCTAAAAACCAAAGCGGCCCAGAATTTGGGACGTAAATGAAAACAGGGGCAGTCTATATGTAAAACTGTGATTACATTAGAGATAAACTAATGTATCCTCTAACAAAACTGCAATATTGTATACATTTTATATTCAAATATATCGCAAAAACGATTACAGATATATGCTACTTGAAAGAAAAAAGTACACCACCACAGAAAGCCAATTCTTACATTCGTGCATAACATGATAATTCATATAAAGTAATCGCCCATAGTTTGTTATATCAGTACAGCGTAATACCACATTATATTTTAATGGTAAGGTTGTGGAAAGCAGATCTCTCTCTCTCTGATCACAATGTTAAAAATGCCTGCAAGCTTTTCCACTTGTGTGACGACATATTCATGTGACAGACATGGACCAATCAAAATGCGAGACTGTTATGCGGTTCCATCCCAAAAACCGGGCCTGTGTCATACCTCGTCACCCTCCTTTCAAAAGCACATTCTGTCGCTCTCCACTCCAGAGGTGCAGACTCCGTACACTTGTCACCCGTTGGCGCCTCGATCACCATTACGTGGGTGACGTCACTCGCACACAGACACTCACGCAGGCAGGCAGGCAAGTCTGCCAGTGAAACAGACATTCATTCACGCACGCAGCAGTACACGAAACAGGAACGATTTATATGGTGTCAGACACGCGTAACTTACTGTTTCATTTCATACAGTCAGAGTATATATATATATATATATATATATATATATATATATATATATATATAGACGATGCTCAAATTTGTTGGTACCCTCCACAAAAACGAAGAATGCACAATTTTCTCTGAAATAACTTGAAACTGACAAAAGTAATTGGCAGCCACCATTGTTTATTCCATATTTAATAGAAATCAGACTTTGCTTTTGATTTTTTATTCAACATAATATTATAAATAAGAAAACAAATGAAAATGGCATGGACAAAAATGATGGGACCGCTAACCTAATATTTTGTTGCACAACCTTTAGAGGCAATCACTGCAATCAAACGTTTTCTGTAGCTCTCAATGAGACTTCTGCACCTGTTAACAGGTAGTTTGGCCCACTCTTCCTGAGCAAACTGCTCCAGCTGTCTCAGGTTTGATGGGTGCCTTCTCCAGACTGCAAGTTTCAGCTCTTTCCATAGATGTTCGATAGGATTCAGATCAGGACTCATAGAAGGCCACTTCAGAATAGTCCAATGTTTTGTTCTTATCCATTCTTGGGTGCTTTTAGCTGTGTGTTTTGGGTCATTATCCTGTTGGAGGACCCATGACCTGCGACTGAGACAGAGCTTTCTGACACTGGGCAGTACGTTTCGCTCCAGAATGCCTTGATAGTCTTGAGATTTCATTGTGCCCCTGCACAGATTCAAGGCACCCTGTGCCAGGCGCAGCAAAGCAGCTCAAAACATAACCGAGCCTCCTCCATGTTTCACTGTAGGTATGGTGTTCTTTTCTTTGAAAGCTTCATTTTTCGTCTGTGAACATAGAGCTGATGTGACTTGCCAAAAAGCTCCAGTTTTGACTCATCTGTTCAAAGGACATTCTCCCAGAAGGATTGTGGCTTGTCAATATGCATTTTAGCAAATTCCAGTCTGGCTTCTTTATGTTTTTCTTTCAAAACTGGAGTCCTCCTGGGTCTTCTTCCATGGAGCCCACTTTCGCTCAAAAAGCGATGGATGGTGCGATCAGAAACTGACATTACCTTCACCTTGGAGTTCAGCTTGTATCTCTTTGGCAGTTATCCTTGGTTCTTTTTCTACCATTCGCACTATCCTTCTGTTCAGTCTGGGGTCATTTTTTTTTCCTCTTGCGGCCTCGCCCAGGAGGTTGGCTACAGTTCCATGGACCTTAAACTTCTTAATGATATTTGCAACTGTTGTCACAGGAACATCAAGCTGCTTGGAGATGGTCTTGTAGCCTTTACCTTTACCATGCTTGTCTATTATTTTCTTTCTGATCTCCTCAGACAACTCTCTCCTTTGCTTTCTCTGGTCCATGTTAAGTGTGGTGCACACAATGATAGCAAACAGCACAGTGACTACTTTTCTCCATTTAAATAGGCTGAATGACTGATTACAAGATTGGAGACATGTGTGATACTAATTAAAGAAACTAATTAGTTTGAAATATTGCTATAATCCAATTATTTATTATCTTTTCTAAGGGGTACCAACAAATGTGTCCAGGCCATTTTAGAATATCTTTGTAGAATAAGCAATAATTCATCTCTTTTCACAGCTTCTTTGCTTTATTCTATGACATACCAAAGGCATGCAAGTATACATGATAAAATAGCTTTTAATTTCATCACCTTTCAGGAGGAATGAAGCATTATTTCAATGAGCTGTAAGGGTACCAACAAATTTGAGCACGTCTGTATATATATATATATATATATATATATATATATTATTAATTTCTTAGCAGACGCCATTATCCAGGGCGACTTACAATTGTCACATTATTTTTACATACCCATTTATACAGTTGGGTTTTTACTAGAGCAATCTAGGTAAAGTACCTTGCTCAAGAGTACAGCAGCAGTGTCCCCCAGCTGGGATTGAACCCACAACCCTCCGGTCAAGAGTCCAGAGCCCTAACCACTACTCCACACTCAATTACTAAGTCCTGCAAACACTTGTATCTGCCTCATAGGCAGTAACCGGATGTTATCGAGTTTCGTATTAACTTGAAGGGAGGGAAGGCGGTCAGAATTCTCAATTTGAAAATCACAACATTCTTCTCAGGCGCCGCTTGATTTTCTTGGCCCGCTAAACTCCACCTATGACGTTTTTTCGATTTTTTCATCGGCGCTTTAGGGCTTTGGCAACTTTTAGTGTCAATCTTACCTTACACTTATTTAATTTAAATATATTTGCTAGCAATTCTTTCGAATATACAATATTCAATTTTTGTTTTTATATAGCGGCTATACATTAAAAGTTTCCTCAAAGCGCGGTTCAGGAGAAAAATAAATACAAATAAAACAGAATCTTAATTCTTAAAAGGAACACAAGAAATGAATAATACATTGGTATAAATACATTAATAAAGAGCGGTAAAAACTTAGGCTAACAACAATAGGTAACGTTATTATTTCTACCAGCAAATTAAAATATTGGCTATATATATATATATAAAGTGTAAAGGGATTTAATTACCAACCGCTTTCCTCCAAGTCAGGAACGCCTCTGACAATTATATTGAGATTCTCTCGAGGCAGAGACTCGCGAGACATGAACTGCCTATTTTAAAATGGTTCTTTAAAAGAACCCTTTGACTTGAGAATGAAAACGGTTCTATATGAAACCATTGAATGCTGTAAAAAACCCGTAAAGTGTGCAAAGAACCATTTTCTCTATGGTGTAGCTACGCCCCTGGACTGATGGTATTCTACAAAAAAAAACCCCCAAAACCCCACACACACCACACCTGAAGAGAAGCAGACTTAATTACAGTAATACAGTATTAGGGGATGGGGTAAAAGCCGGAACGAGACGGAACGGTACTTTAATAAATTCAATTGCTTAAAAAAACAACAGCATAAAAAGTTAGACATATGAGAGTATTTTAACAATCAGAACCGATTAATAACGCGCTGTCTTTAACCCGTTCCGGGCCAGAACCCTTTTTATCACCAAAAAGCTCCTGTAACACTGGGTTCTGAAGGTGCAAAGACGACGAAAATTACACACACAATACAACTAAGTGGGAACAACATTACACTATTGAAAAAACCCACCGAACCGACCTTTAACTGCTGCCCATTCCGTGCAATAAACAGCTGTACAGACAAAACCGTCCGGAACATGGGTTTCTGAAGGAATACAGAGCATGAAAATGATACACACAATACAACTAGGACATCATAACACTATTGAAAAAAAACATCTTTCATTTCCAATTGCGTGCAATAAACAGCTTGATTAATAAAGCTGCCCAGAAGACAAAAAATAAGATACACATAATACAGTGAGTAACATACTTACAAAACTAACCAAGTGTTACCCGACCTTTAATTGCCGATTTCCTGCATGAAATGGGTTAATATGAATTGATCTACTGCAAATTCAAATAATGGGTATTCAGCTGAGGGGATGTTAGTTGATTTTACTGTCTATACAAACTACACTTTTCAGCTTTGATAGAACACCTGCAAAGAGCCACCGATTAGTACTTTAATATTGTACTGGATCATAACACTACATTTGCCTACAAATTCAGTGACGACAGAGAATATCATGTTATTGACCAGATCTTGTTTTTAGTAATTAAGCACTAGAAGCAAATTTCAGCTATGCGTTATACTTTCAGGAAAACAAAATGGAGCAAAAACGGTTCTATGTCTTAGATGTGGAACCGTTTATCTGGTGCTGTTTGAAAACACGTGTAAGATTCTGTATTTGTACTTTATAATAATCAGTTTAATAGTCCATGCAGTATGCTGGGAACTCTGTACTCATTTCTCTGCTGAATGTGCTTAGCGTTGACAACCATTCAAGCTTGTGTTGGTAAGTTTGTGGTACACTGGATGTTGTTGTAGACTGAAAGATGATAATATAGGGGTTAGAGAACATCAGCTTGCTCCTGGGTTCCCATGTGCTGCTTCTTGGTGCATCACTAATGAGAGAGAATTCGTCCATATTACTAGATGTACATATTTTAAAAGAGTCATAAGAAACGTGTGTACTTTTAAAGATGTTGACGGTGTAACCACATATAAATTGTTGATTGTTCACTTTAACAAGCTAGTGTTGTTGATGAGACTGTTTTTAGAGTGAGATGCAAAAGCGGCAGTAGTAAATGTGTGCTATTAAGATTGCAATGTAAATGAGTGAGATGTAGGTCGGATTGTTAAACTGGATCTCATTTAACGTGGTAGGCCTATCTGTTGGGCATGATGAGATTGGGGTTTCATTAGCCTTTAATGTAAGATACAACCCCTGTGTGGCAATGAATGAGGCAGAGCATTTAGGATTTTTTTTTTACAACACAACACAAGCCAGTGTTTATTAAATTAATAAGAAAAAGGTAATGGGAACTCGGAGCAAATAAAAGACTGAAGTTATTTGTAAACCCCGGCGGCCACGACAAAGCCCAATAATAACCCCCAGATAACCCCACAATCACGCTCCACACCCATGCTCACAATATCCAGCCATTCAGTAATTGCTCACTCCCTCCCTGGCTGAACAACCAACAATAGCCCCCAACACACCCCTGCCCAAAACACCTCCTCCTCCTGTTACATTAGTAAATGCGCTCCCTCTGAGCACAGAATATTATAGGCTACAGTGTAATTATTAGACTAACTGTCATGCACTTGGCTAATAATGACATAAGAAAAGAGCGAGAGTCGAGAGTTAAAAATGTGAATTAGCTAGGTATTCGATGAAGCTTGGGTAAGGTCCCAGTGGTTAAAGACAAAGGCTTCATACCCAGGGCCGCCGAGAGCCGTCATGGGCCACGAGGAAGGATTGGTATGACCCCCCATGGTACTACATTCATCCGACTTTGTTGTATACTGTAGTCTAAACCAAGCAATGATACTTTTAATCTTAGCAGTGTTTGAGGAAGATCATTTCAACCGATACATTATTTTGATAATGGGTTTGAAGGAAACTGTCAACGACGCCTAGAAGTTTCAATATCTCAATTAAAATCTGCAGCAGGGTAGTTTACTTTCTCAAAGTAATTGTTTCAGTTATTTACAGTATTAACTTTTTTTTAGGTAAGTGAATAAATATTTTTGTACAAACTCCACGTGTAATAGTCAGTAATCGGAAGCTTACTTAACATCAAATAACATACGTTTTTAGCATAAACTACATTTTAATGGTGTTGCTATACACTATTTTATTTATCCCGTGCCAAAAATAAACCACTCATCTCTGCTCTTAACCAATAGCCTGTATTGGTAAATTTGTATTTTAAGCAATACCGATCATTCTCTAATTGTGTTTACCACCAGCTGAAGAAAGTACTTTAGTTTACACAATACCATTTTTTCTAACAAACTGCTGCATCACGTTGTTTTGAGCAAATTATAGATCTTAATAGAATAATTCATACTGTGGTAAATATTGTGCAACTTTAGGGTTCTTTTAAAGTTTTTAAAAGTCTTAAAAAAAAAAAAAACCCCCCACAAAACTGCTGTGCCTTATTTTCAGCTTGTTGGTGTAGTAAAATATGAAATGCAAAAGTTCAAATCATTGTGTGAAAGGAAGTGTTTGACAGTGCCTGGATACACAATCATTACACAACAGAAGCACATTGGCTCGGGTATGCAGTACGGCAGTTTTTCTTTTTAAAGAGGTGATGGGAACAAAGAGTCTTGTGCAGGGCTAGGTTTTAAAGTATTATATATATATATATATATATATATATATATATATATATATATATATATAAAAATCCCCTTCATCGGGGGACCGGTAGTGGCACGGCTGACAGCATGCTGGTCCACTCCTGCAGCGAAATTGCTGCGGGGGATGCTGGTCTCCTGACCTCTCCCCCTTTCTTCGTAGCTGGTAGCTCCCCTTGGTGGGGCTCCCACCACAGTACTTCCGGCAGCGAAGAAGCTGCAATGGGAGCAGGTCTCTGGACCTCCCCCACGATCTCCGGCAGCAAAACTGCTGCAGTGGGGAGCAGGTCTCCTGACCTCCCCACCTTCTTCGTGGCCGGCAGCTCCCTTGGTGGGGTTCCGCCACAGTACTTCCTGCTGCGATGCGGAGCGGCTGGCAGCCCCAGGCGATGCCAGACAGGCATCCTTGGGCGAAGTGGCAGGCATCCTTGGGCGAAGCGAGGCAGGGAGTCAGGACAAGCTGGGGTGTTGGAGTTTGCCCTTTTCTCGGCCTCTGCGGCGGGCGGTTCTTCCGTGCTTCCCTCAGCAGCCTATGCAAGGGCTGCTGAGGACCGCCAGCATCTAGTCCTGGTCCTTCTGGTGAAGGGAGAGGCAGCTCCTGCTCCTCTCCCCTGATGGTGATGGAGACAGAGGCAGCTCCTGCTGCTCTGCTCCTGCCGGTGAAGGTGGGAGCGTGTAGTCTCCCTGGCGACGGAGGTGGGAGCAACGTGAAGTCTCCCCTTTTGCAGGGGACTGGTGCTGCTCTGCCTCTCTTGCAGGGGACTGGTGCTGCTCTGCTTCTCTTGCAGGGGGGACTGGTGCGGCTCTGCCTCTGAAGGGAAACCAGCAGGCATTCTTCCTCTGCTGGTGGAGATGGGGACAGCAGGCATTCTCCCTCTGCTGGTGGACATGGGGACAGCAGGCATTCTCCCTCTGCTGGTGGACATGGGGACAGCAGGCATTCTCCCCTCTGCTGGTGGACATGGGGACAGCAGGCATTCTCCCTCTGCTGGTGGACATGGGGACAGCAGGCATTCTCCCTCTGCTGGTGGACATGGGGACAGCAGGCATTCTTCCTCTGCTGGTGGAGGTGGAACCAGCAGGCATTCTCCCCTCTGCTGGCAGCTTGGGTCCTAGGGCTGTGGAAGCCCCGACTTCCCTCTCTTTGGGCTGTGGACGACCGACTCCTCCCTTTTGGGCTGTGGACGACCGACTCCTCCTTTTTGGGCTGTGGACGCACCCGACTCCTCCCTTTTGGGCTGTGGGCCGACCGACTCCTCCCTTTGGGCTGTGGACGCACCGACTCCTCCCTTTTGGGCTGTGGACGCACCGACTCCTCCCTTTGGGCTGTGGACGACCGACTCCTGCCTTTTGGGCTGTGGACGACCGACTCCTCCTTTTGGGCTGTGGGACGCACGACTCCTCCCTCTTGGGCTGTGGGACGCCGGGCTCCTCCCACTCAGGCGCAGGACGTTGGGCTCCTCCCACCAGGCGCAGGGACGTTCGGGCTCCTCCCACTCAGGCGCAGGACGCTCGGGCTCCTCCCACCAGGCGCAGGACGTTCGGGCTCCCTCCCACTCAGGCGCAGGACGTTGGCCTCCCCACTCAGGCGCAGGACGTTGGGCTCCTCCCACTCAGGCGCAGGACGTTCGGGCTCCTCCCACTCAGGCGCAGGACGTTGGGCTCCTCCCACTCAGGCGCAGGACGCTCGGGCTCCTCCCACTCAGGCGCAGGACGTTGGGCTCCCTCCCACTCAGGCGCAGGACGTTCGGGCCTCCCACTCAGGCGCAGGGACGCCCGGCCCTCCCACTCAGGCGCAGGACGTTCGGGCTCCTCCCACTCAGGCGCAGGACGTTCGGGCTCCTCCCACTCAGGCGCAGGACGTTGGGCTCCTCCCACTCAGGCGCAGGACGTTCGGCCTCCCACTCAGGCGCAGGACGTTCAAGGCTCCCTCCCACTCAGGCGCAGGACGTTCGGGCTCCTCCCACTCAGGCGCAGGACGTTTGGGCTCCTCCCCATCTCTAGGAAGGTGCAGCTGGCCATGAATCCTCCTGCTGGAGACCCTGCTACCTGGGCTGCTGTTCTTATAGCTGCCTCCAGGTAGCTGGAGGACCAACCCACACCTTCCTCCCAGGTGCTTAGGGTGTGTTCCCTCTCATAGGCCTCCCATCGCTCCCTGTCCATCAACCACAGGATTCGGATGGCTACTGGCATAGACTGGGCCTCCAGCCCAGCATTTTCCAGGATCCAGTCCCGTAGCTTGATGGCGTCTTCTGCCATTGCCTTTTTTTTTTTTTTTTTTCCTCCAAAAACCCCCCTCCTGGTCTGACGCTTGGAGGCACTGTTATCCCACGCAGGACACCACGTGTCACAAAGACGGCTGGAGTGGGTGGCGCCAGACCAGAAAGGAATACACAGACAGACGGTGGTGATGAGTAATGCTGAGTGCAATGGTGGCACTCAGCGTTTATTAAACAAAATAAAAGGTTTAAACAGACAGAACACAAAACAGGACACGGCACTTGCACCAAAATAAATATATAAACAAAACGAACTAACACTTAACAAACGGTGCACGGAGACAAACAAACACGGTGAGTAAAGCAAAAACAAATGTTACGATCTTTCTTTCTTTCTTTCTCCTCTCTCACCCGTTCTCCACTCACGAACACCCAACCCCGAGTGAAAGAAATGTGCATCTATATATACTGTTGTGCTGGGATTCAATTACTAATTAATTATTCACTTGAATCCCAGCACGTGAATTAATTCGGTGCAATCCCGTGCCTAAATATAATTATACAATCTAAATACTTGTGCTGCACACACCCATTTATATCCCGTGTACCAACTACAATACACCAACATTTAACACACCACACGCAACATACAACATATAACCCACACATGCACACAGGGGCGGGGCACATTGCCACAAAGTCGCTTTGGATAGAAGCGTCTGCTAAAATGACTAATTAATAATAATGAATTAAGAGGCAAAACTGCTTGATGCAGAAACTCCAGACCGTGTTTGCCTTTAACTGCAAGACGGGGCCTGTGAAGGCGATTGCCTAGCCAGGACCGTCGGCATGGCCCGGAGTCGCTGGGAGGCCAGCACTTCAGAAATAACACAACAGAAGTAGGTCAGCTTAGGGGAGGTGGATCCCAAAACAATATAAGAGGATTACCGTAGAGTAGTAGGTTCCTGGAGCGGGACGTTCCTTTTAGTGGGACTAGCGCTCGTCATTTTATGTGGCAAACTTATTTTTAGCTTTTGTTTTTTTTGTATTTATTGCTTTATTAAATGTGACACTAGGTCTATCATCGCTGGTACCCTAGTGTCGGTTCGGTGTTAAAATTAAATCTGCACCCCTGAGCAGTGGCGACGCGTAGGGGGGGGCATGCCTGGTCACGTGCCCCCCCAGATTTCCAGACTTCTGCCAGGTTTTATTATTAATATATATATATTTGTTTTGTTCTAATGTTTTTCGTAAGTGGGTAGAGAATGTGTGAGTGCGCAGTAGTTTATTTCAGACTTTCAAACCTTATTAACATAACCACACCGTTATATTTGTTCTCATGAGAACGAGTGTCTGACCGTTCACCGTTATACTTGTTCTCGAGAGACACTTTTCAGTCAGCTGCATTCAAAAAATATGTTAAAATGGCAAAAAAAGACAGCTAAGTTTGGAGTTTTTCTACAACAAAAAATCTAAACCACCAACGCCAGAGACATCAACAGAAACCAACCTGACTCTTCTGTAGTTCAGAATGTTAGCAGCAACGAGAGAGACGATACCATTTCAAACGCTTAGGTTAGTGCGCAGCAACTGTCGAGTCTGTCGATAAAAGAGACCCTTGCCTTGGACCGGATGCAGCTTTGGAATATATCAAGGCGGCCCGTATCAGCCAGTAATTGATTTTCCAGCCAGTGCCTGTGGGATCAAAACCAGAAAATTCAGGCAGGTGTGGTAGAATGAGTATAGATGGCTTGAATACAGTGTACGTGATGACAGAGCTTTCTGCTTTTGTTGTCGAACATTTGGCAATGGGCCAAACAGTGACCTGGCATTTCGAGTTACTGGTTTTAAAACATGGAAGAAAGCAAATGAAGGATTTCGGGAACATTCAAAGTGTGAAGCTCATCTAGAGGCCGTTGCTAAATGGAAGGGTAGGCTGCAGTCCTGTAAAACAGGGAGTGTTGCGTCCCAGCTTGATAGTCAAAAGAAAAAAAGAGTGGCGGACAACCGAGCATATTTAGAAACTGTAATAGAGAGTACTTTATTTTGCTCACCAGGGTATACCTTTGAGGGGACACCTAAGAGGGGAATGGATTCCACAAATCAAGGCAATTTATGGAATTGATGAAACTGCGTAGTACAGACAATGAACTGATTCAACGATTTATGGTTAACCGAGAGAAATACTACACCTACCTACACAGCTCATGTCAGAATGAAATAATCGAAATCATGGCTTCACAAGTAACAGATTCAATCGTAAATGAAGTAAAAAAAGCTGAAGTGTTTTCCATCATTGCAGACGAAACAATGGATCTGTCAAGACACGAGCAAGTTGCTCTCATAGTGCGCTACGTAAACCAGTCATTTGAAATACAGGAGCGGTTTATTGGCTTTTACAGGACGCTGCAGACGGACGGGGCTTCACTTGCCACACTGATCAAGAGTACATTATCAGCCTTGGGACTTGATATTTCAGCTCTAAGAGGTCAATGTTATGATGGAGCCACCAACATGAGAGGACCCTACAAAGGTGTGTGCTTTCGGAATTCTCCAGGCTCTACGAAATTTCATTGAAGTAAGCTCAAAGAGACATGCTGTGTTTGAAAAAATTACGTCACAAAAAACGTATTCTGCGGGGCCAACTACTCTTAAATCACTCAGCGACACTCGTTGGAACTGTCGAGTCGAGGCTATCAGAGCTGTATTGGAAAATTGATGAAATGGTTCAAGCTGTGAACGAAATTGCACATGGGGGTTCAAAAGCTGGAACTGAAGCTTATGCACTTCTCAGAAATGTGCAAGACTTCAATTTCCTGTACTGCATGTTTTTTATGCGGAGAGTGCTAATGCAAACAAACCACCTGTCCAAATTTCTTCAATCAAAATACTTTACATATCAAACAGCAATGGCGATGGCTAAATCCACAGTGTCTGTACTAAAGGAAATGAGAAGTGATGATTTTGCATCCCAAACCTTTAATCACGTCAATGAACTGTGCCAGAAAAAACGGTTATTCTGGCCCTTGTGTGCCACGCAAACCGATTATTCCCACAAAACTGGGAGGGTAAAGTCCTCTTTGAAAAGCCCGAGGACTACTACAGGACTGAAATACTGTACAGCACTCTGGATACCCTTATTGAGGAGGTAGAAGACCGCTTTTCCGAGAATGACCTGTTCATTTTCAAGTCCCTTGCAGACGTTCTCTCTTCTGAGAGCCCATCAGATGAAAGTGTTGGCGCTGTTTCCACCACTTACAGTATTGATCAAGAAGATCTGAACTCTGAAATCAATTTGTTTTCCCGGATGTTCAAAGATGGCATTGCTGACAAGAGTAATGAGGAAGAGGAGTGCACCCAGCTGGAAAAAAGACTGCGATTCTTTCGTGAAATGGCACTGCGTGACACCCTTCCAAATCTGTCCAAACTCTACGTGCTTTACTTAACTATCCCAGTGACTACAGCATCGGCTGAGAGAAGCTTTTCTTCTTTGTGGCAACTGAAAACTTACCTGAGGACGACAATGACAGATGCTCGTGTTTCTAACCTGGCAATACTACAGATTGAAAAAGGAGGACACGCTGTTAACATACTGGACGTTGTAACAAGGTTTGCAAGCAGAAAGGACCGACGCCTACAATTCTTTTGACAAGGTAAGGTTTTTAAAGCATGTACATTTGTTCTTGAATTTGTTATTGTCATTTACATGTGTTATTTTTTAGCTAATGGTTAGTTGTCACAATAATAGGATTAGGTCATATGTTTGTTAAAGCATTTCGTATTGGGAGCCGCAAGGTGGCGTGGCTATGTTTATTATGAATGGAAAGTTAGCACGCCACAACCCAACACTTCACCCTGTTACAATATGTGTTATTTTTTAAATCACATATATACTACATATATACTAACTGTTAGTTAGGGGCTACCAACAATTCTAGACCTTTGCAATGGTTCTACTTGTGCAAATACTGTTACTTTATCACCTCCTTCCCTACAAAGTAGAAAGAAGGCCTCACTATATTCCACTATAAAGAAAAAGAGAAAAACTATGTTAATCAATATAGTTCTGCAAAAATAATATTAAATAGATAGATAATATAAATACAAAATAAATCGTTTTATTACCCGGAATGGGCAGTTAAAGGTGGGTTCTTTCAATAGTGTTATGTTGTTCTCACTTAGTTGTATTGTGTGTATCATTTTCATACTCTTTGCAGCTTCGGAACCCCGTGTTCCGGAAGGTTTTGTCTATACAGCTGTTTATTGCACGGAATGAGCAGTTCGGTGGGTTTTTTCAATAATGTTATGTTGTTCCCACTTAGTTGTATTGTGTGTATAATGTTCGTCGTCTTTGCACCTTCGGAACCCAGTGTTCCCGGAGCTTTTGGTGATAAAAGGGTTCTGGCCCAGAACAGGTTAATGACAGCGTTATTAATCGGTTCTGATTGTTAAAATATTCTCCCATATGTCTAACTTTTTATGCTGTTTTTTAAAGCAATTGAATTCATTAAAGTTCTGTTCCGGCTTTTACCCCATCCCCAGTATTAGACTTGAGTTGAAAACCAAATAATTGGTTATAAATGACAGTTAATAGTACTATCATTTTCCACCAACGACCAGCTTACATTTTCGTCCTCACTGTCAAATTGAAGATCTTGTAAAATATTAACAAAGGTGTTTTCAATCATTGTGTTTCTCTCTGACAACTTCCATTTTCAAACCATTTTAGGTCGTTCAAAAACTAAAAGAAAAAAAAAAACACGCTCTGAAGTACCTAAGGAGATTCCTCGGAGCTCTTTCAGTGTCAGAGTGAGTTTATGAACACACCTATATCTTTCTAGAAAATTTGAATCGAAGGATTCTTTTCCCTTTTGGGAAAATAATTCTGTAAACGTGCCTGAGAAGTAACTAGGCTATTTGTATTTAGCTGTATCGATTTACTGTAAGCAATTACAATTGACCTATAAAAGAACTGCTTCATTGACACTTCAATACAAAAGCAGGCATTCCAGGTTTCCCAGGATGCTTAGAACACATCAATGTGATCTGGCAACAAATTCAATCAGCTAGAAAGGAGAGGAAGGAGCTCCATGTGACATTCCTGGATTTGGCTAATGCATATGGTTCAGTGCCACATGAACTTTGGGCAGCATTTGATTTTTTTCAGTGTACCGATGACAATAACAAATTTAGTGAAAGCCTACTTTGAGATTTACAATTTAATTTTTCAACTTCAGAATTCAGCACTACATGGCAATGCCTAGAAGTTGGAATAATGGCAGGATGCACCATTTCTCCACTGGCTTTTACCATGGCAATGGAAGTAATCATTAGGGCATCAAAATGGGTAGTGGGAGGAGAGCGCTTGGCTTCTGGAATGCGACTACCACCAATTCGAGCATACATGGATGACATGACAACCATGACTACAACAGTAGCCTGCACTAATCGGTTATTGGGCAAATTAACCAATAACATTGAATGGGCACGAATGCAATTCAAGCCCACTAAATCAAGGAGCATCCCTATAATTAAAGGTGAAGTAGTAGATAAAATGTTCATTAATGGTGAGGCAATACCAACAGTGTTTGAGAAGCCAGTGAAGAGTCTTGGGAGATGGTACGACGGGGATCTAAAGGACACAGTTTGTGTGGGAGAAGTTAGACAACAAGCAGTGGAAGGGTTGAAGAGCATAGACAGCAGCGCTTTACCAGGCAAACTAAAACTCTGGTACTTTCAGTTTGGTCTACTGCCGAGGTTGTTGTGGCCACTGACTGTGTACGAGGTTTCTTTGACAACAGTAGAGAAGCTGGAAGCTTTAATTAGTTCATACATCAGGAAATGGTTGGGAGTTCCACGCTGCCTCAGCAGAGTGGGACTTTATGGTAAAAGAATACTGCAGCTACCAGTCTCCGCTCTAACCAAGGAGTTTAAGTGCGCCAAGGTCAGACTGGAAATGACATTAGTAGAGTCACGTGACAAATGCGTAAGGGAGGCAGCACCTGTGTTGAAAACTGGAAGAAAGTGGACGGCAAAGAAAGCTGTGGAGGATGCAAAGGCTGCCCTTCGAATTGGTGATATCATGGGGCAAGTTCAGCATGGAAGAGGGGGTCTTGGTCTCAGTTCAGCTCCTCCTACATGGAACAAGGCAGCCCCAGCTCAACGGAGGAAGCTGGTAGTCAATGAGGTGCAAAAGCAGGAGGAGAGGATGAGGTGCATAAAGGCTATTTCCCAGGCCAAGCAGGGAGAATGGATGAGATTGGAGAGTGTGGAACAACACAAGATTGGCTATGGTCAATTTAACAGAGCAGGATCAGTTTCCTCATCAGGTCAACATATGATGTTCTCCCATCACCACAGAACCTAAACCTCTGGGTAGGAGAGGATCCCTCATGTCCTTTGTGTTCATCACCGGCAACATTAAGGCACATTTTGACAGGATGTAAAGGTGGCTCTTAGCCAAGGACGGTTTACTTGGTGCCATGACCAGGTGCTGCAATGTTTGGCCTTAGCATTGGAAGACAAGTGTAACACGACCAATAAGTTGCCACCAGATCCATCAAAACATTACACAAAAAAGACAACATTCCTCCACCCAGGAGAGCAACCACTAAGAAAAGGTGTTAAAACCAATCCTCACCCAAGACAATTGTTAGCTGCTAGAGACTGGAAAATGCCGGCAGATGTTGGTCAACGGACTATTTTTCCACCACTAACCTTCGACCAGATATTGTCTTGTGGTCTGGATCGCACACCTTGTTCACCTGGTAAAGTTAAAAGTGCCATGGGAGGATGCTGTAGATGAGGCATATGAGAGGAAGAAACTGCAGTATGCTCAACCAGCCACTGAAGCGGAACAGCGAGGATTGAGAGTCCGGGTTTACCCAGTGGAGGTGAGTTGTCGAGGATTTGTGGCATATTCTACAACCCGGTTTCTCAGAGACGTCGGATTCAGTGGCCGAGAGTTGCATCGCACAGTGAAGAATATCTGAAGCAGCAGAGAGGAGCAGCAACTGGCTGTGGTTGAGACGGAAAGATTCTGGCTGGGGATCTCAAGCACAATAGAAAAGAAAGTAACGCTGATGTATGGGTAAGTAAGCTGGACTGAGTTGAGTGGGGGACGGCGTGGGGTGATGCTGGAACACCAGAATCACCGTCGACACCTTGAGGTGTCGTGGGCTAGTCGACGAAACACTGAGGATGGAAGGTGCCCACTTGAAGACCCCAGAGATGTACCCTACTTAGCTCAATCCAGACGGTTGTCGTCATGCTGATGCGCTGGGGAGGCAATAAGCCGATCCCTGGAGCCAGCATTACACTTCAGCCATCAACACCAGACAGAAGGATATCTACATCATCATATGGAAGGAAGTGCAAATGGATGGAGACACAGATGGATCACATTAGTTTACTGTAAAGCTACGCCTTAGTTGGTGCTTATCTTGGCGAGAGCCGAAGTTCAAATCAGCATGAAGTTTTAACATCTACTATATCGTAATGGAAATCATGTGTTCAAGTAACTTTTTAAAATTGACGTGTTGCAACCATTAAAAGGTAAAGTTGCTTATCTGAAAACCGGTTTTATTTCCCTTATGTCCTCCACTGTTTCAGCTGAATGTTATAAAAATGTTATGATATTTACAGAAAAAAATACTTAAAATGACAGTTCTTTTCCTACCTTGGCTTTTTTTCGCTGTGAACACGCCTTTTTAATAATGAAAATTTCATATGCGTGTGGAATCGACATTGTGTGAGAAGTACGAGTGGACAAGTACAATGCAGTTAGAAGCAGAAAGGAGGAATTGCATCTTTAAATTGAATCTGGAGTTGCTTTAATCAGAAAACATTGCAGCTTAAAGCCTTATAGCTGCGCTGTATTTTTCTGATAAGCTGAAACTCGGAGCAGCTGATTCTAATTCCACGGCGTTCTGGGACACGGGGGAGGGGCGCAGCCCGCAGCACAAACAAACAAAAGGCAGACAGTCTTCCCAGCGACAGCGTGTGGAAGCGACATCGTGTGAGAAGTACGAGTGGACAAGTACAACGCAGTTAGAAGCAGTTGAAAACAGGTTGACAGCTTCAGAAGCTAAACTAAACTTCCACAAAAAAATGGTCTTCAGGCCAGTAATCTGTGACAACTGCATGATGTGGGAAATCCGAGAAATCCCAACAGAGCTCAATCAAGTTTGTGTAAAGTGCCGCACGAACCAGGACTTGCCTCAGCGATTAAGCCTGCTAGAAAAGGAGCTGGAGGAAATGAGACAGCAACAGGAGCTTGAGGAGCTGACACACCCACAATTCATGGAAGTCTGCACCTGTAGCAGACTGAAAGCCACCACGGAGATGGAAGAGAGTCGAAACAGCTGGGTTCAGATAGGCAGAAGCAGGGAAAAGAAAGTTCATCAAACACAACCACCACAAATCCAGACATCCAACAAATTTGAGCCACTTCAGCATTTAGATGACCAAAACCAACATCAAGAGAATGAAAGAAACAATATCCAGGACCCTAAAAACAGTGCTGGCCAGGCAGCAAAAAGAAGGGAGGTCATGATTGTTGGGGACTCCATATTGAGAAACACAGCAAGTTCAGTTCGCAGTTTGGACCCCCTTACTACAACAGTGTCCTGCCTTCCAGGAGCCTCTGTCAAGCATATCACTGAGAATGTGGACAGGCTCCTAGAACGAACAGGAGATGACCCGGTAGTAGTCGTCCACATCGGTACAAACAACATTGGAAGAGACATGCCAAGATCCCTGCAAAACAAATTCAGAGCTCTAGGAAGGAAATTAAAAGACAAGACCAAAACTGTGGCATTTTCTGGGATACTGCCGGCGCCTTGCAAAGGACCATATGGACAGCTGGAAATACAAAATCAAAATGCATGGCTGAAATCGTGGTGCACACAGGAAGGCTTCACCTTTCTTGAACATTGGAGCACATTCTACAACAAGGACTATCTATATAGGAGTGACGGACTGCACTTAAACAGAAAGGGAACCAATCTAATCAGAGAAAGGATCCTTCAGGAGGTCCAGAAGCATTTAAACTAGAAAGGAAGGGGGGAGAAAACAAAAAAACAGAAGGGAGACCACATCAAAACGAGGGCAACAACTCAGGTAAGACAACTATTTATCTTAATGCTAGAAGTCTCAGAAACAAAATGTTAGAACTTGAAGCTACTGCACTAACAAGTAACTATGATGTGATAGGTGTTACAGAAACTTGGTTGTCTGAGAGTGATGGAGACGAATATAATATTAATAGGTACACACTGTATAGGAAAGACAGGCAGGACAGAAGAAGCGGAGGGGTAGCGCTATACATAAGAAATAGCCTTGAAGCCCAGGTGTTAAATCAGGACAAAGAAAACAATGCAGAATCAATATGGGTCAGAATGATGGACACAAATTCAAAGGGCATAATAATAGGAGCGTGCTATAGACCACCAAATTCAGACGCTGAGCAAAATAATCTGTTGTACAATGACATTCGAAATGCGTGTAGAAAAGGAGAATTATTACTAATGGGGATTTCAACTTCCCCATATAAAATAGGAAAACCCGATGGGGCACGACGGACGAAATTGAAATGGTGGAAATGACAAATGACTGCTTCCTAACGCAATTTGTCAAGGCACCGACTAGAGGGGAGGCATGCCTTGATTTAGTCTTTTCAAATAATGAACGCAGAATAACTAAAACAGAGGTCAGAGCGCCATTGGCAAACTCAGACCACAACATGGTCTCATTTGAAGTATTTTTTAAAACCCCAAAAGTAATGACTAAAGCGAAGGTTTACAATTTTAGAAAAGCAAACTATGAAGATATGAAACAGAGACTAACAGAAGTAGATTGGAGTAAAATAGAGAAAACATCTACAGAAAAAGGATGGCTGTTTTTTAAAAATGTAGTACTAGAGGCACAAAACAATTACATCCCAAAAGTAGACCAATCAATCTAAAACAGAATGGCCAAAATGGTTTAATAGATCAATTAAAAAAAATATTCAGCAAAAACAGGAACTTTACAGAGCGTTTAAAAGGGACCAAAAACAAAGTACACAGAAAGAGTACTTGGAACTGCAAACACAAGTCAAAAAGGAAGTTAGAAAGGGTTTTGTCTCCACAAAAAGGGAGACAAAACCGAACCAGGTAGCTACAGACCAATAAGCCTGACTTCTATTATATGTAAAGTTATGGAAACTATAATAAGATCCAAAATGTTAATTTACCTATATGGTAACAATATCCTGGGAGACAGTCAGCATGGTTTTAGGAAAAGGAGTGGCAAATGGAGTTACAGCAGCAAAGGTCATTCAAAATGATCTAGACAGCATTCAGAACTGGGCAGACACATGGCAAATGACATTTAATAGAGAAAAGTGTAAAGTATCGCATGCAGGTTATAAAAATGTGCATTATAAATATTATATGGGAGATACTGAAATTGAAGAAGGGAACTATGAAAAAGACCTAGGAGTTTATGTTGACTCGGAAATGTCTTCATCTAGACAATGTGGGGAAGCTATAAAAAAAACCCAACAAGATGCTCGGATATATTGTGAGAAGTGTTGAACTTAAATCAAGGGAATTAATGTTAAAACTTTACAATGCATTAGTAAGACCTCACCTAGAATATTGTGTTCAGTTCTGGTCACCTCGTTACAAAAAAGGATATTGCTGCTCTAGAAAGAGTGCTAAGAAGAGCAACCAGAATTATTCCGGTTTTAAAAGGCATGTCGTATGTAGACAGGCTGAAAGAATTGAATCTATTCAGTCTTGAATAAAGAAGAATAATAGATAATGTCGACCCTGAGGAATTTTTTTTTGACCAGAAAAAAGAAACAAGGACCATGGGTCACAAATGGAGATTAGATAAAAGGGAGGCACTTTTTTACACAGAGAATTGAGGGTCTGGAACCAATTCCCCAGTAATGTTGTTGAAGCTGACACCCTGGGATCATTCAAGAAGCTGCTTGATGAGATTCTGGGATCAATAAGCTACTAACAACCAAATGAGCAAGATGGGCTGAATGGCCTCCTCTCATTTGAAAACTTTCTTATGTTCTTATGTTCTTATGTTAGTTGATTTTTACTGTCTATACAAACTACACTTTTCAGCCTTGATAAAACACCTACAAAAAGCCAGTGATTAGTACTTTAATATTGTACTGGATCATAACACTACATTTGCCTACAAATTCAGTGACGACAAAGAATATCATATTATTGACCAGATCTTGTTTTTAGTAATTAAGCACTAGAAGCAAATTTCAGCTATGCGTTATACTTTCAGGAAAACAAAATGGAGCAAAAACGGTTCTATGTCTTAGATGTGGAACCGTTTATCTGGTGCTGTTTGAAACCACGTGTAAGATTCTGTATTTGTACTTTATAATAATCAGTTTAATAGTCCATGCAGTATGCTGGGAACTCCGTACTCATTTCTCTGCTGAATGTGCTTAGTGTTGACAACCATTCAAGCTTGTGTTGGTAAGTTTGTGGTACACTGGATGATGTTGTAGACTGAATGATGAGAGTATAGGGGTTAGAGAACATCAGCTTGCTCCTGGGTTCCCATGTGCTGCTTCTTGATCCATGCATCACTATTGAGAGAGAATTTGTCCATATTACTAGATGTACATATTTTAAAAGAGTCATAAGAAACGTGTGTGTACTTTTAAAGATGTTGACGGTGTCACCACAAATACATTGTTGATTGTTCACTTTAACAAGCTAGTGTTGTTGATGAGACTGTTTTTAGAGTGAGATGCAAAAGCGGCAGTAGTAAATGTATGCTATTAAGATTGCAATGTAAACGAGTGAGATGTAGGTCGGATTGTTAAACTGGATCTCATTTTTAACGTGGTAGGCCTATCTGTTGGGCATGATGAGATTGGGGTTTCATTAGCCTTTAATGTAAGATACAACCCCTGTGGGTACGAATGAGGCAGAGCATTTAGAATTTTTTTTTTTTTACAACACATGTCAAGCCAGTGTTTATTTAATTAATAAGAAAAAGGTAACAGGAACTCAGAGCAAATAAAAGACTGAAGTTATTTGTAAACCCCGGCGACCACGACAAAGCCCAATAATAACCGCCCCCAGATAACCCCACAATCACACTCCACACCCTTGCTCACAATATCCAGCCATTCAGTAATTGCTCACTCCCTCCCTGGCCGAACAACCAACAATAGCCCCCAACACAACCCTGCCCAAAACACCTCCTCCTCCTGTTACATTAGTAAATGTGCTCCCTCTGTGCACAGAATATTATAGGCTACAGTGTAATTATTAGACTAACTGTCATGCACTTGGCTAAGAATGACATAAGAAAAGAGTGAGAGTCGAGAGTTAAAAATGTGAATTAGCTAGGTATTCAATGAAGCTTGGGTAAGGTCCCAGTGGTTAAAGACAAAGGCTTCATACCCAGGACTGCCGAGAGCCGTCATGGGCCACGGGGAAGGATTGGTATGACCCGCTGATGCACCCCCCATGGTACTACATTCATTCGACTGTAGTATACTGTAGTCTAAACCAAGCAATGATACTTGCAATCTTAGCAGTGTCTGAGGAAGATCATTTCAACCGATACATTATTTTGATAATGGGTTTGAAGGAAACTGTCAACGATGCCTAGAAGTTTCAATATCTTAATTAATATCTGCAGCAGGATAGTTTACTTTCTCAAAGTAATTGTTTAAGTTATTTACAGTATTAAAACTTTTTTTTTAGGTAAGTGAATAAATATTTTTGTACAAACTCCACGTGTAATAGTCACTAATCGGAAGCTTACTTAACATCAAATATCATACGTTTTTAGCATAAACTACATTTTAATGGTGTTGCTATACACTATTTTATTTATCCCGTGCAAAAATAAACCACTCATCTCTGCTCTTAACCAATAGCCTGTATTGGTAAATTTGTATTTTAAGCAATACCAATCATTCTCTAATTGTGTTTACCACCAGCTGAAGAAAGTACTTTAGTTTACACAATACCATTTTTCTAACAAACTGCTGCATCACATTGTTTTGAGCAAATTATAGATCTTAATAGAATAATTCATACTGTGGTAAATATTGTGCAACTTTAGGGTTCTTTTAAAGTTTTTAAAAGTCTTAAAAAAAAAAAAATCCACAAAATTGCTATGCCTTTTTTTCAGCTTTTTGGTGTAGTAAAATATGAAATGCAAAAGTTCAAATCATTGTGTGAAAGGAAGTGTTTGACAGTGCCTGGGTACACAATCATTACACAACAGAAGCACATTGGCTCGGTGTGCAGTACGGCAGTTTTTCTTTTTAATGAGGTGGTGGGAACAAAGAGTCATGTGCAGGGCTAGTTTTAAAATATCTTAAAGGAATATATATATTATATATATATATATATATATATATATATATATATATATATATATATATATATATATATATATAAAAAATCCCCTTCATCAGGGACCCGCTTCAAGGCGTTGGGCCCCGGGGAAATTTCACTATCCTCTCGGTGGGCCTGTTCATACCAGGTGGTTCCCGGTTCAAATCCCAACTCGCACTGTGTGTGACCCAGAGCAAATCACTTCGTCTCCTTGTGCTCTGTCCTTGAGATGTAAAACCAAGGTCCTATTGGAGGTGACTGTGATGCATAGTTTACCCCTAGTCTCTCTAAGTTGCTTTGGATAGAAGCGTCTGCTA
This sequence comes from Huso huso, assembly GCA_036884735.1. Taxonomy (NCBI): domain Eukaryota; kingdom Metazoa; phylum Chordata; class Actinopteri; order Acipenseriformes; family Acipenseridae; genus Huso; species Huso huso. Next base: position 6,492,638 of record CM072711.1, on the reverse strand, counting down.
AAATGACTAATTAATAATAATAATAATGAATTATTAAGAGGCAAAACTGCTTGATGGAGAAACTCCAGACCACACTCAAATTCCCATTGATAACGGGTAATAACCATTCGTTTTGACTGCTAAAGCTTAATATTGTTTGGTACTGTACTGGAAGTTAAATAAAGGTTTTGTTGATGGATGGGCTACACTTGCATCAAGTGTCTGATTTACTACTAACACCTTCCAGGAATATTCTAAAACATTTGTGAAGTTTAAAAATCTTACACTCTTGAAAAAGTATTCCAAGAAACCGTATTTCAGGGGTTCCAAATAGTATACAAAGAACCTTTTTAAACAGCAGGCTAAACAACCATAAATAAACGTTGAATTCTCAAAGGATTAATAAGAAACCCTAAAACACCCAAAGAACCCACAGGGGTTCCGATCTGTAGAGCCTTCTAATACTAAAAAAGCCATGCAAATTGATTAAAAATCTCAGATTTTGTGCATGGCTCCACATTTGAAAGCCATATATTCAATTAGACTTCAGCAGTAAATACCGCGATGGTGACTAAACATTCCGCTACTTATTAGCAATAAAGGTCACACTGTAGCGAGGGCTAAACTGAGTTTAAAATATATAATTTATGGTAGCCGCCTATGCCAGTGAAGGCACTACCTTAAAATTAAGTTAAATATTTTAGGTTATCACCAGGTTATTTTATTTGGGCCAGGGGATAAGGTCTTGACCAAATACAACACAAACACAATAAAAATGGCAGGGATGTAAAATAGTCAAATTTATTTAAAACACAATTTCGTTTCAATTCTCATATTGCACAAACTAGTGCTGTCTGTTAGTTACAGCCAAATACTTCAATTCGATACATTGTTTCAGGGGTTCAGTCATTCTCTCAGGCATTACACTGTTACATAGTTTACTATAGCAGCAACTCATTTAGAGCAAGAATACATTGTTTCATTTCTCTCTCGTATTCAGACACACACAGCACTAGACAAGACAGGAGGTTCCCAAATTAGACATAAAACCGATTTATGAAAAAATGTTTATTCTGTTTATTTTATTTATGCATATGACACACAATGTAAAAACAAATTCATTTTTTGAAGAACATGGGAAATGCATCAAGGTTTCTGTATTTGAAGTCACCCTGCATAACATTAAAATCTAAACTGTTTTTCTTTGTTTGCTCGTTTTTCCTTACATGTTGTAAACTACATAATTGTGTGTTTGCTTGCCTTTGCACTGAAATTGCACTGTATCGATTTTGTATGAAATATATGTATATATGAATATGTTAAATACATTTAAACTTTATCATTGTAAGGAAGACCAAAAAAGTTTTGCAAAAAAGTTGTGAAACTGTTGCAGCTATATATACGTGTTATTTTTTAAATCACATATATACTAACTGTTACAGTTAGGGACCACCAGCAATTCTAGACCTTTGCAATGGTTCTACTTGTGCAAATACTGTTACTTTATCACCTCCTTCCCTACAAAGTAGAAAGAAGGCCTCACTATATTCCACTATAAAGAAAAAGAGAAAAACTGTGTTAATCAGTATGGTTCTGCTAAAATAATATTAAATAGATAGATAATATAAAAACAAAATAAATAATTTTATTACCCGGAATGGGCAGTTAAAGGTGGGTTCTTTCAATAGTGTTATGATGTCCTAGTTGTATTGTGTGTATCATTTTCATGCTCTGTATTCCTTCGGAACCCCGTGTTCCGGACAGTTTTGTCTATAAAGCTGTTTATTGCACGGAATGAGCAGTTTGGTGGGTTTTTTCAATAATGTTATGTTGTTCCCACTTAGTTGTATTGTGTGTGTAATTTTCGTCGTCTTGGCACCTTCGGAACCCAGTGTTACGGGAGCTTTTTGGTGATAAAAAGGGTTCTGGCCCGGAACGGGTTAATGACAGCGCGTTATTAATTGGTTCTGATTGTTAAAATATTCTCCCCATATGTCTAACTTTTTATGCTGTTTTTAAAGCAATTGAATTCATTAAAGTTTTCCACAAATGACCAGCTTACATTTTCGTCCTCACTGTCAGACTGAAGATCTTGTAAAATATTACCAAAGGTGTTTTCAATCATTGTGTTTCTCTCTGACGACTTCCATTTTTAAACCATTTTAGGTCATTAAAAAACTAAAAGAAAAAAAAATAAAAGAAAAACATGCTCTGAAGCACCTAAGGAGATTCCTCGGAAGCTCTTTCAGTGTCAGATTGAGTTTATGAACACACCCTATAGCTTTCTAGAAAATTTGAATCAAAGGATTCTTTTCCTTTTTGTGAAAATAATTCTGTAAACGTGCCTGAGAAGTAACTAGGCTATTTGTATTTAGCTGTATCGATTTACTGTAACGAATTACAATTGACCTATAAAAGAACTGCTTCATTGACACTTCAATACAAAAAGCGGGCATTCCAGGTTTCCCAGGATGCACCATTTCTCCTTTTACCATGGCAATGGAAGTAATCATTAGGGCATCAAATTGGGTAAAGGTGAGGCAATACCAACAATGTCTGAGAAGCCAGTGAAGAGTCTTGGGAGATGGTACGACAGGGATCTAAAGGACACAGTTTGTGTGGGAGAAGTTAGACAACAAGCAGTGGAAGGGTTGAAGAGCATAGACAGCAGCGCTTTACCAGGCAAACTAAAACTCTGGTACTTTCAGTTTGGTCTACTGCCGAGGTTGTTGTGGCCACTGACTGTGTACGAGGTTTCTTTGACAACAGTAGAGAAGCTGGAAGCTTTAATTAGTTCATACATCAGGAAATGGTTGGGAGTTCCACGCTGCCTCAGCAGAGTGGGACTTTATGGTAAAAGAATACTGCAGCTACCAGTCTCCGCTCTAACCAAGGAGTTTAAGTGCGCCAAGGTCAGACTGGAAATGATATTAGTAGAGTCACTTGACAAATGCGTAAGGGAGGCAGCACCTGTGTTGAAAACTGGAAGAAAGTGGACGGCAAAGAAAGCTGTGGAGGATGTAAAGGCTGCCCTTCGAATTAGTGATATCATGGGGCAAGCTCAGCATGGAAGAGGGGGTCTTGGTCTCAGTTCAGCTCATCCTACATGGAACAAGGCAGCCCCAGCTCAACGGAGGAAGCTGGCAGTCAACGAGGTGCAAAAGCAGGAAGCGAGGATGAGGTGCATAAAGGCCATTTCCCAGGCCAAGCAGGGAGAATGGATGAGATTGGAGAGTGTGGAACAACGCAAGATTGGCTGGCAAGACCTATGGTCAATGGAAGAGAGCAGGATCAGTTTCCTTATCAGGTCAACATATGATGTTCTCCCATCACCACAGAACCTAAACCTCTGGGTAGGAGAGGATCCCTCATGTCCTTTGTGTTCATCACCTGAAACATTAAGGCACATTTTGACAGGATGTAAAGGTAGCTCTTAGCCAAGAACGGTTTATTTGGCGCCATGACCAGGTGCTGCGATGTTTGGCCTTAGCATTGGAAGACAAGCGTAACACAACCAATAAGTTGCCGCCAGATCCATCAAAACATTACACACAAAAGACAACATTCCTCCACCCAGGAGAGCAACCACTAAGAAAAGGTGTTAAAACCAATCCTCACCCAGGACAACTGGAAGCTGCTAGAGACTGGAAAATGCTGGCAGATGTTGGTCAACGGCTTATTTTTCCACCACTAACCTTCAACCAGATATTGTCTTGTGGTCTGGATCGCACGCCTTTGATGTAACTTAAAACGTGAGTATCGATGTTTCTTAAGAAACTGCACAGACGCCATTTCTTAATCAGTGTTAAGTTTATTACATACATGCAGGGAGTCTGGTCCCAGGTACAGGACAAACAGAATACTCGTTCTTACAATCTTTTGCATGACATTAAATACCCTTCTGTATAGATGGTCCACCTCCTCTTTCTCTAACACTTAACCAATAGAAAAGGTACAACACATTATCCTGTTACCATATATTTCATTTAGTGTGAGTGTGTGTGTGTGTGGTGTGTGTGTGTCTGTGTGTGTAGTCTAGTGTGACGACCTCTGAACTCAGTGCATTCTTCAGACCCCTGGTGCCCCAAAAAGGTCCATACATCTGGTTTTTGTCATCTTCCTTGTTCCTATCTCTCCGTTTTGCCTGAGACCCTTTGAGTCCAGTGGCATTATCTCTTATTCTCCCTGTGAACCTTTGGGTCCAACGGCAGTCCCTGGGAGCCTTTTAGCTCCTTTATGCTTTGTATTCCAAAGGTCTTAAAGCCTGGCCCCTTCTGGTCCACAGCATTGTTATCTTGTTAGCTTGCAGTCAATGTTGGACAAGACGCTTATAGACGCAAGGTCTCTTATCAATTGTTAGCAGTACATGCAATTTGAACCAAACAGTCTGCTATCTGCAATATTAGTCTCTTTTCAGAAAAGAACACCAGTATAGCTCTGCCAGTCCACATGCGTAGCAAACTGCTAATCAATTCTCGATCCATGTTTTCCAACAGCCTTGTTCACCTGGTAGAGTTAACAGTGCCATGGGAGGATGCTGTAGATGAGGCGTATGAGAGGAAGAAACTGCAGTATGCTGAACCAGCCACTGAAGCGGAACAAGGATGGAGAGTCTGGGTTTACCCAGTGGAGGTGGGTTGTCGAGGATTTGTGGCATACTCTATAACTAGGTTTCTCAGAGACGTCGGATTCAGTGGCCAAGAGTTGTGTTGCACAGTGAAGAACTTATCTGAAGCAGCATAGAGGGGCAGCAACTGGCTGTGGTTGAGACACAAAGATTCTGGCTGGGGATCTCAAGCACAATAGAAAGAAAGAAACGCTGATGTATGGGTAAGTAAGCTGGACTGAGTTGAGTGGGGGACGGAGTGGGGTGATAATATTATTATTTGTTTATTTAGCAGACGCCTTTATCCAAGGCGACTTACAGAGACTAGGGTGTGTGAACTATGCATCGGCTGCAGAGTCACTTACAATTACGTCTCACCCGAAAGACGGAGCACAAGGAGGTGAAGTGACTTGCTCAGGGTCACACAATGAGTCAGTGGTTGAGGTGGGATTTGAACCGGGGACCTCCAGGTTACAAGCCCTTTTCTTTAACCACTGGACCACACAGCCTCCTATAATAATAATAATAATAATAATAATATAATACATAATAATAATAATAATAATAATAATAATAATAATTATTATTATTATTATTATTATTATTATTATTATATTATTATTATTATTATTATTATTTCTTAGCAGACGCCCTTATCCAGGGCGACTTACAATTGTTACAAGATATCACTTTTTTTTTTTGTTTTACATACAATTACCCATTTATACAGTTGGGTTTTTACTGGAGCAATCTAGGTAAAGTACCTTGCTCAAGGGTACAGCAGCAGTGTCCCCTACCAGGGATTGAACCCACGACCCTCCGGTCAAGAATCCAGAGCCCTAACCACTACTCCACACTGCTGCCCGTCGACGGTGATGCTGGGACACCAGAATCACCGTCAACACCTGGAGGTATCGTGGGCTAGTCGACGAAACACAGAGGATGGAAGGTGCCCACTTGAAGACCCCAGAGATGTACCCTACTTAGATCAATCCAGACGGTTGTCGTCATGCTGATGCACTGGGGAGACCGCACTGCGGTTGATCCCCGGAGACAGCATCGCAGCCGTTGTGTGTGCTGATGCGCTAGGGAGGCAATAAGCCGATCCCTGGAGCCAGCATTACACTTCAGCCATCAACACTAGACAGAAGGATATCTACATCATCATATGGAAGGAAGCGCAAATGGATGGAGACACAGATGGATCACATTAGTTTACTGTAAAGCTACGTCTTAGTTGGTGCTTAACTTGGCAAGAGTCGAGTTCAAATCAGCATGAAGTTTTAACATCTACTCTCGTGTAATGGAAATCATGTGTTCAAGCAACTTTTTAAAATTGACGTGTTGCAAGGTAAAGTTGCTTATCTGAAAACCGGTTTTATTTCCCCTGTGTCCTCCACTATTTCAGCTGAATGTCATAAAAATGTTATGATATTTACAGAAAAAAATACTTAAATGAAAGTTCTTTTCCTACCGTGGCTTTTTTTTGCTTTGAACACACCATTTTAATAATGAAAATTTCAAATCAAAACTTATTTTTGATGGAAGAGGCGCTTAACATAAAGTTAAAAATATCAATAAAACTGGACGAGCCATAAAAACAGCAGAACAGTAAGAGTCACATAAGAATGGAAACGATAGATCATAAATTCATTTTCAGTCTTGACAAATTGCAACGGGTGAGGCCTCCAATAGAGCCAGGGACAGCGTTCCACAGTACAAGGGCCCTACAACTGAACGCTCTACCTGTGTTTTACTTCAAAGCCCTTGGGAACGTAAGGGCCCTTCAGGGCTTCATAGGTTAGCAGCAGGACCTTAAAACCACTTGTAGACCGCACCAGGAACCCATTTAGGGCTGCTAGCACAGGGGAGATATGTTCACGTGTTTTTGTTCTGTTGGAACCCTAGCGGCAGATAAATAAACATGGATATTAACTTGTGATATGGTTGGTAGAGTAATTAACAAAACAGTTATTTTTTTAAAAAAGGCCAGGTTCTCTATTTTACTCAACATAGCAAAATTTGATGCATTTAAATCATTTGTTTCAGATATGGGATAGTTTACAGAGTGTCTCGGATTGACATTTTTTTTAACAAGTTGTTACTACCTAGGCAACTGCCTAAACTTGTGCAAAACTACAATTGGGGTAAAGAAATGGCAATAGTGGCCAATCTGGGGGAAACAAGCAAACACAAAATCTGTATAAATATACACTATCAAAACCAAACACAAATGAAACACAGCCACATTATCAACACCAAGCAAATCAAATTATATTGTAACAAGAAACCACAAGCAGCATGCAACAAACATATACCTTAATCTAATTCATAGCACACAGTTTTAAAAAGATTTAAAACCTTTTCAAACAGTTAAAGCACATGGCTTACCTGAGGTATCCTTCCAAACAAAGCTTCCCCAATGCCACAGGTGTTCTCAGTTTATACAAATAAAATCCAGGGTGCGTCCACCAGAGGGAACTCTAACTTAACCCATTTTCTGCCAAACTGGCCACATGAGTTTGAACTTTTAGTTCCCTTTTTGGATTCTTGGCTCACCTCTTATTCTCATTTGTTTCATTTCATTTTTTATAATGATCAAAAAGATGACATACCAAAATGTTATAGTGTCTTATGAACACCTCCTGTGTCTGCTGGCTTTCATTCCAGCTTAACTCCCAGTTAACTAAACCCTTCATTTCACGGATCACTTTTAATAGCCAGCTTAATTAACAGACCCTTTATTTCACAGATCATTTTTAATAGCCAGTTTAATTAACAGACCCTTTATTTCACGGATCATTTTTAATAGCCAGTTAATACTTGTTTTCAGCTTTAAAGTTGGAGATTTCAAGTTAGCTATAACATTTTATCAGTCCACTAACTTGAACTCTGCAACTGTTTAGAGCTGAAAAACAATTAAAGGGTCTAATTAAGCCAATTATCAGTTCAATTGTTAATATTAAAGCTTTTCTGACCATTGGGGATCGCTTTTGTGGCGGGATTTTAACTTTTCAACTTGTTCCCAGCAAAAATCAGAAATGTTCAGGAAGGATGAGAGCAGTTGTAAAACGCTGATTCAGACAGTATGAAGGATGTTATGCAAATTAAGTGGGTACCTAATTAACATGCGCTCTCAAACGTAATTATTTACGGTTTATCTTCTCTTATTTGATTTTGCTGTTACTACTAACTTTATTGTAATTTTAACTGCTTTTATATGTAATGTGGTATTTTGTAACAACTGTAAGCCGCCCTGGCTAAGGCCGTTTAAGAAATACATTAAAAAAAAGGGCTACAGTAAAATAGGAGCTCTCTAAAAATTAACTTTTTTTCCTCTTTGTCCTGATGTACTTGCTTTATTATTGTGTTCTATTAAATGTCTCCTCTCTGCATCTCCTGAAACACGCGTCTGTTTTATTTTTCTCCGCCTTTATTATTATTATTATTATGATGATTTATTTCTTAGCAGACGCCCTTAAGGCACCGACAAGAGGGGAGGCATGCCTTGATTTAGTCTTTTCAAATAACAAATACAGAATAACTAAAACAGAGGTCAGAGAGCCATTGGCAAACTCAGACCACAACATGGTCTCATTTGAAATGTTTTTTAAAACCCCAAAAGTAATGACTAAAGCTAAGGTTTACAATTTTAGAAAAGCAAACTATGAAGCTATAAAACAGAGACGAACAAAAGTAGATTGGAGTAAAATAGAGAAAACATCCACCGAAAAAGGATGGCTGTTTTTTAAAAATGTAGTACTAGAGGCGCAAAACAATTCCATCCCAAAAGTAGACAAATCTAAATCTAAAACAAAATGGCCAAAATGGTTTAATAGATCAATTAAAAAAAATATTCAGCGAAAAAATACACTTTTACAGAGTGTTTAAAAGTGACCAAAAACAAAGCACACAGAAAGAGTACTTGGAACTGCAAACACAAATCAAAAAGGAAGTTAGAAAGGCCAAGAGAGAGATAGAAATCAATATTGCTAAGGGGGCTAAAACCAATTCCAAAATGTTTTTCCAATATTATAACAGCATGAGAACATTCAAAGAGGAGGTTAAATGTCTAAGAGACACAAATGGCAAAATAATAGACGAAGAAAAAAAAAACAGCAAATATATTAAATGATTACTTTTCACTGTTTTTTACAAAGGAGGACACGAACAACATGCCCCACATGTCGACCTGATCCTATCCAGTTTTAAATAACTTTAGCATACCAGAGGCAGAAGTGTTAAAGGGACTAGGAGCTCTTAAAATAAACAAATCCCCTGGGCCGGATGAGATCCTCCCAGTAGTTCTCAAAGAAATCAAAGAAGTTATTTACAAACCGCTAACCAAGATCATGCAACAGTCTCGTGACACGGGTTGTACCAACAGACTGGAAAATAACGTAATACCGATCCACAACAAAGGGAGACAAAACCGAGCCAGGTAACTACAGATCAATAAGCCTGACTTCTACTATATGTAAACTTATGGAAAGTATAATAAGATCCAAAATGGAAAATTACCAATATGGTAAGAATATCCTGGGGGACAGTCAGCATGGTTTTAGGAAAGGGAGATCGTGTCTAAGTAACCTGCTTGACTTTTTTGAGGATGCAACATTGAAAATGGATAACTGCAAAGCATACAACATGGTTTATTTAGATTTCCAGAAAGCTTTTGACAAAGTCCTGCATAAAAGATTAATTCTCAAACTGAACGCAGTAGGGATTCAAGGAAATGTTTTGCGCATGGATTAGGGAGTGGTTAACATGTAGAAAATAGAAAGTACTGATTAGAGAAGAAACCTCAAAATGGAGCGAGGTAACCAGTGGTGTACCACAGTGATCAGTATTAGGTCCTCTGCTATTCCTAATCTACATCAATGATTTAGATTCTGGTATAGTAAGCAAACTCATTAAATTTGCAGACGACACAAAAATAGGAGGAATGGCAAACACTGTTGCAGCAGCAAAGGTCAATCAAAATGATCTAGACAGCATTCAGAATTGGGCAGACACATGGCAAATGAAATTTAATAGATAAAAGTGTAAAGTATTGCATGCGGGCAATAAAAATATGCATTATAAATATCATATGGGAGATACTGAAATTGAAGAAGGGAACTATGAAAAAGACCTAGGAGTTTATGTTGACTCGGAAATGTCTTCCTCTAGACAATGTGGGGAAGCTATAGAAAAGCCCAACAAGATGCTTGGATATATTGTGAGACGTGTGGAATTTAAATCAAGGGAAGTAATGTTAAAACTTTACAGTGCATTAGTAAGACCTCACCTAGAATATTGTGTTCAGTTCTGGTCAGCTGGTTACAAAAAAGGATATTGCTGCTCTAGAAAGAGTGCAAAGAAGAGCAACCAGAATTATTCTGGGTTTAAAAGGCATGTCGTTTGCAGACAGGCTAAAAGAATTGAATCTATTCAGTCTTGAATAAAGAAGACTACGTAGTGATCTGATTCAAGCATTCAAAATCCTAAAAGGTATAGACAATGTCAACCCTGGGGACTTTTTTGACTTGAAAAAAGAAACAAGGACCATGGGTCACAAATGGAGATTAGATAAAGGGGCATTCAGAACGGAAAATAGGAGGCACTTTTTTACACAGAGAATTGTGATGGTCTGGAACCAACTCCCCAGTAATGTTGTTGAAGCTGACACCCTGGGATCCTTCAAGAAGCTGCTTGAGATTCTGGGATCAATAAGCTATTAACAACCAAACAAGCAAGATGGGCTGAATGGCCTCCTCTCGTTTGTAAACTTTCTTATGTTCTTCTTCTTATGTTCTTATCCAGGGCGACTTACAGTTGTATACAAAAAATACATCGATAGTTACAGTGCAAATCAAACCTGTCCATTGATTGAAATCAATGTTTACCTCATTGCCCCCTTTTTATGCCCACCTTTCTTTGAGGGGGATCATTTTTGTCAGTGTTATGAAACTAGAGATAACTTGTTTCACCGATTGTGTATATTCTAGCAGTGATTTATAATGCTATTAGCTGTCTATATACTTAGTTGTATGGTTGCAATTTCACTGCAACTTTATTTTGTTCATAAGAACATAAGAAAGTTTACAAACGAGAGGAGGCCATTCAGCCCATCTTGCTCGTTTGGTTGTTAGTAGCTTATTGATCCCAGAATTTCATCAAGCAGCTTCTTGAAGGATCCCAGGGTGTCAGCTTCAACAACATTACTGGGGAGTTGGTTCCAGACCCTCACAATTCTCTGTGTAAAAAAGTGCCTCCTGTTTTCTGTTCTGAATGCCCCTTTATCTAATCTCCATTTATGACCCCTGGTCCTTTTTTCTTTTTTCAAGTCAAAGAAGTCCCCCGGGTTGACATTGTCTATACCTTTAGGTTCTGTAAGGTGTCTCCAGGGATATTCATTCTTTCAGTTATTGGTCTTTGCCCCCTGGCTGTCACCAAGTCACAGCTGCCTCTCTTTGGGCTTCCCTTGATTTTGCTGATCCACTCGGATGCCTCTTGGAGCAGCCTAATAAACAGCGCTGTCCTCTCTACTGTGCGCACTCACTATCATACACTATGGTTTAATATGCTTTACCATACCTCTGTGCTTTACAATGCTTCCCTGTGCTTTATCATACCTCTCTGCTTTACAATGCTTCCCTGTGCTTAACAATAGCTCTCTGGCCTTTACAATGCTTTAGTGTGCTTTACCGTACCTATCTCCGCTATACCATACCTATCTGTGCTTTACAATGTTTCTCTGTGCTTTACAATGCTTCGCTATGCTTTACCAGACCTCTCTGTGCTTTATAATGCTTCCTTATGCTTTACCAGACCTCTCTGTGCTTTACAATGCTTCCCTATGCTTTACCAGACCTCTCTGTGCTTCACCATCCATCCCTCTGCTTTACCAGACCTCTGTGCTTCCCTGTGCATTGCCATACCTTTGTGCTTTACAATGCCTCTGTGCTTTAAAATACTTCCCTAAACTGCACGAGATCTCTGTGCTTCCCTTATGCTTTGCCAGACATCTGTTCTTTAAAATGCTTCCATCTGCTTTATCATACCTCTCTGTGCTTTAAAAGGCTTCTCTATGCATTGCCAGACCTCTGTGCTCTACAATGTTTCCCCTTGTGCTTTAAGAACATTAGAAAGTTTACAAACGAGAGGAGAATAATTCAGCCAATCTTGCTTGTTTGGTTGTTAGTAGCTGTGACAAAGAGAGAATGAACTCTTGTTTTAGATCTCCCTCCCGACCTGTGAGGGCACCAGGGAGGAGGAGCAGTCATCCCCAGGAAAAGGTGGAGGTCGGGTACCTGGGCTGGGGGCGGGACCACGGTGCGCAACGTCATCGACCCAGACGGGAAGCGTTGTGATTTCAAGCCCTTTTCTTTAACCATTGGACCACACAGCCTCTAGATCATTTTGAATGACGTTTGCTGCTGCAGCAGTCTTTGCCACTCCTCCTATTTTTTTCCTATTTTTTTTTCCTATATTTTTCGTTGTGCTTTCCAATGCTTTGCCTGACCTCTCTGATTTAAAATGCTTCCCTGTGCTTTACTAGACTTCTCTGTGCTTCACCATAATTTGCTTGATTTGTCGTCCATTTCTGGTATTTTATGTCTAATGCTGAAAACTAGATTTTGGTTAACGGCGGTTGCCCTCACTGACCAATGGGGATGGGATGGAGCGTACAAAAAGGGGCGTGGCCCAGGGTTCTGTTCCTTCTGGCAAGGTACAGTGCGTAAGAGAGAGAGAGAGAGAGAGAGAGAGAGAGAGAGAGAGAGAGAGAGAGAGAGAGAGAGAGAGAAGAGAAGAGAGACGAGCAGGGAAATAAAGAGGGAAAGGGGAATAAGGAAGCGGGTCGTCTTTGTGTATGTGCATACCTGCTAACCCCCTGTGTCTTTTGTGTATTTTAGAGCACTAACGGGGACGCTCCGGGAATACGCCGGAGGAGCGAGAACCCAGAAGTGCTGGATTTATTACCCGTTGTTTTCCCTTCCCGGATCCGAAGGAGACGGATTGTTTTTATTTTGTTTCTCCTTGTTTGGGACTGCAATACCCTCGTTCTTGTTATTTTTGTCAGGTTACACATCGCTGTGTACCCCGGCTTCCCTATTGTTTATTGTCTTTATCTTTGGTGCCCTGTGGCTCTTTGTTTTTGTGAAATAAAACCGGGGGCTTGTTAAGGAAGACTGGACTGGTCTGGCCATTATTCACATCACATTCCGCCATCTAGTCACAGTAGCTTATTGATCCCAGAATCTCATCAAGCAGCTTCTTGAAGGATCCCAGGGTGTCAGCTTCAACATCAGCTTCAAGTCTCTATGTAAAAAAACAAGTGCTTCCTCATTCATGTTCTGAATGCCCCTTTATCTAATCTCCATTTGTGACCCCTGGTCCTTGTTTCTTTTTTCAGGTTGAAAAAGTCCCCTGGGTCGACATTGTCAATACCTTTTAGAATTCTGAACTTGAATCAGATCACACCGCAGTCTTCTTTGTTCAAGACTGAACGGATTCAATTCTTTGAGCCTGTCTGCATACAACATGCCTTTTAAACCCGGGATAATTCTGGTTGGTCTTCTTTGCACTCTTTCTAGAGCAGCAATATCCTTTTTGTAACAAAGTGACCAGAACTGAACACAATATTTGATTTAAATTCAACACTGCACAATATATCCAAGTATCTTGTTGGCCTTTTTTTATAGCTTCCCCACATTGTCTAGATGAAGACATTTCCAAGTCAACATAAACTCCTAGTTCTTTTTCATAGATTCCTTCTTCAAATTTCAGTATTTGCCATATGATATTTATAATGCACATTTCTATTGCCTGTGTGCAGTACCTTATACTTTTCTCCATTAACTGTAATGCTGTCATTATTATTTGTTGTTTATTTAGCAGGCGCCTTTATCCAAGGTGACTTAGAGAGACTAGGGTGTGTGAACTATGCATCAGCTGCAGAGTCACTTAATTACGTCCTCACCCGAAAGACGGAGCACAAGGAGATTAAGTGACTTGCTCAGGGTCACACAATGAGTCAGTGGTTGAGGTGGAATTTGAACCAGGGACCTCCTGGTTACCAGCTCTTTTCTTTAACCACTGGACCACACAGCCTCTAGATCATTTTGAATGACGTTTGCTGCTGCAGCAGTCTTTGCCACTCCTCCTATTTTTTTCTCCTATATTTTTCGTTGTGCTTTCCAATGCTTTGCCTGACCTCTCTGATTTAAAATGCTTCCCTGTGCTTTACTAGACTTCTCTGTGCTTCACCATAATTTGCTTGATTTGTCGTCCATTTCTGGTATTTTATGTCTAATGCTGAAAACTAGATTTTAGCAACCCAAAACAATGCAGCACTGACTTTGTACCATCTGCTACGCTCAGTACAGCAGGTCACAAAAAAAGCCAGTACAGACGCACTGATAGGCTGATTAAAACCGCTTTATTTTTTAAATTATATTTCACTGAGTTTTTTTTTTTTTTTTTTTGCCTAAGTGCTTAGAAATACAAAAAACGCATATCTACAAAAGAAAGATGTGTAGTTTGCGTCGCTTGCGTTGTGCAGTAGTTCACGAGGTTTCTTTCCTCCCCTCACCAAATGAAAAAGTGTCCTGATTTTTCATTCTTGCTATCTGGTCACCCTGGGTCAAAATGGCAAAATAAATATGCACACAGGTTTAAGAATTTAGTTTAGTAGAAAGGCGCGAGTTTCTGGAGTGTCATGACTATATAACTGCAAGCCCCGACGCTTTATCCTGTGTAAGGTGAAGAGGACTCGAGAGGATACTAAGTAGGCAATGGTAAGTAACTGACGTACTTTCATTGTATTTAGTAATGCTTAAAATGTAAGATTGTGTTCTCGCTGGTTCGGCGACGCTGCCTATTTGACTTTTTAAAATGCATTCACTGCGAATATATGCAAGTACATTTATTTTCTGTATACTTAAAACATTTTAAACGGTTTACATGCGAGGTATATAGTGGTTGGGAGTGTTCCGTTGACAGTATTCCATTTTAAATATTTTGAATGTGTACTATGGCAATGGCGGGCATTGGCGAATTAAAGTTGCTTTCAGCTTCTTGCAATTTACCATGAAAAAAATAGGCATTTTATTTCTTACAGTATTTCACACTATGAATTCATACTTTTATCAGCGCTGTGCATTTGGTTACTATGGCAACGCGGTCAAACATATAACGACTTTATCATGATTGGTGTTCGAGTCATGCTACAAATGACCAAGCAAGGGGACTTTTTTTGACCTAAAAAAAGAAACAAGGACCAGGGGTCACACATGGAGATTAGATAAAGGGGCATTCAGAACAGAAAATAGGAGGCACTTTTTTACACAGAGACTTGAGGGTCTGGAACCAACTCCCCAGTAATGTTGTTGAAGCTGACACCCTGGGATCCTTCAAGAAGCTGCTTGATGAGATTCTGGGATCAATAAGCTACAAACAACCAAACGAGCAAGATGGGCTGAATGGCCTCCTCTCGTTTGTAAACTTTCTTATGTTTTTAAGTCAGTGCATGTATCATGTTACAATATTAATAATTTGAAGGTAAGGTTAACTTCTCCCGTATATGAGAGTTAATTTTAAAGGGCTGCAAATATGGAAATTGCATGTTCCTTTTCATTAGCGTGTCAACAATTTAAAAAGGTTTATAAAACTTGAAAAAAAATGTTGTCTTTAAAAAAAAAAAAATATATATATATATATATATATATATATATAAATATATATATATATATATATATATATATATATATATTTTTTGTCTGCTTGTTATCGTGCTGGCTGCAAAAAACGTCTTTGTTTAGCTGGAAACAGGGTATTCTCAACACAGCTAAGATTTTAGTTTTGGTTTGAAGGCAGCAGGAGCTTAGCATGATTTTTAATTTTTGCTTGACAGACGCCCTTATGCAGGGCGACTTGGGTAATAAGTTATCACAATATAGGAAAGAGATTACAATACAGCAAAGAAAAAAAAAAAGCAATACCGTTTTGTTTGGGGATTTTTTTGTTTCTGCACTTTGTCAAATGAAACAGTTTTTGCAGTTATTGTCCGCAGTGTGTTTGTGTTTGTAGGTTGTATGCATGTGTGCTTTGTATTTGTAGTGTATATGTGCAACTACTGTTACAAACTGTAAAAGATATTCGCCTTGCTTCACTCGGCACCATACATTTTCAGTCTTGGCTACTTTGCTCTGTTTTAATAGTTTTAATTGACTTAAATCATGTTTGTAATGTAAACTATTTCCTGTGACGTCAGACCTTAGGTACCTATTGACTGTAATAAACAAATACATTCTCAACTTCACAATGTGTCCACAAGTGTTCAACAGTCCAGACCTACAGTTTCCAGTCGCAAGCAAGCAAAGAAAATAAGTGACAATACATAAACGTATCCAGTGTTTAAATGTTCTGCACGTCCATGGCATTCTAATGTTCAGTTAATAAACTGTAAATATTTGTGTAGTATAATATACTTACAGCTGTCCTGCAAGTTCTCTTCAGAGTTGCTGGTTCTTGGATTGGCAATTGCTGCTTTCGCCCTGATCCTGACACAATCTTTCTTTCATTCTTTGGACTTCAGAGACTCATGTAGTGCATCCTACAAGGAAGGAACAAATACAAAATGAAAGAAATTATTTACAAACCGCTAACCAAGATCATGCAACAGTCTCTTGACACAGGGGTTGTACCGACAGACTGGAAAATAGCAAATGTAATACCGATCCACAAAAAGGGAGACAAAACCGAACCAGGTAACTACAGACCAATAAGCCTGACTTCTATTATATGTGAACTTACGGAAACTAAAATAAGATCCAAAATTGAAAATTACCTATATGGTAACAATATCCTGGGAGACAGTCAGGAGGTTTTAGGAAAGGAGATCGTGTCTAAGTAACCTGCTTGACTTTTTTGAGGATGCAACATTGAAAATGGATAACTGCAAAGCATACAACATGGTTTATTTAGATTTCCAGAAAGCTTTTGACAAAGTCCTGCATAAAAGATTAATTCTCAAACTGAACGCAGTAGGGATTCAAGGAAATGTATGCGCATGGATTAGGGAGTGGTTAACATGTAGAAAATAGAAAGTACTGATTAGAGAAGAAACCTCAAAATGGAGCGAGGTAACCAGTGGTGTACCACAGTGATCAGTATTAGGTCCTCTGCTATTCCTAATCTACATCAATGATTTAGATTCTGGTATAGTAAGCAAACTCATTAAATTTGCAGACGACACAAAAATAGGAGGAATGGCAAACACTGTTGCAGCAGCAAAGGTCAATCAAAATGATCTAGACAGCATTCAGAATTGGGCAGACACATGGCAAATGAAATTTAATAGATAAAAGTGTAAAGTATTGCATGCGGGCAATAAAAATGTGCGTTATAAATATCATATGGGAGATACTGAAATTGAAGAAGGGAACTATGAAAAAGACCTAGGAGTTTATGTTGACTCAGAAATGTCTTCATCTAGACAATGTGGGGACGCTATAAAAAAGGCCAACAAGATGCTCGGCTATATTGTGAGAAGTGTTGAATTTAAATCAAGGGAAGTAATGTTAAAACTCTACAATGCATTAGTAAGACCTCACCTAGAATATTGTGTTCAGTTCTGCTCACCTTGTTACAAAAAGGATATTGCTGCTCTAGAAAGAGTGCAAAGAAGAGCAACCAGAATTATCCCGGGTTTAAAAAGGCATGTCGTATGCAGACAGGCTCAAAGAATTGAATCTATTCAGTCTTTAACAAAGAAGAGTATGCGGCGATCTGATTCAAACATTCAAAATCCTAAAAGGTATAGACAATGTCAACCCAGGTGACTTCTTTGACCTGAAAAAAGAAACAAGGACCAGGTGTCACAAATGGAGATTAGATAAAGGGGCATTCAGAACAGAAAATAGGAGGCACTTTTTTACACAGAGAATTGTGAGGGTCTGGAACCAACTCCCCAGTAATGTTGTTGAAGCTGACACCCTGGGATCCTTCAAGAAGCTGCTTGATGAGATTCTGGGATCAATAAGCTACTAACAACCAAACGAGCAAGATGGGCTGAATGGCCTCCTCTCGTTTGTAAACTTTCTTATGTTCTTATGTCAAAACCAGTATGTTCTGATGTGCAAATATTAGAACTTTATAGGAGGTATGCTACTCAAAATTGAAAAGTATGCATTGTCACAATGCATTTCTGATAAAAATGTTGTTCTTCATTTCTGTTTAAAAACTTTCATGAACTGAATTGAAATAGAAATGTATTGCAAATGAAGTACCTGTGGCACAATAACCCTCTCTGGCCTGGGCGATTTTGAACGTTTCACAGTCTATCTAGGTCCAAGGAGACGACAAAACAAAAAATAGGAGGGGAGTTCTACTCCTACCCCACCCTCCAGGCCAGATAGGGGTTAAGATATTGCTCTATCCCATTTTTTGGAAGAAATCTGCATAATTTGAATAGGTTTTGGAGAGGTGTTGACTAGAAATTAGGATATCCGTGTTTTATTTTTAAAAAACTGACAATACGTATCATTTTGATTGATGATCGCTTGTTGTCAAACGTTATGTTATGCAAAAATATTTAACTTAAATGCATTAGTTAGCATCTTCTGGAGGCAGTGGGAAAAGGGTAGAAAAGTAAATAAAATTACTTGTAGTCTGATCCAGTTTTTTCTGAACAAAATGGGAAATGTGTTACATATTGCTTATGGGAAGGGTATCCTTTAATAATCAACATGATTAATATAGACAAACATTTATGTTGCAATGTAGAAAATATTATAGCGGCCCAGTCATAAGATAGAGACTTTGGATATTATGTACTGTATTATGTACTGTAAGTGTATGTTTGAATGAAATCCTTACAGTTCTTATTTAAGAAGTTTAACGTAGTTTTTGGTACTTGGGGGTGGGTGTTGTGACGTAATTACCCAGACACCATAAATTGAGTCCCGCCCAAATATCCTTCCCTCTTTGCAGTCACCCTGAGGTATGACATAGGCCCGGTTTTTGGGATGGAACCGCATAACAGTCTCGCGTTTTGATTGGTCCATGTCTGTCACAGGAATATGTCGTCACATGAGCAGAAAAGCTTGCAGGCATTTTTAACATTGTAAGCAGAGAGAGAGAGAGTGATCTGCTTTCCACAACCTTACCATTAAAATATAATGTGGTATTACGCTGTACTGATAAACTATGGGCGATTACTTTATATGAATTATCATGTTATGCACAAATGTAAGAATTGGCTTTCTGTGGTGGTATACTTTTTTCTTTCAAGTAGCATATATCTATAATTGTTTTTGTGATATATTTTAATATAAAATGTATTCACTATTACAGTTTTGTTAGAGGATACATTAGTTTATCTCTAATGTAATCACAGTTTTACATTTAGACTGCCCCTTTTTTCATTTACGTCAAGAAATTCTGGGCCGCTTTGCTTTTCAGATAACGTCCCAAATTCTGGGCCGCCTTTGGTTTTTAGATAACGTCCCAAATTCTGGGCCGCTTTGCATTTTTGAATTCAGCCCAGTTTTGGGGACTCAGCTGACAGCCGAGTTTCAAAGTCATCCATGCAGTTTACCATAAACTGGATCTTGAATTCATTTGAGAGTAACCCTTAGTACATGAATCAAAGTGAATGTATTTTTTACTCTCCCCAGAAATCTTTTTTTTTTTTTTTTTTTAGAAAAAACAGAAATAAAATGTAAATGTTAAAAAAAATGTATTTCTTATTACATGAAGAAACTACATTGCACTGAAATAGATACATGAAAATTAATTCAAGCAGTCGTTTTCCTTTATTAAAGACAAATATTAAAACACATTTTTGGGAAAGAACATGGTATTCCGAAAAAAGGACATCTCATTTTCTTATGTAACGTCCATCAATATATTGCAGTGTTTCAGGTTCTATTTGGACAGAAATGAGACTGCAACTATGAGTAGATGAAGGCCGTTTATTTTGACAATAATTAAATAATCACAAAATAAAATCATAAAGTGAGGGTAAGGAGACTGGGAGTCGACAGTGAAAATAAATGATTGTAGTAATTTTTCTTTTACCCTACCCTTCCCAGGCTTTTCCACGCCCCTCTTTTGTGCAAAACCTGCACTCCAATTCCCCTCCACACACGTGTACCACCATGCAACCCCGGCACGCACACACCACCATGCAACCCCTGCACACACACACACCACCATGCAACCCCTACATGAATACACCCACCATGTGACCCCTGCACGCACACACCACCATGCAACCCCTGCACGCAGACACCACCATTAGACCCCTGCACACACACACCACCATGCAACCCCTACATGAATACACCCACCATGTGACCCCTGCACGCACACACCACCCATACATGCACACCCAATATGCAACCCTGCAGACACCACCATGCAATCCCTGCACGCAACACCCCATGCAACCCCTGCACGACACCACCATGCAACCCCTGCACACACCACCATGCAACCCCTGCAGACACCACCATGCAACCCCTGCACGCAGACACCACCATGCAACCACCCACCGTAGCAATTCTTTGCAAAATATATTTTCGGGTATTCAGCCCCATTCATGTCTATGGCAGTGTTAAAAAACACATTTTCAGTCATATCTCTCGAACCAGAGCACCTACAACCACTGTCCAAAGGGTTCTAGACCAGCCTGAATGTAATATGCCCAGTTTCGTAGCAATCTTTTGCAAAAAATATTTTCAGGGGGTTCAGGGTGTTCAGCCTCATTCATGTCTATGGCAGGGTTGAAAAACACATTTCAGGCATATCTCTTGAACCCGAGCATGTAGAACCACCATTCAAAGTGATATAGACTCAGGGGAGCACCCCAAACCACCCCCTAAAACGGTGTGGTGGTTCACCCAAAAACTCATGTCATGACGAAAAAAATTCACTTTGCCAAGCCGTCCTGGCATCTGAACCATAAAAACGGTGACTCCTTGTGCGGGGCCACATGGGGCCCCACCGCAAAAAAAATCAAGTTCCTAACCCCAACAGAACCCGAGATAAGTCCGGTCAAAAATGTCCAAAAACTACCCTTTTCGGGGTCATATCTCCATGACCCTGGGGCCTAGAAACCGGGTTGAACTTCCTAGGGTCATGTCTGGGGGCCCTCTTTCACAGGGAGCCATCCGGTTTCAAATGCTACATTTTCAACAAATTTACACATTTTCAGCATGATGGAATGTCAAGGTTGCATTTCCAATAGCTTTTGAGCTCCAGGTTGGCAAAAAAAGTCTAAACTGGTGTCCTTTCTAGCTGGGGACACGTCGCTTGGAGGTATCAACAGGGGCCCCCGAGGTGGACCTTCGTACCGATTTTCAAGTCTCGGGGACCCCCGGAACCCGAGATATAGCACCCTGAAAAATGTCTATGGGAAATCCCATTATAAAACCCCTTTGGGGCAACGCCCACCATCTGGCAGTGGGGTGGCGTATGAACCCGTGGCCAATGTCTTTCTTTAGCTAAGACTCTTGTGCACGCAAAGAGTGCCCCTTCTGAGGTCGTTGCCCAGGGGTTGTGGAGATACGGGTACGATAAGAGACCACCCCCTTCCCTATGGCAAATCCCATTATAAAAACACCATCGGGGTAAGGCTCGGCCAATGGCGGTCGTGGGTCGTCATTTAACTCGAAGGAACCCATTTTCTTTAGCTAAGACTGTTGTGCATCTAAAGAGGGTACTAGCGAGTTTGTTGGCCCAGGATTTGTGGACTCATGGGGTACCACAGAAGGACCCCCCGACCACGATTTCCTATAGCAAAATACATACAAAAAATGTCCATTATATACAAGACCTGAAATGTGCACATTTTGTAGTGTATTTATGCAACAGAAGCACCAATTTAAGGCCATTCCAAGTGTTTTGTGATCGCAGTATCAGCTTGAGTGTATCGGAGCATAGTTTTGCACCAAAAGCGAGCAGAGGCGAAAAAAAGGACTATATACCCTATTCTTTAAAATATCACTTTGCTGTGCAAATTTGAGGAATGCAACCACTTAGCAACTTGCAAATTGGTACTGCAATTTAAAGGCCTGTAGGGTCAGACTGGTAGTCCCTAAATGATTCAAGTGTTTTTGGAATGATTCCTGCAAAGACTGATTTATAAGAAAAAGGAGAGACTGACAAACAGCATTTTGCTTTTATTATTTATTATTATTATTATTTGTTTATTTAGCAGACGCCTTTATCCAAGGCGACTTACAGAGACTCGGGTGTGTGAACTATGCATCAGCTGCAGAGTCACTTACAATTACGTCTCACCCGAAAGACGGAGCACAAGGAGGTTAAGTGACTTGCTCAGGGTCACACAATGAGTCAGTGGCTGAGCCGGGATTTGAACCGGGGACCTTCTGGTTACAAGCCCTTTTCTTTAACCACTGAACCACACAGCCTCCTGTATTTATATGCAGAAACTGTTAACTACAAGAGGGTGTCAAACAAGCTGTGAATGTCCTAGGAGGCTACAGAGTACCTCTGGGTATGAATCCAGATGCTCGCAGTACCTGTTCTTAGATGTCCGAAACCACTGTATCATTGTATAACTGTATACCCTATAAATATCACTTTTTATTGTTTATTTGAGGAACACAACCAATTACAAAATTCATCTGAATTGCTGTGCTATCAGAACATCAGTGTATAACTTTGCTAGGTATTGCAGTGGATGCTGGGTATCAAAAGGCCTTCACTTTCACAAAAGGCTGTCAAATTAAAAAAGGCCGTCAAAGTTACAAAAAAATAGGTGTGCTCCTAACCCAATACTTGTCTTTTTAATTCTGTGCATCCAAATACTTGTAGTTAAAAGTTTTAAGAATTAAGCCTACTGTTTGTTGTTCTGTCCTAAACCAGCAGTTTGTCACCCAAATGTATTAAATAAACAGGGGGGGTGGGGGGGGCATCACATTATTCTCCATTTTATTGCAACTGAGGTACCGTTCAGTTGAGCGAAAATTGTAAAGGGGTACTCGAGCTGAAACCTCCAGATAGAAGGGGTACAGTTTCAAAAAAAGGTTGAAAACCCCTGACTTACAGTAAAACTATCAGGAATAGATAAGGGAAATGTTGACTAATACAATACAATAGGATTTATTTGGAGTTGTTGAAGGGCACTGGTCTCTTAAACCCAGAAGTTCTGATAAACCCCTACGCCTCACTATATATTGATGGACATTACATAAGCAAATGAGGGAAAGTAAAAATACATTAACTTTGATTCATGTACTAAGGGCTACTCTTAAATGAATTACCGGTCCAGTTTATGGTAAACTGTGCATGCATGACTAGAAACTTGGCTGTCAGCTAAGAAGAATATCTCAAAAACTGGCCTGAATTTGAAAATGCAGAATTCGGGACGTTATCATAAAACCAGAGCAGCACAGAAATTGGGATGTTATCAGAGCGGCCCAGAATTTGGGACGTTATCTGCAAACCAGATCGGCCCAGAATTTGGGAAGTTATCTAAAAACCAAAGCGGCCCAGAATTTGGGACTGATGTAACTTAAAAAAGAGGATGGTGAGTAAGTAGATTCAAGAAACTGCACAGAGTCCTTTTCTTCAGTCAGTTGTTATGTTTATTGAAATATGCAGGGAGTCTGGTCCCAGGTACAGGACACAGAATATTCGTTCTTACAATCGTTGCATGACATTAAATACCCTTCTGCATAGGTGTCTCTCTCCTCCTCTTTCTCTGACACTTAACCAATAGAAAAGGTACAACTCATTATCCTGTTACCATATATTTCATTTAGTGTGTGTGTGTGTGTGTGTGTGTGTGTGTGTGTGTGTGTGTGTGATCTAGTGTGAAGATCTCTGAACTCAGTGCATTCTTCAGACCCTGGTGCCACAAAGGTCCATACATCTGGTTTTTGTCATCTTCTTGAGACCATTTGATCCCAGTGGCTTTATCTCTTTGGATCTCTCTGAAGTCTTAGAGCCTGGCTACTTCTGGTCCCCTTGAAAACTAGCTTTATGACCCCCTCATAAACCAGCTGTATTTTCTAAGCAAAAACCTGTTTAACTAGTTTTATACCCCAGTGGACTCCCCGAAGGGCAAGCTTCTTTCATGTCAGGGCTGGAGGTCAAAGGACTTGTTTGTACAGCCGTGTGCTGCTGGCCAGCCATTTGCTTTGACACAAAAGAATCTTAACTTCTCTACCATATTGCCTTCAATTTACTTCTAATGTGCAGTTGTTTAAGTATAGTTAAATATACGTTAACTTGGTGTTTTTCTCAGCTCTCTGCTACCATCCATTGCTCAATGAAGCTGCTTTATTTCTTGCTGGCTCGGAGTCAATGCAGTGCAAGTATCTATATACCCAGAGTATATAGCCCGCCTTCATCTATCACAGCAGTGCTTGCATTTTTGGAACTAACAGTTTTTTCTATCCAATGTTAAATCACTTTTCAGAAAAATAACATGAATACAGCCGTCATTCCTCATGCGTAGCAAACTGCTATTCAATACTTGTTCCATGTTTTCCAACAGGGACGTAAATGAAAACAGGGGCAGTCTATATGTAAAACTGTGATTACATTAGAGATAAACTAATGTATCCTCTAACAAAACTGCAATATTGTATACATTTTATATTCAAATATATCGCAAAAACGATTATAGATATATGCTACTTGAAAGAAAAAAGTACACCACCACAGAAAGCCAATTCTTACATTCGTGCATAACATGATAATTCATATAAAGTAATCGCCCATAGTTTGTTATATCAGTACAGCGTAATACCACATTATATTTTAATGGTAAGGTTGTGGAAAGCAGATCTCTCTCTCTGATCACAATGTTAAAATGCCTGCAAGCTTTTCCACTTGTGTGACGACATATTCATGTGACAGACATGGACCAATCAAAACGCGAGACTGTTATGCGGTTCCATCCCAAAAACCGGCCTGTGTCATACCCGTCACCCTCCTTTCAAAAGCACATTCTGTCGCTCTCCACTCCAGAGGTGCAGACTCCGGCCCACTTGTCACCCGTTGGCGCCTCGATCACCATTACGTGGGTGACGTCACTCGCACACAGACACTCACGCAGGCAGGAAGGCAAGTCTGCCAGTGAAACAGACGTTCATTCACGCACGCAGCAGTACACGAAACAGGAACGCTTTATATGGTGTCAGACACGCGTAACTTACTGTTTCATTTTGTACAGTCAGATTATATATATATATATATATACATATATATATATATATATATATATATGCTCAAATTTGTTGGTACCTCCACAAAAAAAACGAAGAATGCACAATTTTCTCTGAAATAACTTGAAACTGACAAAAGTAATTGGCATCCACCATTGTTTATTCCATATTTAATAGAAATCAGACTTTGCTTTTGATTTTTTATTCAACATAATATTATAAATAAGAAAACAAATGAAAATGGCATGGACAAAAATGATGGGACCGCTAACCTAATATTTTGTTGCACAACCTTTAGAGGCAATCACTGCAATCAAACGTTTTCTGTAGCTCTCAATGAGACTTCTGCACCTGTTAACAGGTAGTTTGGCCCACTCTTCCTGAGCAAACTGCTCCAGCTGTCTCAGGTTTGATGGGTGCCTTCTCCAGACTGCAAGTTTCAGCTCTTTCCATAGATGTTCGATAGGATTCAGATCAGGACTCATAGAAGGCCACTTCAGAATAGTCCAATGTTTTGTTCTTATCCATTCTTGGGTGCTTTTTAGCTGTGTGTTTTGGGTCATTATCCTGTTGGAGGACCCATGACCTGCGACTGAGACAGAGCTTTCTTGACACTGGGCAGTACGTTTTGCCCAGAATGCCTTGATAGTCTTGAGATTTCATTGTGCCCTGCACAGATTCAAGGCACCCTGTGCCAGGCGCAGCAAAGCAGCTCCAAAACATAACCGAGCCTCCTCCATGTTTCACTGTAGGTATGGTGTTCTTTTCTTTGAAAGCTTCATTTTTCGTCTGTGAACATAGAGCTGATGTGACTTGCCAAAAAGCTCCAGTTTTGACTCATCTGTTCAAAGGACATTCTCCCAGAAGGATTGTGGCTTGTCAATATGCATTTTAGCAAATTCCAGTCTGGCTTTTTTTTATGTTTTTTCTTTCAAAACTGGAGTCCTCCTGGGTCTTCTTCCATGGAGCCCACTTTCGCTCAAAAAAGCGATGGATGGTGCGATCAGAAACTGACGCATACCTTCACCTTGGAGTTCAGCTTGTATCTCTTTGGCAGTTATCCTTGGTTCTTTTTCTACCATTCGCACTATCCTTCTGTTCAGTCTGGGGTCGATTTTCCTCTTGCGGCCTCGCCCAGGGAGGTTGGCTACAGTTCCATGGACCTTAAACTTCTTAATGATATTTGCAACTGTTGTCACAGGAACATCAAGCTGCTTGGAGATGGTCTTGTAGCCTTTACCTTTACCATGCTTGTCTATTATTTTCTTTCTGATCTCCTCAGACAACTCTCTCCTTTGCTTTCTCTGGTCCATGTTCAGTGTGGTGCACACAATGATAGCAAACAGCACAGTGACTACTTTTCTCCATTTAAATAGGCTGAATGACTGATTACAAGATTGGAGACATGTGTGATACTAATTAAAGAAACTAATTAGTTTGAAATATTGCTATAATCCAATTATTTATTATCTTTTCTAAGGGTACCAACAAATGTGTCCAGGCCATTTTAGAATATCTTTGTAGAATAAGCAATAATTCATCTCTTTTCACAGCTTCTTTGCTTTATTCTATGACATACCAAAGGCATGCAAGTATACATGATAAAATAGCTTTTAATTTCATCACCTTTCAGGAGGAATGAAGCATTATTTCAATGAGCTGTAAGGGGACCAACAAATTTGAGCACGTCTGTATATATATATATATATATATATATATATATATATATATATATATATATATATATATATATATTATTAATTTCTTAGCAGACGCCATTATCCAGGGCGACTTACAATTGTCACATTATTTTTACATACCCATTTATACAGTTGGGTTTTTACTAGAGCAATCTAGGTAAAGTACCTTGCTCAAGAGTACAGCAGCAGTGTCCCCCAGCTGGGATTGAACCCACAACCCTCCGGTCAAGAGTCCAGAGCCCTAACCACTACTCCACACTCAATTACTAAGTCCTGCAAACACTTGTATCTGCCTCATAGGCAGTAACCGGATGTTATCGAAGTTTCAGATTAACTTGAAGGGAGGGAAGGCGGTCAGAATTCTCAATTTGAAAATCACAACATTCTTCTCAGGCGCCGCTTGATTTTCTTGGCCCGCTAAACTCCACCTATGACGTTTTTTCGATTTTTTCATCTGCTCTTTAGGGCTTTGGCAACTTTTAGTGTCAATCTTACCTTTTCTGATTTGCGTGAACTATTTACACTTATTTAATTTAAATATATTTGCTAGCAATTCTTTCGAATATACAATATTCAATTTTTGTTTTAATATAGCGGCTAAACATTAAAAGTTTCCTCAAAGCGCTGTACAGGAGAAAAATAAATACAAATAAAACAGAATCTTAATTCTTAAAAGGAACACAAGAAATGAATAATACATTGGTATAAATACATTAATAAAGAGCGGTAAAAACTTAGGCTAACAACAATAGGTAACGTTATTATTTCTACCAGCAAATTAAAATATTGGCTATATATATATAAAGTGTAAAGGGATTTAATTACCAACCGCTTTCCTCCAAGTCAGGAACGCCTCTGACAATTATATTGAGATTCTCTCGAGGCAGAGACTCACGAGACATGAACTGCCTATTTTAAAATGGTTCTTTAAAAGAACCCTTTGACTTGAGAATGAAAACGGTTCTATATGAAACCATTGAATGCTGTAAAAAACCCGTAAAGGGTGCAAAGAACCATTTTCTCTATGGTGTAGCTACGCCCCTGGACTGATGGTATTCTACCGACGCAAAAAAAAAACCCCAAAACCCCACACACACCACACCTGAAGAGAAGCAGACTTAATTACAGTAATACAGTATTAGGGGATGGAGTAAAAGCCGGAACGAGACGGAACGGTACTTTAATAAATTCAATTGCTTAAAAAAACAACAGCATAAAAAGTTAGACATATGAGAGTATTTTAACAATCAGAACCGATTAATAACGCGCTGTCTTTAACCCGTTCCGGGCCAGAACCCTTTTTATCACCAAAAAGCTCCCGTAACACTGGGTTCTGAAGGTGCAAAGACGACGAAAATTACACACACAATACAACTAAGTGGGAACAACATTACACTATTAAAAAAAAACCACCGAACCGACCTTTAACTGCCCATTCCGTGCAATAAACAGCTGTACAGACAAAACCGTCCGGAACACGGGGTTCTGAAGGAATACAGAGCATGAAAATGATAGACACAATACAACTAGGACATCATAACACTATTGAAAAAAAAAACATCTTTCATTTCCAATTGCGTGCAATAAACAGCTTGATTAATAAAGCTGCCCAGAAGACAAAAAATAAGATACACATAATACAGTGAGTAACATACTTACAAAAACTGTCCGAAGTGTTACCCGACCTTTAATTGCCGATTCCCTGCATGAAATGGGTTAATATGAATTGATCTACTGCAAATTCAAATAATGGGTATTCAGCCGAGGGGATGTTAGTTGATTTTTACTGTCTATACAAACTACACTTTTCAGCCTTGATAGAACACCTGCAAAGAGCCACTGATTAGTACTTTAATATTGTACTGGATCATAACACTACATTTGCCTACAAATTCAGTGACGACAGAGAATATCATGTTATTGACCAGATCATGTTTTTAGTAATTAAGCACTAGAAGCAAATTTCAGCTATGCGTTATACTTTCAGGAAAACAAAATGGAGCAAAAACGGTTCTATGTCTTAGATGTGGAACCGTTTATCTGGTGCTGTTTGAAACCACGTGTAAGATTCTGTATTTGTACTTTATAATAATCAGTTTAATAGTCCATGCAGTATGCTGGGAACTCTACTCATTTCTCTGCTGAATGTGCTTAGTGTTGACAACCATTCAAGCTTGTGTTGGTAAGTTTGTGGTACACTGGATGATGTTGTAGACTGAATGATGAGAGTATAGGGGTTAGAGAACATCAGCTTGCTCCTGGGTTCCCATGTGCTTCTTCTTGGTGCATCACTAATGAGAGAGAATTTGTCCATATTACTAGATGTACATATTTTAAAAGAGTCATAAGAAACATGTGTGTGTACTTTTAAAGATGTTGACGGTGTAACCACATATAAATTGTTGATTGTTCACTTTAACAAGCTAGTGTTGTTGATGAGAATGTTTTTAGAGTGAGATGCAAAAGCGGCAGTAGTAAATGTATGCTATTAAGATTGCAATGTAAATGAGTGAGATGTAGGTCGGATTGTTAAACTGGATCTCATTTTTAACGTGGTAGGCCTATGTGTTGGGCATGATGAGATTGGGGTTTCATTAGCCTTTAATGTAAGATACAACCCCTGTGGGTACGAATGAGGCAGAGCATTTAGGATTTTTTTTTTTTTTTTTACAACACAAGCCAGTGTTTATTAAATTAATAAGAAAAAGGTAACGGAACTCGAGCAAATAAAAGACTGAAGTTATTTGTAAACCCAGCGGCCACGACAAAGCCCAATAATAAACCCCCCCAGATAACCCCACAATCACGCTCCACACCCATGCTCAGAATATCCAGCCATTCAGTAATTGCTCACTCCCTCCCTGGCTGAACAACCAACAATAGCCCCCAACACACCCCTGCCCAAAACACCTCCTCCTCCTGTTACATTAGTAAATGCGCTCCCTCTGAGCACAGAATATTATAGGCTACAGTGTAATTATTAGACTAACTGTCATGCACTTGGCTAATAATGACATAAGAAAAGAGCGAGTCGAGAGTTAAAAATGTGAATTAGCTAGGTATTCGATGAAGCTTGGGTAAGGTCCCAGTGGTTAAAGACAAAGGCTTCATACCCAGGGCCGCCGAGAGCCGTCATGGGCCACGAGGAAGGATTGGTATGACCCCCCATGGTACTACATTCATCCGACTTTGTTGTATACTGTAGTCTAAACCAAGCAATGATACTTTTAATCTTAGCAGTGTTTGAGGAAGATCATTTCAACCGATACATTATTTTGATAATGGGTTTGAAGGAAACTGTCAACGACGCCTAGAAGTTTCAATATCTCAATTAAAATCTGCAGCAGGGTAGTTTACTTTTTCTCAAAGTAATTGTTTCAGTTATTTACAGTATTAACTTTTTTTTTAGGTAAGTGAATAAATATTTTTGTACAAACTCCACGTGTAATAGTCAGTAATCGGAAGCTTACTTAACATCAAATAACATACGTTTTTAGCATAAACTACATTTTAATGGTGTTGCTATACACTATTTTATTTATCCCGTGCCAAAAATAAACCACTCATCTCTGCTCTTAACCAATAGCCTGTATTAGTAAATTTGTATTTTAAGCAATACCGATCATTCTCTAATTGTGTTTACCACCAGCTGAAGAAAGTACTTTAGTTTACACAATACCATTTTTCTAACAAACTGCTGCATCACGTTGTTTTGAGCAAATTATAGATCTTAATAGAATAATTCATACTGTGGTAAATATTGTGCAACTTTAGGGTTCTTTTAACGTTTTTAAAAGTTTAAAAAAACAAAAACAACCCCCCCCCCACAAAACTGCTGTGCCTTATTTTCAGCTTGTTGGTGTAGTAAAATATGAAATGCGAAAGTTCAAATCATTGTGTGAAAGGAAGTGTTTGACAGTGCCTGGATACACAATCATTACACAACAGAAGCACATTGGCTCGGTGTGCAGTACGGCAGTTTTTCTTTTTAAAGAGGTGATGGGAACAAAGAGTCTTGTGCAGGGCTAGTTTTAAAGTATTTATATATATATATTTATATATATATATATATATATATATATATATATATATATATATATATAAAAAATCCCCCTTCATCGGGGACCGGTAGTGGCACGGCTGACAGCATGCTGGTCCACTCCTGCAGCGAAATTGCTGCGTGGGATGCTGGTCTCCTGACCTCTCCCCCTTTCTTCGTAGCTGGTAGCTCCCCTTGGTGGGGCTCCCACCACAGTACTTCCGGCAGCGAAGAAGCTGCAGTGGGAGCAGGTCTCTGGACCTCCCCCACGATCTCCGGCAGCAAAACTGCTGCAGTGGGAGCAGGTCTCCTGACCTCCCCCACCTTCTTCGTGGCCGGCAGCTCCCCTTGGTGGGGTTCCGGCCACAGTACTTCCTGCTGCGATGCGGAGCGGCTGGCAACCCCAGGCGATGCGGAGCGGCTGGCAGCCCCAGGCGATGCCAGACAGGCATCCTTGGGCGAAGCGTGGCAGGCATCCTTTGGCGAAGCGTGGCAGGCATCCTTGGGCGAAGCGAGGCAGGGAGTCAGGACAAGCTGGGGTGTTGGAGTTTGCCCTTTTCTCGGCCTCTGCGGCCGGGCGGTTCTTCCCCGTGCTTCCCTCAGCAGCCTATGCAAGGGCTGCTGAGGACCGCCAGCATCTAGTCCTGGTCCTTCTGGTGAAGGGAGAGGCAGCTCCTGCTCCTCTCCCCCTGATGGTGATGGAGACAGAGGCAGCTCCTGCTGCTCTGCTCCTGCCGGTGAAGGTGGGAGCGGCGTGTAGTCTCCTGGCGACGGAGGTGGGAGCAACGTGAAGTCTCCCCCTTTTGCAGGGGACTGGTGCTGCTCTGCCTCTCTTGCAGGGGACTGGTGCTGCTCTGCTTCTCTTGCAGGGGACTGGTGCGGCTCTGCCTCTGAAGGGGAAACCAGCAGGCATTCTTCCTCTGCTGGTGGAGATGGGGACAGCAGGCATTCTCCCTCTGCTGGTGGACATGGGGACAGCAGGCATTCTCCCTCTGCTGGTGGACATGGGGACAGCAGGCATTCTCCCTCTGCTGGTGGACATGGGGACAGCAGGCATTCTTCCTCTGCTGGTGGAGGTGGAACCAGCAGGCATTCTCCCTCTGCTGGCAGCTTGGGTCCTAGGGCTGTGGAAGCCCCGACTTCCCTCTCTTTGGGCTGTGGACGCACCGACTCCTCCCTTTTGGGCTGTGGACGCACCGACTCCTCCCTTTTGGGCTGTGGACGCACCGACTCCTCCCTTTTGGGCTGTGGACGCACCGACTCCTGCCTTTTGGGCTGTGGACGCGACCGACTCCTGCCTTTTGGGCTGTGGACGCACCGACTCCTGCCTTTTGGGCTGTGGACGCACCGACTCCTGCCTTTTGGGCTGTGGACGCACCGACTCCTGCCTTTTGGGCTGTGGACGCACCGACTCCTGCCTTTTGGGCTGTGGGACGACCGACTCCTGCCTTTTGGGCTGTGGACGACCGACTCCTGCCTTTTGGGCTGTGGACGCACCGACTCCTGCCTTTTGGGCTGTGGACGCACCGACTCCTGCCTTTTGGGCTGTGGACGCACCGACTCCTGCCTTTTGGGCTGTGGACGCACCGACTCCTCCTTTTTGGACTGTGGACACACCGACTCCTCCCTCTTGGGCTGTGGACGTTCGGGCTGCCCCCACTCAGGCGTAGGACGTTCGGGCTCCTCCCACTCAGGCGCAGGACGTTCGGGCTCCTCCCCCATCTCTAGGAAGGTGCAGCTGGCCATGAATCCTCCTGCTGGAGACCCTGGTACCTGGGCTGCTGTTCTTATAGCTGCCTCCAGGTAGCTGAGGACCAACTCCACACCTTCCTCCCAGGTGCTTAGGGTGTGTTCCCTCTCATAGGCCTCCCATCGCTCCCTGTCCATCAACCACAGGATTCGGATGGCTACTGGCATAGACTGGGCCTCCAGCCCAGCATTTTCCAGGATCCAGTCCCGTAGCTTGATGGCGTCTTCTGCCATTGCCTTTTTTTTTTTCCTCCAAAAACCCCCCCTCCTGGTCTGACACTTGGAGGCGCTGTTATCCCACGCAGGACACCACGTGTCACAAAGACTGCTGGAGTGGGTGGCGTCAGACCAGAAAGGAATACACAGACAGACGGTGGTGATGAGTAATGCTGAGTGCAATGGTGGCACTCAGCGTTTATTAAACGAAATAAAAGGTTTAAACAGACAGAACACAAAACAGGACACGGCACTTGCACCAAAATAAATATATAAACAAAACGAACTAACACTTAACAAACGGTGCACGGAGACAAACAAACACGGTGAGTAAAGCAAAAACAAACGTTACGATCTTTCTTTCTTTCTTTCTTTTTCTTTCTTTCTCCTCTCTCACCCGTTCTCCACTCACGAACACCCAACCCCGAGTGAAAGAAATGTGCATCTATATATACTGTTGTGCTGGGATTCAATTACTAATTAATTATTCACTTGAATCCCAGCACGTGAATTAATTCTGTGCAATCCCGTGCCTAAATATAATTATACAATCTAAATACTTGTGCTGCACACACCCATTTATATCCCGTGTACCAACTACAATACACCAACATTTAACACACCACACGCAACATACAACATATAACCCACACATGCACACAGGGGCGGGGCACATTGCCACAAAGTCGCTTTGGATAGAAGGGTCTGCTAAAATGACTAATTAATAATAATGAATTAAGAGGCAAAACTGCTTGATGCAGAAACTCCAGACCGCACCCAAATTCCCATTGAGAACGGGTAATAACCATTCCTTTTGACTGCTATGGCTTAATATTGTTTGGTACTGTACTGGAAGTTAAATAAAGGTTTTGTTGATTGATGGGCTACACTTGCATCAAGTGTCTGATTTATTACTAACACCTTCCAGGAATATTCTAAAACATTCATGAGGTTTAAAAATCTTTCAGGGGTTCCAAATAGTATACAAAGAACCTTTTTAAACAGCAGGCTAAACAACCATAAATAAACGTTGAAATCTCGAAAGATTAATAAGAAACCCTAAAACACCCAAAGAACCCACAGGGGTTCTGATCTATAGAGCCTTCTAATACTAAAAAAGCCATGCAAATTGATTAAAAATCTCAGATTTTGTGCATGGCTCCACATTTGAAAGCCATATATTCAATTAGACTTCAGCAGTAAATACCGCGTTGGTGACTAAACATTCCGCTACTTATTAGCAATAAAGATCACACTGTAGCGAGGGCTAAACTGAGTTTAAAATATATAATTTATGGTAGCTGCCTATGCCACTGAAGGCACTACCTTAAAATTAAGTTAAATATTTTAGGTTGTTATCACCAGGTTATTTTATTTGGGCCAGGGGATGAGGTCTTGACCAAATACAACACAAACACAATAAAAATGGCAGGGATGTAAAATAGTCAAATTTATTTAAAACACAATTTCGTTTCAATTCTCATATTGCACAAACTAGTGCTGTCTGTTAGTTACAGCCAAATACTTCAATTCGATACATTGTTTCAGGGGTTCAGTCGTTCTCTCAGGCATTACACTGTTACATAGTTTACTATAGCAGCAACTCATTTAGAGCAAGAATACATTGTTTCATTTCTTTCTCGTATTCAGACACACACAGCACTAGACAAGACAGGAGGTTCCCAAATTAGACAAAAACGATTTATGAAAATGTTTATTCTGTTTATTTTATTTATGTATATGACACACAATGTAAAAACAAATTCATTTTTTGAAGAAAATGGGAAATGCATCAAGGTATCTGTATTTGAAGTCACCCTGCATAATATTAAAATCTAAACTGTTTTTTGTTTTGCTCGTTTTTTCCTTACATGTTGTAAACTACGAATTGTGTTTTTGCTTGCCTGGTGTTCTGGACTATTCTTTAGCAGACCGCTTTGTGCTTTTAAAATGCCTCTGTGCTTCAAAAAAATGCATACCTCTGTTCTTTAAAATCCTCCCATGTGCTTTACAATGCTTCCCTATGCTTTACCATAGCTCTCTGGCCTTTATAATGATTTACCATACCTATCTGTGCTCTACAATGCTCTCTATGCTTACGTTGTGATTTGCCATACCTTTGTGCTTAATGCCTCTGTGCTTTAAAATACTTTCCTGTGGTTTGCCATACCACTCTGCGCATTACCATACCTATCTGTGCTGTACTATGCTTTGCTGTGCTTTACCATACCTATCTGTGTTTTACAATATTTTCCTGTGCTCTACAATGCTTCACTGTGCTTTACAATACACCTCTATTCTCTACAATGCTTCCCTGTGCATTACCGTACCTTTGAGCTTCATAATAATGCCTTTGTGCTTTAAAATACTTCCCTATGCTTAGCAATAGCTCACTGGCCTTTTACAATGATTTCTCATACCCATCTGTGCTGTACAATGCTTCCATGTGCTTTACAATGATTTATTTTGCTCTGCAATGTTTACCAGACCTCTCTATGCTTTACATTGTGCATTGACATGCCTTTGTGTTTTAAAATACTTCCCTATGCTTACAATATCTCTCTCTGGCCTTTACAATGATTTACCATACCTATCTGTGCTCTACAGTGCTTCCCTATTCTTTACCAGACCCCTTTGTGCTTTAAATTGCCTCTGTGCTTCAAAAATGCTTACCTATGCATTTTACCATACCTCTGTGCTTTAAAATCCTCCTATGTGCTCTGCAATGCTTCCCTATGCTTTACAACAGCTCTCTGACCTTTACAACGATTTATCATACTTTTCTGTGCTCTACAATGCTCTCTATGTTTACATTGTGATTTGCCATACCTTTGTGCTTAATGCCTCTGTGCTTTAAAATATTTCCCTGTGGTTTGCCATACCACTCTGCGCATTACCATACCTATCTGTGCTGTACTATGCTTTGCTGTGCTTTACCATACCTATCTGTGCTTTACAACATTTCCCTGTGCTCTACAATGCTTCACTGTGCTTTAAAATATACCGCTGTTCTCTGCAATGCTTCCCTGTGCATTACCATACCTTTGTGCTTTATAATGCCTTTGTGCTTTAAAATACTCTTATGCTTAGCAATGCCTTCTGTGCTGTACAATGCTTTCCTGTGCACTGCAATGTTTTCCAGACCTCTCTATGTTTTACATTGTGTATTGACTTGCCTTTGTGCTTTAAAATGCTTCCCTATGCTTAACAATAGCTCTCTGGCCTTTACAATGCTTTAGTGTGCTTTACCGTACCTATCTCCGCTATACCATACCTATCTGTGCTTTATAATGCCTCTGTATTTTAAAATACTTCCCTAAACTGCACTAGACCTATGTGCTTCCCCTATGCTTTGCCAGACATCTGTTCTTTAAAATGCTCCCATCTGCTTTATCATACCTCTCTGTGCTTTAAAAGGCTCCCCTATGCTTTGCCAGACCTCTGTGCTCTACAATGTTTCCTTGTGCTTTAAGAACATTAGAAAGTTTGTAAACGAGAGGAGGCCATTCAGCCCATTGGCTCATTTGGTTGTTAGTAGCTTATTGATCCCAGAATCTCATCAAGCAGCTTTTTGAAGGATCCCAGGGTGTCAGCTTCAATATGATTACTGGGGAGTTGGTTCCAGACCCTCACAATTCTCTGTGTAAAAAAGTGCCTACTATTCTGTTCTGAATGCCCCTTTATCTAATCTCCATTTGTGACCCCTGGTCCTTGTTTCTTTTTTCAGGTCAAAGTCGCCCCCTGGGTTGACATTGTCTATACCTTTTAGGATTTTGAACTTGAATCAGATCACCGCGCAGTCTTCTTTGTTCAAGACTGAACAGATTCAATTCTTTGGGCCTGTCTGCATACAACATGCCTTTTAAACCCGGGATAATTCTGGTTGGTCTTCTTTGCACTCTTTCAGACTTCCCAGCGACAGCGTGTGGAAGCGACATCGTGGGAGAAGTACAGTTGTGGACAAGTACAACGCAGTTAGAAGCAGAAAGGAGGAATAACATCTTTAAATCTGGAGTTGCTTTAATCAGAAAACATTGCAGCTTAAAGCCTTGCAGCTGCGTGTATTTTTCTGATAAGCTGAAACTCGAGCAGCTGATTCAAATCCCGGCGTTCTGGGACACGGGGAGGAGCGGAGCACGCAGCACAAACACAAACAAACAAAAGGCAGGCAGACTTCCCAGCGACAGCGTGTGGAAGCGACATCGTGGGAGAAGTACAGTTGTGGACAAGTACAACGCAGTTAGAAGCAGTTTGAAAGCAGGTTGACAGCTGCAGAAGCTACACTAAACTAAAAAAAAAAAAAAAAAAAAAAAAATGGTCTTCAAGCCAGTAATCTGTGACAACTGCATGATGTCGGAAATCCGAGAAAACCCAACAGAGCTCAACCAAGTTTGTGTAAAGTGCCGCACCATCCAGGACTTGCTTCAGCGATTAAGCCTGCTAGAAAAGGAGATGGAGGAAATGAGACAGCAACAGGAGCTTGAGGAGCTGACACACCCACAATTCATGGAAGTCTGCACCCCTAGCAGACTGAAAGCCACCAGGGAGATGGAAGAGAGTCGAAACAGCTGGGTTCAGATAGGCAGAAGCAGGGAAAAAAAGAAACTTCATCAAACACAACCACCAGAAATCCAGACAGCCAACACATTTGAGCCACTTCAACATTTAGATGACCAAAACCAACATCAAGAGAATGAAAGAAACAACACCCAGGACCCTATAAACAGTGCTGACCAGGTAGCAAAAAGAAGGGAGGTCATGATTGTTGGGGACTCCATACTGACAAACACAGCAAGTTCAGTTTGCAGTTTGGACCCCCTTACTACAACAGTGTGCTGCCTTCCAGGAGCCTCAGTCAAGCACATCACTGAGAATGTGGACAGGCTCCTAGAACAAACAGGAGATGACCCGGTAGTAGTCGTCCACATTGGTACAAACAACATTGGAAGAGACAGGCCAAGATCCCTGCAAAACAAATTCAGAGAGCTAGGAAGGAAATTAAAAGACAAGACCAAAACTGTGGTATTTTCTGGGATACTGCGGGGCCTTGCAAAGGACCATATGGACAGCTGGAAATACAAAATCAAAATGCATGGCTGAAATCGTGGTGCACACAGGAAGGCTTCACCTTTCTTGAACATTGGAGCACTTTCTACAACAAGGACTATCTATACAGGTGGGACGGACTGCACTTAAACAGAAAGGGAACCAATCTACTCGGAGAAAGGATCCTTCAGGCGGTACAGAAGCATTTAAACTAGAAAGGAAGGGGGAGAAAACAAAAAACAGAAGGGAGACTACATCAAAACAAGGGCAACAACTCAGGTAAGACCACTATTAAATGTATTTATCTTAATGCTAGAACTCTCAGAAACAAAATGTTAGAACTTGAAGCTACTGCACTAACAAGTAACTACGATGTGATAGGTGTTACAGAAACTTGGTTGTCTGAGTGATGGAGACGAATATAATATTAGTGGGTACACACTATATAGGAAAGACAGGCAGGACAGAAGAGGCGGAGGGGTAGCGCTATACATAAGAAATAGCCTTGAAGCCCAGGTGTTAAATCAGGACAAAGAAAACAATGCAGAATCAATATGGGTCAGAATAATGGACACAAATTCAAAGGGCATAATAATAGGAGCATGCTATAGACCGCCAAATTCAGACGCTGAGCAAAATAATCTGTTATACAATGACATTCGAAATGCGTGTAGAAAAGGAGAAGCCATACTTCCCCTGTATAAAATGGGAAAACCCAATGGGGGGGCACGACGGACGAAATTGAAATGGTGGAAATGACAAATGACTGCTTCCTAACGCAATTTGTCAAGGCACCGACTAGAGGGGAGGCATGCCTTGATTTAGTCTTTTCAAATAATGAAGACAGAATAACTAAAACAGAGGTCAGAGAGCCATTGGCAAACTCAGACCACAACATGGTCTCATTTGAAATATTTTTTAAAACCCCAAAAGTAATGACTAAAGCTAAGGTTTACAATTTTAGAAAAGCAAACTACGAAGGTATGAAACAGAGACTAATAGAAGTAGATTGGAGTAAAATAGAGAAAACATCCACAGAAAAAGGGTGGCTGTTTTTTAAAAATGTAGTACTAGAGGCACAAAACAATTACATCCCAAAAGTAGACAAATCTAAATCTAAAACAAAATGGCCAAAATGGTTTAATAGATCAATTAAAAAAAAAATATTCAGCGAAAAAAAGGCACTTTACAGAGCGTTTAAAAGGGACCAAAAACAAAGCACACAGAAAGAGTACTTGGAACTGCAAACACAAGTCAAAAAAGGAAGTTAGAAAGGCCAAGAGAGAGATAGAAATCAATATTGCTAACGGGCTAAAACCAATTCCAAAATGTTTTTCCAATATTATAACAGCAAGAGAACATTCAAAGAGGAGGTTAAATGTCTAAGAGACACAAATGGCAAAATCATAGATGAAGAAAAAAAAAAATAGCAAATATATTAAATGATTACTTTTCACAGGTTTTTACAAAGGAGGACACGGACAACATGCCCCACATGTCGACCTGTTCCTATCCAATTTTAAATAACTTTAGCATAACAGAGGCAGAAGTGTTAAAGGGACTAGGAGCTCTTAAAATAAACAAATCCCCTGGGCCAGATGAGATCCTCCCAATAGTACTCAAAGAAATGAAAGAAGTTATTTACAAACCGCTAACCAAGATCATGCAACAGTCTCTTGACACAGGGGTTGTACCAACAGACTGGAAAATAGCAAACGTAATACCAATCCACAAAAAGGAGACAAAACCCAACCAGGTAACTACAGACCAATAAGCCTGACTTCTATTATATGTAAACTTATGGAAACTATAATAAGATCCAAAATGGAAAATTACCTATATGGTAACAATATCCTGGGAGACAGCCAGCATGGTTTTAGGAAAGGGAGATCATGTCTAACTAACCTACTTGACTTTTTGAGGATGCAACATTGACAATGGATAACTGCAAAGCATACGACATGGTTTATTTAGATTTCCAGAAAGCTTTTGACAAAGTCCCGCATAAAAGATTAATTCTCAAACTGAACGCAGTAGGGATTCAAGGAAATGCATGCACATGGATTAGGGAGTGGTTAACAGGTAGAAAACAGAAAGTACTGATTAGAGGAGAAACCTCGAAATGGAGTGAGGTAACCAGTGGTGTACCACAGGGATCAGTATTAGGTCCTCTGCTATTCCTAATCTACATTAATGATTTAGACTCTGATATAGTAAGCAAACTCGTTAAATTTGCAGACGACACAAAAATAGGAGGAGTGGCAGACACTGTTGAAGCAGCAAAGGTCATTCAAAATGATCTAGACAGCATTCAAAATTGGGCAGACACATGGCAAATGAAATTTAATAGAGAAAAGTGTAAAGTATTGCATGCGGGCAATAAAAATGTGCATTATAAATATCATATGGGAGATAGTGAAATTGAAGAAGGGAACTATGAAAAAGACCTAGGAGTTTATGTTGACTCAGAAATGTCTTCATCTAGACAATGTGGGGAAGCTATAAAAAAGGCTAACAAGATGCTTGGATATACAGACGTGCTCAAATTTGTTGGTACCCTTACAGCTCATTGAAATAATGCTTCATTCCTCCTGAAAAGTGATGGAATTAAAAGCTATTTTATCATATATACTTGCATGCCTTTGGTATGTCATAGAATAAAGCAAAGAAGCTGTGAAAAGAGATGAATTATTGCTTTTTCTACAAAGATATTCTAAAATGGCCTGGACACATTTGTTGGTACCCCTTAGAAAAGATAATAAATAATTGGATTATAGTGATATTTCAAACTAATTAGTTCCTTTAATTAGTATCACACATGTCTCCAATCTTGTAATCAGTCATTCAGCCTATTTAAATGGAGAAAAGTAGTCACTGTGCTGTTTGGTATCATTGTGTGCACCACACTGAACATGGACCAGAGAAAGCAAAGGAGAGAGTTGTCTGAGGAGATCAGAAAGAAAATAATAGACAAGCATGGTAAAGGTGAAAGCTACAAGACCATCTTCAAGCAGCTTGATGTTCCTGTGACAACAGTTGCAAATGTTATTAAGAAGTTTAAGGTCCATGGAACTGTAGCCAACCTCCCTGGGCGCGGCCGCAAGAGGAAAATCGACCCCAGATTGAACAGAAGGACATTGTGAATGGTAGAAAAAGAACCAAGGATAACTGCCACAGATATACAAGCTGAACTCCAAGGTGAAGGTACGTCAGTTTCTGATCGCACCATCCGTCGCTTTTTGAGCGAAAGTGGGCTCCATGGAAGAAGACCCAGGAGGACTCCACTTTTGACAGAAAAACATAAAAAAGCCAGACTGGAATTTGCTAAAATGCATATTGACGAGCCACAATCCTTCTGGGAGAATGTCCTTTGGACAGATGAGTCAAAACTGGAGCTTTTTTGGCAAGTCACATCAGCTCTATGTTCACTGATGAAAAATGAAGCTTTCAAAGAAAAGAACACCATACCTACAGTGAAACATGGAGGAGGCTCGGTTATGTT
This sequence comes from Huso huso, assembly GCA_036884735.1. Taxonomy (NCBI): domain Eukaryota; kingdom Metazoa; phylum Chordata; class Actinopteri; order Acipenseriformes; family Acipenseridae; genus Huso; species Huso huso. The sequence continues at coordinate 6,451,612 of CM072711.1, read as the reverse complement.
TTGGGGCTGCTTTGCTGCGCCTGGCACAGGGTGCCTTGAATCTGTGCAGGGCATAATGAAATCTCAAGACTATCAAGGCATTCTGGAGCGAAACGTACTGCCCAGTGTCAGAAAGCTCTGTCTCAGTCGCAGGTCATGGGTCCTCCAACAGGATAATGACCCAAAACACACAGCTAAAAGCACCCAAGAATGGATAAGAACAAAACATTGGACTATTCTGAAGTGGCCTTCTATGAGTCCTGATCTGAATCCTATCGAACATCTATGGAAAGAGCTGAAACTTGCAGTCTGGAGAAGGCACCCATCAAACCTGAGACAGCTGGAGCAGTTTGCTCAGGAAGAGTGGGCCAAACTACCTGTTAACAGGTGCAGAAGTCTCATTGAGAGCTACAGAAAACGTTTGATTGCAGTGATTGCCTCTAAAGGTTGTGCAACAAAATATTAGGTTAGGGGTCCCATCATTTTTGTCCATGCCATTTTCATTTGTTTTATTATTTACAATATTATGTTGATTAAAAAATCAAACGCAAAGTATGATTTCTATTAAATATTGAATAAACAATGATGGATGCCAATTACTTTTGTAAGTTTCAAGTTATTTCAGAGAAAATTGTGCATTCTTCGTTTTTTGTGGAGGGGTACCAACAAATTTGAGCACGTCTGTATTGTGAGAAGTGTTGAATTTAAATCAAGGGAAGTAATGTTAAAACTCTACAATGCATTAGTAAGACCTCACCTAGAATATTGTGTTCAGTTCTGGTCACCTCGTTAAAAAAGGATATTGCTGCTCTAGAAAGAGTGCAAAGAAGAGCGACCAGAATTATCCCGGTTTAAAAAAGGCATGTCGTATGCAGACAGGCTAAAAAAGAATTGAATCTATTCAGCCTTGAACAAAGAAGACTACGCGGCGATCTGATTCAAACATTCAAAATCCTAAAAGGTATAGACAATGTCAACCTGGGGGACTTCTTTGACTTGAAAAGAAACAAGGACCAGGGGTCACAAATGGAGATTAGATAAAGGGGCATTCAGAACAGAAAATAGGAGGCACTTTTTTTACACAGAGAATTGTGAGGGTCTGGAACCAACTCCCCAGTAATGTTGTTGAAGCTGACACCCTGGGATCCTTCAAGAAGCTGCTTGATGAGATTCTGGGATCAATAAGCTACTAACAACCAAACGAGCAAGATGGGCTGAATGGCCTCCTCTCGTTTGTAAACTTTCTTATGTTCTTATGTTCTAGAGCAGCAATAACAAAGACCAGAACTGAACACAATATTTGATTTAAATTCAACACTTCACAAAAATCTCTGTGTTTTGAAGAGATAAGTGCGAGTTTCTGGTGTGTCATGACTATATAACTGCAAGCCCCGAGGCTTTATCCTGTGTAAGGTGAAGAGGAGTCGAGAGGATACTAACTAGGCAATGGTAAGTAACTGACGGACTTTCATTGTATTTAGTAAAGCTTAAAATGTAAGATTGTGTTCTCGCTGGTTCGGTGACGCTGCCCATTTGACTTTTTAAAATGCATTCACTGCGAATATATGCAAGTACATTTATTTTCTGTATACTTAAAACATTTTAAGCGGTTTACATGCGAGGTATATAGTGGTTGGGAGTGTTCTGTTGACAGTTTTCCATCTTAAATATTTTGGGAACTGAAAAATGAGTGTTTTTAATGTGTACTGTAGCAATGGCGGGCATTGGCGAATTAAAGTTGCTTTCAGCTTCTTGCAATTTACCGTGAAAAAAATAGGCATTTTATTTCTTACAGTATTTCACACTATGAATTGATACTTTTATCAGCGCTGTGCATTTGGTTACTATGGCAACGCGGTCAAACATATAACGACTTTATCATGATTGGTGTTCGAGTCATGCTACAAATGACCAAGCAAGGGGACTTTTTTTGACCTAAAAAAAGAAACAAGGACCAGGGGTCACAAATGGAGATTAGATAAAGGGGCATTCAGAACAGAAAATAGGAGGCACTCTTTTACACAGAGAATTGAGGGTCTGGAACCAACTCCCCAGTAATGTTGTTGAAGCCGACACACTGGGATCCTTCAAGAAGCTGCTTGATGAGATTCTGGGATCAATAAGCTGCTAACAACCAAACGAGCAAGATGGGCTGAATGGCCTCCTCTCGTTTGTAAACTTTCTTATGTTATTAAGTCAGTGGTATGTATCATGTTACAATGTATTAATAATTTGAAGGTTAAGGTTTGCTGTTAACTTCTCCCGTATATAAGAGTTAATTTTAAAGGGCAGCAAATATGGAAATTGCACGTTCCTTTTCATTAGCGTGTCAACAATTTAAAAAGGTTTATAAAACTTGAAAAATGTTGCTGAATGTGTCACTTAAGGGTGTTTAAAAAAAAAAAAAAATCTTTGTCTGCTCGTTACGTTTTTTGCTGCCAGCACGATCTTTGTTTAGCTGTACCTGAGAGAATGCATTGAAAACAAAAGCAGCCATATTTTGCTGGAAACAAGGTATTCTCAGCACAGTTAAGATTTTAATTTTGGTTTGAAGGCAGCAAGAGCTTAGCATGATTTTTAATTTTTGCTTGACAGACAGCCCTCATGCAGGGCGACTTAGGTAATAAGTTATCACAATATAGGAAAAGAGATTACAATACAGCAAAAAAAAAAAAAAAAAAAAAAAAAAAGCAATACCGTTTTGTTTGGGGATTTTTTTTTGGTTTCTGCACTTTGTCAAATGAAACAGTTTTGCAGTTATTGTCCTGAGTGTGTTTGTGTTTGTAGGTTGTATGCATGCGTGCTTTGTATTTGTAGTGTATATGTGCAACTACTGTTACAAACTGCAAAAGATATTCGTCTTGCTTCACTCGGCACCATACATTTTCAGTCTTGGCTACTTTGCTCTGTTTTAATAGTTTTAATTGATTTAAATCATGTTTGTAAATGTAAACTATTTCCTGTGACGTCAGACCTTAGGTACCTCTTGACTGTAATAAACAAATACATTCTCAACTTCACAATGTGTCCACAAGTGTTCAGCAGTCCAGACCTACAGTTTCCAGTCGCAAGCAAGCAAAGAAATTAAGTGACAATACATAAACGTATCCAGTGTTTAAACATTCTGCACGTCCATGGCATTCTAATGTTCAGTTAATAAACTGTAAATATTTGTGTAGTATAATATACTTACAGCTGTCCTGCAAGTTCTCGTCAGAGTTGCTGGTTCTTGGATTGTCAATTGCCGCTTCACCCTGATCCTGACGCAATCTTTCTTTCATTCTTTAGACTTCAGAGACTCATGCAGTGCATCCTACAAGGAAGGAACAAATACGTCAAATGCAATAGAGTATAAAACCAGTATGCTCTGATGTGCAAATATTAGAACTTTATAGGAGGTATGCTACTCAAAATTGAAAAGTATGCATTGTCACAATGCATTTCTGATAAAAATGTTGTTCTTCATTTCTGTTTAAAAACTTTCATTAACTGAATTGAAATAGAAATGTATTGTAAATGAAGTACCTGTGGCACAATAACCCTCTCTGGCCTGGGCGATTTTGAACGTATCACAGTGTGAGGCAAACAGATTATCTAGGTCCAAGGAGATGACAAAACAAAAAATAGGAGGGGAGTTCTAGTCCTACCCCCACCCTCCAGGCCAGATAGGGTTAAGATATTGCTCTACCCCATTTTTTGGAAGAAATCTGCATAATTTGAATAGGTTTTGGAGAGGTGTTGACTAGAAATTAGGATATCAGTGTTTTATTTTTAAATAACTGACTATAACTGATAGGAGTTACAGAAACTTGGTTGACTGAGAGTGATGGAGACGAATATAATATTAGTGGGTACACATTGTATAGGAAAGACAGGCAGGACAGAAGAGGCGGAGGGGTAGCACTATACATAAGAAATAACCTTGAAGCCCAGGAGTTAAATCAGGACAAAGAAAACAATGCAGAATCAATATGGGTCAGAATAATGGACACAAATTCAAAAGGGCATAATAATAGGAGCGTGCTATAGACCGCCAAATTCAGACGCTGAGCAAAATAATCTGTTATACAATGACATTCGGAATGCGTGTAGAAAAAGGAGAAGCCATACTAATGGGGGATTTCAACTTCCCCTGTATAAAATGGGAAAACCCGATGGGGGGCACGACGGACGAAATTGAAATGGTGGAAATGACAAATGACTGCTTCCTAACGCAATTTGTCAAGGCACCGACTAGAGGGGAGGCATGCCTTGATTTAGCCTTTTCAAATAATGAACACAGAATAACTAAAACAGAGGTCAGAGCGCCATTGGCAAACAAACCGCTAACAAAGATCAGGCAACAGTCTCTTGACACGGGTTGTACCGACAGACTGGAAAATAGCAAACGTAATACCGATCCACAAAAAGGGAGACAAAACCGAACCAGGTAACTACAGACCAGTAAGCCTGACTTCTATTATATGTAAACTTATGGAAACTATAATAAGATTCAAAATGGAAAATTACCTATATGGTAACAATATCCTGGGAGACAGCCAGCATGGTTTTAGGAAAGGAAGATCATGTCTAACTAACCTACTTGACTTTTTTGAGGATGCAACATTGAAAATGGATAACTGCAAAGCATACGACATGGTCTATTTAGATTTCCAGAAAGCTTTTGACAAAGTCCCGCATAAAAGATTAATTCTCAAACTGAACGCAGTAGGGATTCAAGGAAATGCATGCACATGGATTAGGGAGTGGTTAACATGTAGAAAACAGAAAGTACTGATTTGAGGAGAAACCTCAAAATGGAGCGAGGTAACCAGTGGTGTACCACAGGGATCAGTATTAGGTCCTCTGCTATTCCTAATCTACATTAATGATTTAGATTCTGGTATAGTAAGCAAACTCGTTAAATTTGCAGACGACACAAAAAAGGAGGAGTGGCAAACACTGTTGCAGCAGCAAAGGTCATTCAAAATGATCTAGACAGCATTCAGAATTGGGCAGACACATGGCAAATGAAATTAAATAGAGAAAAGTGTAAAGTATTACATGCAGGCAATAAAAATGTGCATTATAAATATCATATGGGAGATACTGAAACTGAAGAAGAGAACTATGAAAAAGACCTAGGAGTTTATGTTGACTTGGAAATGTCTTCATCTAGACAATGTGGGGAAGCTATAAAAAAAAAAAGAAACAAAGAAGACCAAGCGGCGATCTGATTCAAACATTCAAAATCCTAAAAGGTATAGACAATGTCAACCCAGGGGACTTCTTTGACCTGAAAAAAGAAACAAGGACCAGGGGTCACAAATTGAGATTAGATAAAGGGGCATTCAGAACAGAAAATAGGAGGTACTTTTTTACAGAGAATTGTGAGGGTCTGGAACCAACTCCCCAGTAATGTTGTTGAAGCTGACACCCTGGGATCCTTCAAGAAGCTGCTTGATGAGATTCTGGGATCAATAAGCTAATAACAACCAAACGAGCAAGATGGACTGAATGGCCTCCTCTCGTTTGTAAACTTTCTTATGTTCTTATGATGCACCATTTCTCCACTGGCTTTTACCATGGCAATGGAAGTAATCATTAGATCATCAAAATGGGTAGTGGGAGGACAGCGCCTGGCTTCTGGCATGCGACTACCACCAATTCGAGCATACATGGATGACATGATAACCATGACTACAACGGTAGCCTGCGCTAATCAGTTATTGGGTAAATTAACCAATAACATTGAATGGGCACAAATGCAATTCAAGCCCACTAAATCAAGGAGCATCTCTATAATTAAAAGGTAAAGTAGTACATAAAATGTTCATTAATGGTGAGGCAATACCAACAGTGTCTGAGAAGCCAGTGAAGAGTCTTGGGAGATGGTACGATGGGGATCTAAAGGACACAGTTTGTGTGGGAGAAGTTAGACAACAAGCAGTGGAAGGGTTGAAGAGCATAGACAGCAGCGCTTTACCAGGCAAACTAAAACTCTGGTACTTTCAGTTTGGTCTACTGCCGAGGTTGTTGTGGCCACTGACTGTGTACGAGGTTTCTTTGACAACAGTAGAGAAGCTGGAAGCTTTAATCAGTTCATACATCAGGAAATGGTTGGGAGTTCCACGCTGCCTCAGCAGAGTGGGACTTTATGGTAAAAGAATACTGCAGCTACCAGTCTCCGCTCTAACCAAGGAGTTTAAGTGCGCCAAGGTCAGACTGGAAATGACATTAGTAGAGTCACGTGACAAATGCGTAAGGGAGGCAGCACCTGTGTTGAAAACTGGAAGAAAGTGGACGGCAAAGAAAGCTGTGGAGGATGCAAAGGCTGCCCTTCGAATTGGTGATATCACGGGGCAAGTTCAGCATGGAAGAGGGGGTCTTGGTCTCAGTTCAGCTCCTCCTACATGGAACAAGGCAGCCCCAGCTCAACGGAGGAAGCTGGTAGTCAACGAGGTGCAAAAGCAGGAGGAGAGGATGAGGTGCATAAAGGCCATTTCCCAGGCCAAGCAGGGAGAATGGATGAGATTGGAGAATGTGGAAACACGCAAGATTGGCTGGTAAGACCTATGGTCAATGGAACAGAGCAGGATCAATTTCCTCATCAGGTCAACATATGATGTTCTCCCATCACCACAGAACCTAAACCTCTGGGTAGGAGAGGATCCCTCATGTCCTTTGTCACATTTTGACAGGATGTAAAGGTGGCTCTTAGCCAAGAACGGTTTATTTGGCGCCATGACCAGGTGCTGCGATGTTTGGCCTTAGCATTGGAAGACAAGTGTAACACGACCAATAAGTTGCCACCAGATCCATCAAAACATTACACACAAAAGACAACATTCCTCCACCCAGGAGAGCAACCACTAAGAAAAGGTGTTAAAACCAATCCTCACCCAGGACAACTGTAAGCTGCTAGAGACTGGAAAATGCTGGTAGATGTTGGTCAACGGCTTATTTTTCCACCACTAACCTTCGACCAGATATTGTCTTGTGGTCTGGATCGCACGCATTGTTCACCTGGTAGAGTTAACAGTGCCATGGGAGGATGCTGTGATGAGGCGTATGAGAGGAAGAAACTGCAGTATGCTCAACTAGCCACTGAAGCGGAACAGCAAGGATTGAGAGTCCGGGTTTACCCAGTGGAGGTGGGTTGTCGAGGATTTGTGGCACACTCTACAACCCGGTTTCTCAGAGACTTCGGATTCAGTGGCCAAGAGTTGCGTTGCACAGTGAAGAACTTATCTGAAGCAGCAACTGGCTGTGGTTGAGACAGAAAGATTCTGGCTAGGGATCTCAAGCACAATAGAAAGAAAGAAACACTGATGTACGGGTAAGTAAGCTGGACTGAGTTGAGTGGGGGACGGAGTGGGGTGATGCTGGGACACCAGAATCACCGTCGAGCCCTCTTGAGGTGTCTCGGGCTAGTCGACGAAACACCGAGGATGGAAGGTGCCCACTTGAAGTCCCCAGAGATGTACCCTACTTAGCTCAATCCAGACGGTTGTCATGCTGATGCGCTGGGGAGACCGCACTGTGGTTGATCCCCAGAGCCAGCATCGCAGCCGTTGTGTGTGCTGATGCGCTAGGAAGGCAATAAGCTGATCCCTGGAGCCAGCATTACACTTCAGCCATCAACTCCAGACAGAAGGATATCTACATCATCATATGGAAGGAAGCGCAAATGGATGGAGACAGAGATGGATCACATTAGTTTACTGTAAAGCTACGTCTTAGTTGGTACTTATCTTGGCGAGAGCCAAGTTCAAATCAGCATGAAGTTTTAACATCTACTCTCAAGTAATGGAAATCATGTGTTCAAGTAACTTTTTAAAATTGACGTGTTGCAACCATTAAAAAGGTAAAGTTGCTTATGAGAAAACCGGTTTTATTTCCCCTATGTCCTCCACTATTTCAGCTGAATGTTATAAAAATGTTATGATATTTACAGAAAAAAATACTTAATGTCAGTTCTTTTCCTACCGTGGCTTTCTTTTTGCTTTGAACACGCCTTTTTAATAATGAAAATTTCAAATCAAAACATTTTTGATGGCAGAGGCGCATAACATAGTTAAAAATATCAATGAAACTGCACAAGCCATAAAAAACAGCAGAACAGTAAGAGTCACATAAGAATGGAAACGATAGATCATAAATTCATTTTCAGTCTTGACAAATTACAACGGGTGAGGCCTCCAATAGAGCCAGGGACAGCGTTCCACAGTACAAGGGCCCTACAACTGAACGCTCTACCTGTGTTTTACTTCAAGGCCCTTGGGATCCTAAGGGCCCTTCAGGGCTTCATAGGTTAGCAGCTGGTCCTAAAAACCACTCGTAGACCGCACTGGGAACCCATTTAGGGCTGCTAGCACAGGGGAGATATGTTCACGTGTTTTTGTTCTGTTGGAACCCTGGCCGCAGCTAAATAAACATGGATATTAACTTGTGATATGGTTGGTAGAGTAATTAACAAAACAGAGTTATTTTTTAAAAAAGGTCAGGTTCTCTATTTTATTCAACATAGCAAAATCTGATGCATTTAAATCATTTGTTTCAGATATGGGATAGTTTACAGAGTGTCTCGGATTGAAGTTTTTTTTAACAAGTTGTTACTACCTAGGCAACTGCCTAAACTTGTGCAAAACTACAATTGGGGTAAAGAAATAGCAATAGTGGCCAATCTGGGGGAAACAAGCAAACACAAAATCAGTATAAATATACACTATCAAACCCAAACACAAATGAAACACAGCCACATTATCAACACCAAGCAAATCAAATTATATTGTAACAAGAAACAACAAGCAGCATGCAACAAACATATTCCTTAATCTAATTCATAGCACACAGTTTTAAAAAGATTTAAAAACTTTTCAAACAGTTAAAGCACATGGCTTACCTGAGGTATCCTTCCAAACAAAGCTTCCCCAATGCCACAGGTGTTCTCAGTTTATACAAATAAAATCCAGGGTGCGTCCACCAGAGGGAACTCTAACTTAACCCATTTTCTGCCAAACTGGCCACATGAGTTTGAACTTTTAGTTCCCTTTTTGGATTCTTGGCTCACCTCTTATTCTCATTTGTTTCATTTCATTTTTTATAATGATCAAAAAGATGACATACCAAATTTTAGTGTCTTATGAACACCTCCTGTGTCTGCTGGCTTTCATTCCAGCTTAACTCCCAGTTAACTAGACCCTTTATTTCACGGATCATTTTTAATAGCCAGTTAATACTTGTTTTCAGCTTTGAAGTTGGAGATTTCAAGTTAGCTATAACATTTTATCAGTCCACTAACTTGAACTCTGCAACTATACAGGTGGGACGGACTGCACTTAAACAGAAAGGGAACCAATCTACTCGGAGAAAGGATCCTTCAGGCGGTCCAGAAGCATTTAAACTAGAAAGGAAGGGGGGAGAAAACAGAAGGGAGACCACATCAAAACAAGGGCAACAACTCAGGTAAGACCACTATTAAAATGTATTTATCTTAATGCTAGAAGTCTCAGAAACAAAATGTTAGAACTTGAAGCTACTGCACTAACAAGTAACTACGATGTGATAGGTGTTACAGAAACTTGGTTGTCTGAGAGTGATGGAGACGAATATAATATTAGTGGGTACACACTATATAGGAAAGACAGGCAGGACAGAAGAGGCGGAGGGGTAGCGCTATACATAAGAAATAGTCTTCAAGCCCAGGTGTTAAATCAGGACAAAGAAAACAATGCAGAATCAATATGGGTCAGAATAATGGACACAGATTCAAAGGGCATAATAATAGGAGCATGCTATAGACCGCCAAATTCAGACGCTGAGCAAAATAATCTGTTGTACAATGACATTCGAAATGCGTGTAGAAAAGGAGAAGCCATAAGAACATAAGAAAGTTTACAAACGAGAGGAGGCCATTCAGCCCATCTTGCTCGTTTGGTTGTTAGTAGCTTATTGATCCCAGAATCTCATCAAGCAGCTTCTTGAAGGATCCCAGGGTGTCAGCTTCAACAACATTACTGGGGAGTTGGTTCCAGACCCTCACAATTCTCTGTGTAAAAAAGTGCCTCCTATTTTCTGTTCTGAATGCCCCTTTATCTAATCTCCATTTATGACCCCTGGTTTTTTTTTTTTTCAAGTCAAAGAAGTCCCCAGGTCGACATTGTCTATACCTTTTAGGATTTTGAATGTTTGAATCAGATCGCCGCGTAGTCTTCTTTGTTCAAGACTGAATAGATTCAGTTCTTTTAGCCTGTCTGCATATGAGATGATAATTCTGGTTGCTCTTCTTTGCACTCTTTCTAGAGCAGCAATATCCTTTTTGTAACGAGGTGACCAGAACTGAACACAATATTCTAGGTGAGGTCTTACTAATGCATTGTAGAGTTTTAACATTACTTCTCTTGATTTAAATGCAACACTTCTCACAATATATTCGAGCATCTTGTTGGCCTTTTTTATAGCTTCCCCACATTGTCTAGATGAAGACATTTCTGAGTCAACATAAACTCCTAGGTCTTTTCATAGTTCCCTTCTTCAATTTCAGTATCTCCCATATGATATTTATAATGCACATTTTATTGCCTGCATGCAATACTTTACACTTTCTCTATTAAATTTCATTTGCCATGTGTCTGCCCAGTTCTGAATGCTGTCTAGATCATTTTGAATGACCTTTGCTGCTGCAACAGTGTTTGCCACTCATCCTTTTTTGTGTCGTCTGCAAATTTAACGAGTTTGCTTACTATACCAGAATCTAAATCATTAATGTAGATTAGGAATAGCAGAGGACCTAATTCTGGTCCCTGTGGTACACCACTGGTTACCTCGCTCCATTTTGAGGTTTCTCCTCTAATCAGTACTTTCTGTTTTCTACCTGTTAACCACTCCCTAATCCATGTGCATGCATTTCCTTGAATCCCTACTGCGTTCAGTTTGAGAATTAATCTTTTATGTGGGACTTTGTCAAAAGCTTTCTGGACACAGGGGGGGGGGGGGGGCATGGGATGGCAACCATTTAGACAGGCTGTGGCTGCGGGAGCTCCCGGTCCGGGAACTGGGTCGTGGTGGGCTGCCCCACGGCTGATCGCAGTGTCGGGCCGGGGTCTCGGGCGCCCACAGCATCGTCGGAGCCCTTTGATTGCTCCTGTCTTTCTACCTCCAACAGAGGCTTCAGGGAGAGAATGCAGCCAACCGAGGTGTTGGACGTGCCACGACCTGGGTCACCTGACTCGCGACTGCCCCGCCATAGAGTGTGACCAGGTAAGCATGTTCAATTATCTCAGTCACTCCAGCAAACGAGTTTTGTTCTTCCTGTGACAGTGGAAGGGACACAAACTCGGGCTCTCTTGGATTCAGGGTGTGGTCAGTCTCTGATACAAGAAGGGTTGATCTCACCGGGGCATGAGCGATTGTTGGGACGGGTTAACATTAAATGTATACATGGGGATATTCGCACTTACCCTAAGGTATGGATAACACTGAAATGTGGCACTGAAACAACACGCATACAGGTAGGCTTGGTTCCTCAGTTGCCACAACCTGTCATTTTGGGGAGGGACTGCCCCAAAATTGTTCAATGATTGGGTAGCAGCTGCGGTTGCCCAGCCTTCCCCATTGGTAGAGAAGGAGGAAGTAATTGGAGATATCTTTCCCTTCTGCGACCTGGCTTGGTTTTGTCACAGATTTAAACCCCGTAACACAAAAAGGGAACGCCGGACCGCCAAGAATGAGGGCTGGCAATGGAAGGAGTCCAGTCAGGTTCGGGTGGGGGCGGTTGGCGAAGATTCTGGGAGGGAGGTGCAGGAGCCAGCACAGGAGCCTGGTCCTTCCGCCTCCTCTCGCGATCGACCCGACCCAGAGTTGGAAGCCATGGGAGCTGATTTTTTAGCTCGCTCCTGTGACTTTCGACTCGAGCGAGGACGTGACGATGCACTAGGGTCGGCTATTTGATCAAGCGGTGGTGGTTAATGGTCGGGTGGTTGAGCCTGGTCGTGTCACCACTTACCCACACTTTGAAACTGACCGTGACCTACTATATCGGGTTGATAAATTGCACCAGACCGGGGAGGTGCGTCGCCAGTTGCTTGTCCCTAAGCCTTTTAGGGAAGATTTTTTCATTTGGCTCACGCTGTTCCTGTGTCTGGTCACTTGGGTAGGGACAAAACTAAAGCGAGACTTGAGGCACGGTTCAATTGGCTGGGGTTGGATGGCGATGTGAGGCGGTTTTGTGAGCAGTGCCCAGAGTGCCAATGTGCCAGCCCCAGAGCTGTGCCACGAGCCCCCCTTGTGCCATTGCCACTTGTGGAAGCGCCGTTCGAGCATATTGGGGTAGATATAGTCGGACCGCTGGAGCGAAGTGCGACGGGATACACGCACCTGTTGGTTATCCTGGATTACGCTACGCGTTATCCAGAGGCCATACCACTTCGCTCTGCCTCCGCTAAATCTGTCGCCGACGAGCTTGTTAAAGTTTTCTCCCGGGTGGGGATTCCCCAAGAAATGCTTAGCAACCGAGGAACCAATTTTATGTCACGGCTGGTCCAGTTTATCACCCTCAATCTGATTGTTTGGTGGAGCGTTTTAACAAAACTCTAAAAGCATGATGCATAGGTTCATTGAAAGCGATGTGCGCAACTGGGATAAGCTGATTCCTCCCCTCCTTTTTGCGATTAGAGAGGTACCACAGGCTTCTCCCCGTTCGAGCTGCTGTATGGGAGGAGACCTCGGGGCGTGCTCGATCTCGTCAGAGAGATGTGGGAGGAACAGCAGGACAATTCGACCAATATGGTCCGGTATGTGTTGGATCTGCCCAGACGTCTGCCCAATGGGCTTGTGACAATCTGCAGCAGGCACAACACAGGCAGGAGACCAATTACAATAGAGGGGCCCGTTTGCGCACATTTCAGCTGGTAGATAGTGCTTTTATTATTACCCAGCTCTGAGTCTAAACTCCTGGCAAAGTGGCAAGGACCCTTAGAGGTTACACGCTGGGTTGGTACGGTGGATTACGAGGTCTGCCAGCCGGGACAAAGGAGGGAAAAGCACATTTATCATGTGAACCTCCTGAAGACTTGGGTGCAATGGGAGACGTTGTTAGCAGCACCCACAGATGACGTCACTGATTTGGGACCTGATCTTTCTGTCTTGGCGAGGATGGGGTCGGTTCAGGTTGGTAATAACCTGACACCAAGACAAAAACGTGAGGTTCACAATCTGGTGGCTGCTTTTCCTTACGTGTTCTCTCCAGTCCCGGGGAAGACTCGAGTAGCCCATCATCATATTGAAATTGAGCCGGGGACACGAGTTTGTCAAAGGCCATACCGCATACCTGAACGTAAAAGGCAGGTAGTGAAAGCGGAGATTGAGGAAATGCTCAAGCTGGGGGTAATAGAAGAGTCCCAAAGTGACTGGAATAGTCCAATCATTTTAGTAGATAAGCCAGACGGGTCGCACAATTTTGCATTGATTTTAGGAGAGTCAATGAAAAATCAAAGTTTGATGCTTATCCCATGTCCCGAGTAGATGAATTTGCTGGAGCGTCTAGGCACGGCTCACTTTATGACGACACTGGATTTAACAAAGGGGTACAGGCAGATAACCCTGACCCCAGCATCACGGGAGAGAACAACGTTTGACTCCCTTCGGGTTATACCAGTTTACTACCATGCCCTTTGGGTTGCATGGAGCGCCGGCCACTTTCCAGCGGATGATGGATCGTATTTTGCGGCCCCATCAGCATTACGCCGCTGCTTACATAGATGACGTGGTTATCCAGAGTGAGGAATGGCCAAGTCATCTGGGTAAGGTAGTGGCAGTGCTGCAATCCTTGCGGGAGGCCGGGCTCACTGCTAACCCAAAGAAGTGTGCAATTGGGAAGAGCGAGTCGGAGTATTTGGGGTATCGGGTATGGGGCGGCCAGATCAGACTGCTTGTTGCAAAGGTGAAAGCCTTGGCTGACTGGCCGACTCCTACCACAAAAACCCAGGTGCGCTCTCTTTCTTGGGACTGGCGGGATATTATCATAAGTTCATCCCAAACTTTGCTACTCTTGCCACTCCCTTGACAGACCTAACCCGGAAGGCTGTCCCAAATACGGTCCAGTGGACGGAGCCGTGTGTCAGAGGGCCTTTCTCGCCTTGAAGAGGAGGCTGTGTAGCAAGCCAGTGCTGTGCAGTCCGGACTTTAGTCGGAGGTTTGCCTTACAAACAGATGCATCTGAGACAGGTCTCGGGCAGTGTTGTCTCAGGAGGTGCGGGGGAAGCGAGCACCCGGTCCTGTATATCAGCAGGAGGCTCCTTCCCCGCGAAAAGAACTATAGTACCATCAAGAAGGAGTGTCTTGCAGTAAAATGGGCAGTCGAGTCACTCAGGTACTACCTCCTGGAGCGACACTTCACCCTCATCACAGATCATTCCCCCTTGGCATGGCTCCACCGAATGAAAGATAACAACGCCTGTATTACACGGTGGTACCTGGCACTGCAGCCCTATGCCTTCAGTGTTGTCTACCGAGCAGGAAAACTGCACCAAAAACGCAGATTTTTTCTCTCAGGAATGCATAGAGGTGTAGGATTTTCGAATGGACCGGTGGTGCCATTCTGAGGGGGAGGATATGTGAGAGGGGAGGGATTTGGACTGACCGTAGGGGTTTCGTATTCTCCGTGTATTCCCACACTGTCAGGCAATGTTTTGTTGACAGGACTCAGCTGTGAGGAAATCGCCTGACGTTCTGTCATTGGCTGGGGGGTGGGACTACACGGGGTGAATGAATTAATAAAAAGGCACCGTTTTGTATCCTCTCTGGCTCATACAGGAAACATAGTGGAGCGTGACTTAACGGCCAAATCCTGAACAGTCAGAGGCTCTGGAGCAGCGACTTGGAGAGACGGAATGGCAATTCAGCGCAAGGCTTACAGACTCGGGGGTGCAAGCAAGCCACAAAGGTTTATTTACTGGGAGACTGTTTTTAGTGAGTGAGTTTAGCGGGACTGAGCCGTCCCACAGTGTATGAGAGGGTGCAGAGCAATGCCTGTTCCTCGGGGCTCCCACCACTAGAGGGAGCAATGAGCCGCGGTAAAAACCTGCACACTTTATTTTGTAGTTTTTCCTAAAAGTATTTTGTTTTCCTTTTGCCTTTTTACTTATTGTTCCTTTGGATTACACATCTGTGTGTGTTGTATGAGGACGGGGCACAATACCATTGTTGGTAGAGTGCCCCGAACTATAACAAAACACCTGCCAACCAAGCTCAGCCTAATAAATCTGGGTGCCTGTGCTGGCATTCCATATTTGAATTTTGTGTCTGTCTTGTGTCTTCCCTCACCCTACCACAGGGACCAAAAACAAAGTACACAGAAAGAGTACTTGGAACTGCAAACACAAGTCAAAAAGGAAGTTAGAAAGGCCAAGAGAGAGATAGAAATCAATATTGCTAAGGGGGCCAAAACCAATTCCAAAATGTTTTTCCAATATTATAACAGCAAGAGAACATTCAAAGAGGAGGTTAAATGTCTAAGAGACACAAATGGCAAAATCATAGATGAAGAAACAAAAAATAGAAAATATATTTGATTATTTGTCACAGGTTTTTACAAAGGAGGACACGGACAACATGCCCCACATGTCGACCTGTTCTTATTAAATTTTAAATAACTTTAGCATAACAGAGGCAGAAGTGTTAAAGGGACTAGGAGCTCTTAAAATAAACAAATCCCCTGGGCCGGATGAGATCCTCCCAATAGTACTCAAAGAAATGAAAGAAGTTATTTACAAACCGCTAACCAAGATCATGCAACAGTCTCTTGACACGGGTTGTACCGACAGACTGGAAAATTGCAAACGTAATACCGATCCACAAAAATGGAGACAAAACCAAACCAGGTAACTACAGACCAATAAGCCTGACTTCTATTATATGTAAACTTATGGAAACTATAGTAAGATTTAAAATGGAAAATTACCTATATGGTAACAATATCCTGGGAAACAGTCAGCATGGTTTTAGGAAAGGGAGATTGTGTCTAACTAACCTAATTGACTTTTTTGAGGATGCAAAAATGACAATGGATAATTGCAAAGCATACAACGTGGTTTATTTAGATTTCTAGAAAGCTTTTGACAAAGCCCCGCATAAAAGATTAATTCTCAAACTGAACGCAGTAGGGATTCAAGGAAATGCATGCACATGGATTAGGGAGTGGTTAACATGTAGAAAACAGAAAGTACTGATTAGAGGAGAAACCTCAAAATGGAGCAAGGTAACCAGTGGTGTACCACAGTGATCATAAAATGAGCTGTGCCTCGACGCTCCAGCAACTCATCTACCAGGGGCATGGGGTGACCAGTCCGGCTTATCCATTAAAACAAAATCGGACTGTTCCGGTCACTTTGGGACTCCTCTATTACACCCAGTCTGAGCATCTTGTCAATCGCCGCCTTTATCACTTACCGTTTGTGTTCAGGTATGCGGTACGGCCTCTGGCGAACTAGCTCCCCCGGCTCAATCTCAATGTGACGGTGGGCTACTCGAGTCTGCCCCGGGACTGTACCGACCCTTTCTTCGCCAACACAGAACGATCAGGTCCCAGGTCTATGACGTCAAATGCTTGCGCCACTAATAAAGGTTTACATGATAAATGTGTTTTTCTCTCCGTCGCTCCGGCTGGCAGATCTCATAATCCACCATCCGAATCTGGAATGTAACCTCATAAGGTCCATGCCACTTCGCCAGAAGTTTAGACTCAGAGCTGGGTAATAATAGAAGCACTTTATCCCCCGGCTTAAAACGTGCGTAACTGTTATATTGGGTCTCCTGTCTGCATTGAGCCTGCTGCAAATTGTCATGTGCCCATTTTCCCAGACTCAAGACGTTTGCGCAGATCCAACACATACTGGACAGTATTGGTCAAATTATCCCACATCTCTCTGACCAAATCGAGTACGCCGCAGGGTCATACAACAATTAGAATGGTGAAAACCCTGTAGAAGCCTGAGGTATCTCTCTGATAGCAAAGAGAAGGGGAGTGGTCAGCTGGTCCCAGTAGCGCACGTCACTGTCAATGAATCATGTTTTTGAGGGTCTTATTAAAATGCTTCACAAGACATAAGAAGAACATAAGGACATAAGAAAGCTTACAAACGAGAGAAGGCCATTCAGCCCATCTTGCTCGTTTGGTTGTTATTAGCTTATTGAATCGCAGAATCTCATCAAGCAGCTTCTTGAAGGATCCCAGGGTGTCAGCTTCAACAACATTACTGGTGAGTTGGTTCCAGACCATTGGTCTGAGGGTGAAAAACCGAGGTCCTAATGGTCTTAATCCCCAAAAGTTTACATGTTCCACGGACTAGCCGGGACATAAAGTTTGGTGCCTTGGTCGGTCAGTATTTCCTTGGGAATCCCAACCTGGGAGAAAACCACAAGCTTGTTGGCAACAGATTTAGCAGACACAGATCGGACGGGAATGGCCTCTGGATCACGAGTAGCATAATCCAAAATGACCAATAGGTGCGTGTATCCTGCCACACTCCTTTCTAGCAGTCCAACTATATCTACTCCAATACGCTCAAACAGAGCTTCCACTAGTGGCAATGGCACCAGTGGGGCTCGTGGGACTGCTCTAGGGCTGGCCTTCTGACACTCCCCACAGTGCTCGCAAAAACACCTAACATCACCATCCAGCCCTAGCCAATAGAACAGTGTCACAAACCTAGCTTTGGTCTTGTCCCTTCCCAAATGACCAGACAGGGGAATAGCGTGAGCCAACTGCAACAAATCCTCCTTAAAGGGCTGAAGAATGAGCAACTGGTGACGCACGTCCCCTGTCTGGGATAATTTTTCAAGACGGTACAACAGATCTCGATCAATTTTAAAGTGAGGGTATGTGGCGACTCGTCTGGACTCGACCACACGACCATTAACCACAGCTGCTTGGTCAAAGAGCCTGCCCAGCACGTCGTCACGCCCTTGCTCGAATCGGAAGTCACGGGTACGAGCTAAAAAAATCAGCTCCCATGGCTTCCAGCTTGGGATCGGGTTGGCCCTGAGCGGAGGCATCTGAGCCAGACCTCTGTGCTGGCTCCACGGCCTCCCCCCCAGACTCTTCACCAATCGCCCCCACCTGAAACTTCTCAGACTCCTTCCATTGCCAGGCCTCATTCCTAGCGGCCCGGCGTTCCCGTTTAGTTTTGCAGGGTCTAAATCTATGGCAATACCATGCCAGGTCACGAAAGGGGACGATCTCTCAAATTACTTCCTCTTTCTCAGCCAATAGGGAGGACAGGGCCATCACAACAGCCAACCAATCTTTGAACTGCTCATAGTCCCGTCCCAGAACTACAGGCACTGGTAACCAAGGACGCAAACCCAATTGCACTTGTGTCACCTGTTCGCCAATTTTCAAATTCACGTACATTTTGGGATAAGTGCACATGTCCCCATGAATACATTTCATATGCAGCCTGTCCCGTTATTTGCGTATGCCCCGGTGAAATTAAGCTCTCTTGTACTAGGGACTGACTACACCCTGAATCTAAGAGATCCTGGGTTTCTGTATCATCCACAGACACAGGAATCACAAAACCTGTCTGCTGGAGTGACTGATGGAATGGAACAGTCTTACCTGAGGATGAGGTCACATCCCATAGCAGAGAAATCCTGGTCGATGTGACTCACCTCCCAGCTTGTTCCACACATTGTTGAACTGGTTTCTCGCCATGAAGCTTCAGCAGGAGGTTTAGACACAGGGGCTCAAATGGGCTCAACAGTAGGGTGGCCGCGCAGGACCCCTGGTCCAACACTGCAGCAGCCCCGTTTCTCGGTCCGGGATCTCCCACCGCCACACTCCCGCCAAAAACCTGGATCCCCCTCTCCCCCAGTCCCTTCGCCCTCCCTGGGGCCAGTAGAGGTGGTGATGCTGGAGTAACGCTGTTTCGAGGGAGCTTAGCAGGCATTGGTTCTGCTGCCTGGTACTGTTCTGCCAGTTGGATTGCTCGATCCAGGGTGCCGGGTGCCTGCCGTTGTACCCACAAGATGGCCCCAGAGCCAAGCACTGCAGGAACTGCTCAACGACGATTGCCTCCACCAGCCTGGCAGTGGTTGTTGCTCCTGAAAAAAGTCTAAAAATTTAAAAAGAAAAACTAAGCACCTGCAGTACCCTTTTCTGGCCTGAGTCCAGGAGGCGCTGGTGATCCCACGATGAGCACCACGTGTGACAGGGATGGCTGAGTTGTGACGTCAGGCCAGATGCAGGAAGAAAACAAACAAGTAGGTACTGCAGGGCAAAAGACGCCGTTTATTTAAATAACACAAATAAAATAAAAGGTTTAAACAAAAAACACTGCTCACAAAGCAAAATAAAAGGTTTTAAATAAAACAAATCTCTAACACAAAATCCATATAGGTCAGGCTGGGCAATCGCCTTCGCTGTTCCTATATTTAGCTGCCGACCTTGCCTCTGCCAGAACACAAAAGAAAAATAACAAAACAAACGCACGACTACACCATCATTTAAAAATACATAAATACATATAAATAAATCAATAATAATAATAAATAATAATAATAATAATAATAATAATACAACAAAACAAATACAAAATAATAAATTGCCCAGGGGTGGAGGGGTACCCCGTTCTAAAAATAAACAAATATATTTATGCCCCTTTTTCATGTACAGGGCTCCTGGCCCTGTTACAAGGCGGTAGAGCATTCAGTCACAGGGCACCTGAACTCTGGAATGCTCTGCCACGTATAGCGAGAGACGCACCTACATTGGCAATTTTTTAAAATAAATTTTTACAACAATTTTATAATAGGGTTTTTATATCTTTATAATATTTCTTTTTTATATAGTTTTATTCCTATTTATTCTGTTTGAGTTCCTCATCTGTTGCTTTTATTTGCTTTCACTTTAAAATTTGCTCTTGCTGTTCTTATTGTTGTTATTGTACTAAATGTACAACCGAGTGTCCTTTCTTGTTAAAAGCTCCTTGGGATGGCTTGCCATGAAAGGGGCTTTATAAATAAAATCTGATTTGAATTATTATAACACAATGAAAAAAAATCATACATAAATAATAAAAGGGGTGGGCACCTTGCCAGATACGCCCGACTTTGTGCACACCTCCCCCCTTAAAATCCCCAAAGTCCAAGATCACATTCTGGGGTGGGAACGGAGGCTTCCCAGCGCCCACAAACGGCAACCTGGAATGCGTTAAACATTAAGTCAGATTCTGGTTGAATTCCTAGTTAGACAGTAAGTTGATAAAGATATTTCTGGTTACTTTGTCCTTGCTAGGACAAGGCTGACCTCCAAGGCATTTGGAAATAGGTGTTGGCCTCTCCTTTGATGTCCAGTTCTAACATGTAAGGCATTTGCCATTTAGGGTGGATCATTGTTTTTGTGTTAGAGGTACCAACATATTGTTAAACATCTTTACAAAACTAGATAAACAGGTCTTCTTAGGAAATTACAGTTGATTTTATGAGGGTTATAAAAACGACCTACTTCGAAGAGAAACTGGATTGAACCAGATGCTTTGAAAACAAATGGACAATTAACCAATTGATAAGAGATTTGTGTCTTTGGTTTAAAGAGAAATCATGATGTCACTGAAACACTGCATTTAAACTGAGAATACTGAAATGTTCTTTGTATTGCACTGATCCATGCTTGAGAAGAGGATGCCTGCAAACTGTTGCCACCATGTAACCTTTAAGATGACTGGTTGCAACTCAGAACTTTCATCTTCAATAAACTACACTTATCTGGACTCAAAGAAGAAGCCCGCAACTTCTCTTTTGTTTCTAGTGGTGCAAATACAATTGGTGATACAAGTGCATCTAATGATAGCAAACAACAAATAGACAGAACAAACAAACACTCACGATACAGATACATGAAACACAGGTCCTTCCCAGTCACTTTTCATACACCAGAACAGATTGCGATTCTCCATCCCCTTTTATGCTGTCACACATGACCCCTTGGTAAACGAGTGCAACTGCCTCTCCTTCATTCAGACTGGCCGACTTCCTGACCCTGGGAAAGAACTGTCAGACCAGCCCGTCCAAAGAACTCTGTTCCCATTACTTAGCACCCTCACAGGTCGGGAGGGAGATTTACAACCAAGATATAAGTTTATACAAGTTTTTGTTCATATGATATGGTGTAACAGTTTGGAAAAAATTGTATCACATTTGACGTTGACAAGGAAACTGAATTAAAAGAAAACAAACTCAAGTTGGAAGCGTTTAAAACAGCAGAGACAGTTCTTGTTGCTACACAATTAGAACCTGGGAAAGAGAATAGCAAGTTGAGGGATAAATTAAGTTCTTCAGGAGACAGAATTGAGGGAAATTCAGAAAGAAATGATGGATGTTCAGATAAAATATGTGAAATTGTTGAATAAGCTAGTGAGAACACAGGGCAGTTTGGATTATGAAAAACATGAGAATTTTGTAATGAAGAGAAGAATGGCAATTTCGAAACAGAAAGCAAAAGAATGAATGTGCTTGGTCGTTGATCATTATGAAGATCTGTTGGAACAGTCTGACCAAGATGAGAGCTCTGTTATTTACGATTCACAAATGCTGCAGCCACCAAATACAAAACAGGTTACCACAGATACAGTGAGCTGAGTGTAACAATGGAGCCTGATAATAAGAAACATAAGAAGAAACATAAGAAAGTTTACAAAACGAGAGGAGGTCATTCAGCCCATCTTGCTCGTTTGGTTGTTAGTAGCTTATTGATCCCAGAATCTCATCAAGCAGCTTCTTGAAGGATCCCAGGGTGTCAGCTTCAACAACATTACTGGGGAGTTGGTTAACTCCCCTAATACCACCAACTAGCTGCATCACAGCTATTGTGCACTTAAGCAATACTATTTTCAGAGTGCTACAGAACACATACTGAATTGTCATGATTGCCTCCTCTTGCGAACCTGCTCTCTATGAGCAGACATCTGAGCAGATTTTCAATATCTGCTTTGGAGGCCCTTAAAACATACGCCTCAGCACTACTTCTGTGCATGTTTCTCTTCTACTCTTTGGTGAATATGTTTCCAATCTGTCATTCCACTCATGAAAATACTGCTGTCGGTTGGCTTGGCAAATGCCATACAAATTGAACAGTATAAAGCATGGCTTTCTTCACTGTATGACAGCCACTTTCGATTGGAGTCAACTTTAAAACAGAAAACCTTCTGCACCACAGGGTTTTTTGATTTCTGTTGAGGGTGGAAACTAAAAAACACGTTTAGGTGACAAAGATTGAATGATTCTTGGTGTTAGATCTCCCTCTCGTCCTGTGAGGGCACAGTGTAAGAGGAACAGAGTACCCTTAATTAAATGGCACAACAATTTATTCCGTAGGATAGGTGGAAGTCGGTCATTTAGGAGAGAGACGGAGCAACGGTATCCAAACTCAATGACCCCGACGGTAAACAGCGTGGCATCCGAGGATTGGAGGAGCGGATCTTTCGTTAACAGGGGTCATGGCGAGGATATAAATAGGGGTAGCATCGTGATCTGCTCCTTTGTGAATGGTTAGAGAAAGAACCAAAAGGAAACCCTGCAATTGTGACAACCGTGAGTGTTGTATTTGTTAGTCTGTCTTGCAACATTGTTCTGTTTGTGTCATTTTATTATTTGTTTATTTAGCAGACGCCTTTATCCAAAGCGACTTACAGAGACTAGGTTGTGTGAACTATGCATCAGCTGCAGTCACGTCTCACCCGAAAGACGGAGCACAAGGAGGTGAAGTGACTTGCTCAGGGTCACACAATGAGTCAGTGGCTGAGGTGGGATTTGAACCGGGGACCTCCTGGTTACAAGCCCTTTTCTTTAACCACTGGACCACACAGCCTACTAACACTATCCGGAGCTGCAGCCGCAGGCCAGCAACAAATCCGGACACCAGCACTTCCCTGTTTCACCACGTCTTTTCACCACAAGCACTTAAATCACACACCGTAGAAACTGTGTCTGTGTCTTCGTGTTTTGTGTGGGTGATAAAACTGGACTTTTTGGTTTGCAGGTCAAACCCATGGGAGTTTACAAAAACCGAAGTGATACACGCCGCTGTAATCACTTCCAACATTATTATTTACAGGTATTTGCATTTAGGCTCTGAACATTGTAATTGATCAATAAACATCCTTGCACCTGTTAGTAAATGTCTGTGTGATTCGTACCTGCACTGCACTCACCTGTATCCACAGTCATCTGACTTGGGTCTCTTGAAATAATCAAAAGTTGGGCTGGCATCCTGGCTCTCCCTGACTCTCTCTTCCACTGCAGCTGAACTGGGCCTATCATCAACCTCAACCTGGATAAGAATTAATGAATAAACTAATTAATTATAAAGGCCCAATATTTTGACAAAATACAAAAACACAGCAGCAGCCCCACCATTTGATCAAATGAATGAATGAATAATAAACCTTTATTTGTATAGGATGAATGGGGCTGGAGAACGGTAGCTTAGCACTAAAATTCAGTTGTAATTCATAGTTGTTTTAGCTACAGATTATAAATATAGCAACATAGTGGAAACAATAGCTTATAGTCAGGCTGAAATCATCATTAATTTATATAAAAAAAAAAGGCAGCTGTGCTGTGTCAAGGACTGACTAATGTAAATAGTAGGGCTTCAAACGAACATTAACCTGTTGAATGTAATGTAAAAATGCAAATTTCCGCCTAGACATACCCAAAAGTAATTATTTATCATGAGAGGGCTACACAATAACTAGTAATGCTGCATACTCCAAGAAAGATTAAAATCTCACATTTCTGGTAAAAGTAGTTAGAAATTGCTGAGGTGTACTCACTTTTGAGGACACAAGCTCAAGTACATAGTAAAAATATGATGAAAATATGAAATATCATATATGGTGTAGTTCCTATTCAACAAAAGTTGAGGTAGGGCTTGAAATGACTGGTATGGCTGGCATGTACATTATAATGAACAAACTGTCTGGCTGGAATCATGTTACTGGTACAGTTAGCTTGTCTAGTTAGCTAGCACAATATTGATGTTGTGTTATCTGGCTCCCCATTGCCTACCTCTTCGGACGCAGCCGCTGCACTGGCTTTGCTTGTGCTAGACTCACAATCGTTGTCAGCTATGCTGTCGCTGTCTCCTTCTTCTGCTACTACTCTAGTTTGAACCAGGGCGGCGGCATCCTCCTCCGCATGGACGACTACATGCACGTTGTTGGCATTGGCACTACTAGCAGCACTACTACCAAATAAGTCAGTTAACTTCCTACATTTGGCTGCATCTGACTCAAGGGACTTTACTTTTTTCTCCCTTAACTTTTCAGCCCCACCTTTGTGTTTTTTACTGTGCTGCTTTTCCATGATTGAAGCGGACTTCCCTTGATAGCTAGCTACATCAACGTCTCGTGGCTATGTGACTGTCAGTGTGTGTGTGTGTGTGTGTGTGTGGGAAGGGGGCGGGGTTAAGGGCTGCAGGCTGCCGCTGCACAGAGGGAGGAATGGACCAAAGGGCCTGGGGGGAGAGATGGACCAGTGGGCTAGCCCCCCCCCCCCATTAATTGGACCATTGGTCCTGCCCAGTTGAACAGCCTGGGCCGGGAGATACAAAATATATATATATACTCCCAGTGCTCCAGATGGCCAGTCTGCTACTGTGCTAAAGTTATTTAAAACTGGATAGGAACAGGTCTACATGTGGGGCATGTTGTCCGTGTCCTCCTTTGTAAAAACCTGTGAAAAAGTAATCATTTAATATATTTAGTATTTTATTTTCTTCATCTATGATTTTGCCATTTGTGTCTCTTAGACATTTAACCTCCTCTTTGAATGTTCTCATGCTGTTATAATATTGGAAAAACATTTTGGAATTGGTTTTAGCCCCCTTAGCAATATTGATTTCTATCTCTCTCTTGGCCTTTCTAACTTCCTTTTTGACTTGTGTTTGCAGTTCCAAGTACTCTTTCTGTGTACTTTGTTTTTGGTCCCTTTTAAATGCTCTGTAAAGTGTCTTTTTTCGCTGAATATTTTTTTTAATTGATCTATTAAACCATTTTGACCATTTTGTTTTAGATTTAGATTTCTCTACTTTTGGGATGTAATTGTTTTACGCCTCTAGTACTACATTTTTAAAAAAACAGCCATCCTTTTTCTGTGGATGTTTTCTCTATTTCACTCCAATCTACTTCTGTTAGTCTCTGTTTCATACCTTCATAGTTTGCTTTTCTAAAATTGTAAACCTTAGCTTTAGTTATTACATTTGGGGTTTTAAATACTTCAAAATGAGACCATGTTGTGGTCTGAGTTTGCCAATGGCTCTCTGACCTCTGTGTTAGTTATTCTGTCTTCGTTATTTGAAAAGACTAAATCAAGGCATGCCTCCCCTCTAGTCGGTGCCTTGACAAATTGCGTAGGAAGCAGTCATTTGTCATTTCCACCATTTCAATTTCGTCCGTCGTGCCCCCATCGGGTTTTCCCATTTTATATGGGAAAAGTTGAAATCCCCCATTAGTATCCCTGTGACAAGCTGGCTTTAGTGGTTTTGTCAGACCAGAAAGGAGTACGCAGACAGACAGTAGTAGCAGTGAATCTGAGACACTGCGGCACTCACCGTTTTATTAACACACAGAAAATAAAAAGGTTTAACAAAACAGAAGAGAGGACACGGCCCTTTACGCCAAAATAAAGACAAACAAAACGGACTAACACTTAAACGGTGGACGGACAGACACACAAACACGGTGAGTCTAAATAAACAAGTACCGTGCTGGTCCTACCAGCACGCAATAGCAATTGTTATTTCTTACTTTTTAGTTTTTACCTCCTCTCCACACACGTTCACCACTCACGAACACACAACCCCGAGTGAGTGAAACGTGCATCTATATATAATGTTGTTCCGGGATTCAATTGCTAATTAATTATTCACTTGAACCCCAGCACGTGAATTAATTATGTGCAATCTTGTGCTCTCATATTAAATACTTTAAATGCACGTGAAGTGAAGTGCAATTCCCGAGCCTAAATACAATTATACATTTTAAATAACTTGTACTGCACACACCCATTTATATCCTGTGCAGCCATATCTATATACCAACATTAACACATGTAACATACAACAAAAAACACAAAAATACACACAGGGGCGGGGCACATTGTGGCAATCTCCTTTACTACACGCATTTTGAATGTCATTGTATAACAGATTATTTTGCTCGGGGTCTGAATTTGGCTGTCTATAGCATGCTCCTATTATACCCTTTGAATTTGTGTCCATTATTCTGACCCATATTGATTCTGCATTGTTTTCTTTGTCCAGATTTAACACCTGGGCTTCAAGACTATTTCTTACGTATAGCGCTACCCCTCTGCCTCTTCTGTCCTGCCTGTCTTTCCTATACAGTGTGTACCCACTCAGACAGCAAAGTTTCTGTAACACCTATGACATCGTAGTTACCTGTTAGTGCAGTAGCTTCAAGTTCTAACATTTCAGAGACTTCTAGTATTAAGATAAATACATTTAATAGCTGTCTTACCTGAGTGATTTGAAATGTTGAAATATTTAAGAAGTAAGCATTACAGTCAAACCTTATTATAACAACCTCTACATGGACTAACTAAAAGTGGTCTTTATACACAGGTGGTGCTACAGATAAAGACAGTATCCACAGGGACTGTTCACTATAGCCAGTAGCTTCTAATATACAGGTAGCTGCTTGTAATTCAGTCTCTATTATTTTGTCTGTTTGATGTGCTACTTGATCTAAAAGCAGACCCTATCAGTTTGTTTCCATTCCCCGAGGTAGTTTCAGCTGTAGGGACCCAAGCTTCCCCTTCCTCTAAACCTGCTTGCAAGACACTCTGAGTCAAATAGAATAGGAATGCTGCTCCATGGAGCAGTAGTAGTAGTAGTAAGCTCTTTAACGCTCAACAGACATTTAAAAGTGGATTGTCTTTGTAATACTTGGATATTGTTATTTTTTACAAAATGTGCTTCTGATACTTAAACATTTTAAAAGTTAAACAGAGGTGATATTTTCAATTGAGACTGATAAGTTCTTCTCTATGCCCATTATTTTAATATTTGTATTACTGACAACTTATGGGACATAAGACCTTTAATGGGAGAGGTGTGAATAACACAGCCTGCTGGGTGTGACAGGATATCACTCAATGCCCCATCAGAAATGTTACTGTGTTTCTACACAGAAGCAGCTGGGAGAGACACAGACAGAAATACAACAGAGAATCCAGGAGAGACTGAAAGACGTGGATGAGCTGAAACAGGCTGTGAAGTCACACTGAAAGTGGGTTTTGACAAGAGGGTGTTTATTATTATTATGATGATGATTATGCATTTAAAAAATAAATGTAACATGTACTCTGTAATGTAATATTTAGTTTTTTTTGTTTGTGTATTCCAAAATGAAACATTCAGTTCCATTTGCACAGCTATTAAAAATGATTTCTAAACTGATAAATGGACCTGTGCAAAGCTACCTAAGTTTGTATAATATTACTACGTGTTTTTGATTTCAGTTTTAAAAGATGTCTCCTCTACTGTGTTCTTTCACTCAGAGATCTGCATGCATAGAAATAAAGGAAAGTGAGAAGGTCTTTACTGAGCTGATCCGATCCATTGAGAAGATCCACACTGAGGTTATTGAGCTGATTGGAGCTAACGAGAAGGCTGCAGTGAATCAGGCTGAAGGACGCATGAAGAAAGCGGAGCAGGAGATTGCTGAGCTAAGGAGGAGAAACGCTGAGCTGAAACCGCTTTCAGAGACAGAGGATCACATCCATTTTCTACAGGTAACATCACTGCTTGTTTGAAAATCAAGTGCATAACTGGGATGGTTTCAGACAGACCTCTCCAATTGAATTAATCCTTGCTTTTCCCAAGGAATGTTTTGGACTCCATTCTGTTTCACTAAACTTCTTTTCTCCACTTTCCTGTTGTAGAATTTTCAGACTCTGTGCCCCTCCTGAAGCTGGAGACTTACCCAGCGTTACTGTCAATACAGACATCTCTTTTGGGGCTGTGAGGAAAGCTGTATCTGAACTTAAAGACCATATTGAGGACTTCTGCAAGGGGGAATTAGTCAAAATAACCACATCAGGTTGGTGTGAAATTGATTCCTTTTGTAGAGATTTCTCAAATAGACCATGGCTTGAGGAGGGACAGGACTTGCAAGAGATTAATAAAGACCTCTTGCAGATTGTTGGCTATATGAATACTGCAGATGTTTTATTTCAAATGATTTCCCCAGGTTGAAATGCCCCACCTCATTTATAGAATATCTATCTGAGTAATGATAGCAGGAAGGAAGAGAGTTTCTAAAGACATTACATGAGAAAATAACACAATAGCATTCAAACAGAGACAGAGGGATTCAAATAGTAAACACATGTTATTTTTCTCTCTTTTTCTGCCCAGTGAATGAAGTTGTAGGTTACAGTCTGCAGACTCCAGAGCCAAGGAACAAAGCTGATTTTAAATGCAAGTCTGTTTTCATGGAAACTTTTGATTGAAAGATGTGTCACTCCATTGTGAGAAGAGCTAACAATTTTATGCAGCACTAGTTTTTGTTGCTGTTTGCACAGAATTCCAAGTGTGGTCTGGTAGCCTTCAGGCTTCATTATACCAGCTGAAATGGTTCATTCCGAGGCCTTTACAAAAATAAAATTGAGGGAGGGGTGGAGCATGAGGACAACAGTTAGCTATTATATTAACAGTTAGCTATTATATTACTATATTAATCTAAACTCCTCTCCAAATAGTAGTGTAGCCTTCTGTCAAAAAACACCATTATAAGAATAACCTGCTGTAATATGTATTTTTCCATTCAAACGTAGTCCAGATTTTCTCAGTGATTTGACTTTTCTAACCGTCTCTCCTCTACCCGTCCTCTTCATTCAGATTCCTGTCAGCTCACACTGGACCCCAACACAGCACACAGAAACCGCTGGCTGTCTGAAGGGAACAGAAAGGTGACATGTAGGGAAGAGACTCAGGTCATATCCTGATCACATAGAGAGATTTGACAGATGGGCCCAAGTGCTTTGCAGAGAGGGTTTGTCTGGGACTCACTGTTACTGGGAGATTGAGTGGAGGGGGGAAGAGGCTGTTATAGGAGTTGTCGCAGGTGACGCTGAACTAGTTATTCCATATAGTAAAATATTGACTCCATTGCATGGAGGATCTCAGTAAGCTACAGTAAATGGTTCATCAATTGAATCCGATTCAGTTGTATTGTGTCTGCCAACTGATGATGTGAGGCAGAACAGTAATTGGATACCAGAAAATATGAATAACAGTGAGTTTTGGCCTCCTTCAGTGTTCTGGATGGAAGGCCTTCATAAAGTGACTCTGTGCAAACAAAAGGAAATATAAAGAAATAATATTTACAGCTAAACGTGTCCAAGTATCTTATAGGAATGAAGTCAGGCCATGGAAATCCACACCTGTGATGGAGAAACATTGGATCAAGGGACTTCGTGTGGAAACAACTAAGAGCGAAACCTGGTACAGAAGCTGAATCCTGCTGAGAACATATGGATATGCTGAATATGTACTAGGCAATTTCAAATATGGAATGTATTATAAAATGGAAGTGTCAAAGATATTAGGAAGGATAAAGAAAGAGTATCCTTGTACCACCAGTGGATGGCTCTCTTGCTCCATGAAATAGGTCAGTCTACATATGGTTCTAATTAAACATTCAGCAATCTGAGAATTTTTTAATATATATATATATATATATATATATATATATATATATATATATATATATATATATATATATATATATATATATATATATATATATATATATAATGAACGATTTACCACAAGTATATCGTATCTTCAGAAAGCATGATGCTTGATAAAAAGCACCATTCCGGCTAAAAGTGAGCGTTAATCTACAAATTTATGTCAAGAAAAACACAAGATAAGAGACTCTTTATGACCAAAAGATTAACTAACAATCCAGAGGTCTTGAGAAAAAATCCTGTCTCGGCTGGATTTTGTATGAACAAAGGGTCAAGCCTAGTTGAATGCAGTTATACTGGCATATATTTGGATTTAAATCTAAAAGGATTCACCAAAATAATATTATAGCAATTGATAAACAGAGGTAAATTAATTGAAAGATTATCTTATAATGAAACAGGTTCAGTGCTAATTGAAACTGTTTATAGTTCATAACAGTTATTTCATAAGATTAATAATATGTTTTAAGTATTTGCTATAATGAGAAAACATATTATTTAAAACTGACAAGTATTATTGCTTGTTCACGACTTTGCTGTAGTGATAAGAAGATTAAAACCTGGAGCAGTATTCGATTTACTTAAATGGGAAAATGGTACAAGTTTATTCTTCTTTCTATTGAACAATAAGACTTCTAGACATTATGATATCCATTGAAGTATAGAAGTTAAAAGGTGTTGTGTTATGTTTTTGTGTTAAGTTTGTAATAATATACTATAAATGTACCTTGTTATTAATCCACTATACTATTGTCTAATGATGTTAGATGGATTCCTTATAATGTGGTGATTTGAAACTGCTACAGTGAAACCAGGGCCTCTCTTCTTATCTAGAAAGAAGGAATGTCCTTGGGTTCCACTTCAGCAGAGCTGCAAGCCTCATAGAGATGGAGTTAGTGGTTTAGTACTGATAAGTAAATGTCTTGAAATAATATACACAACTCATGGCTTAATGGACAGGTCATATATCTAAAAAAGTGTTTGCACAGACTCTGACCTTGGAAAAAAACAAGAGACTGTGGAAACTGCTAGCAGTAACATATTCCCAGAGAGGTACAGGTCAGAGCCTGGTCAGTGCATCTCTTAATGGATAAATAATTGTAATGAAAACTATTACCACTTAAACTTAGTGAAACTAAATGACTTGAATATTGTATGAGACAAACTTTTGTCAAATACTCTGTTAGACAATGGTATATGAAATCAAAACTGACTCATTAACAAAATGATGAAACAATATGAAGTTAAAAGAAACACATACCTTTAATTTAGCATAATATAATCACTTAGAAGATGATGTCACATATTAAGAACATCTCTCATATATAACACATATAAAATTAGTGTTTTGCATGCAGTAGTATTTTTATATTATATTATATTATAAACCAAGATCCTGGGAACCCTGGTTCACTTAAACTTTTCAGATAAAGGAGGGGCTCGGAGGAAAGCAAAGAAATGAGATCATAAGAGTTGAAACAAATGTGAAGTTTTGAATTTATTGAAGTCCATGACACCTATTAATTCTGAAAAGTTAGTCCGGATCTTTTGAAAACTATTATTTGTAAAATGGATAAGAACTGTCCCACCTGATTAATGATTGGATTTAATTGAGGCGTCCCATGTATTCCAATGAGACGAAAAACCTATAAAAAACTCCAGAGTAATTTCAATGGAGTACCACACTCATCCCAGACAGGGTAAGGTGGTCCATCTTCTGCAAACCAAAAACACAATTGAACTGATTTAACTCAGTTTAATTTGCCTGGTGAAGACAGTCATATCCTTTTACGATCTATATTAAAGGGTAAGCATTAATCAATTATTATTTTATCTCACATGTATTGCTATAAGGGACTCACACTATGTTTAGAGAATAGGAGAACATTTGTTGAATGTGCTGAAAAGAGGCTACTGGGTGTATTTAGTGTCGTGGTCGTGGCTAGGCCTGCCGACTGCACGAATACATAAAGATGTATTAAAGTGTTAACGTTAATATCTGTTAAGACACTGGACTGTCCAGAACGTCTGTCAGCTGGGGATATGAAGTAGCCTGTAGCTACTCAATCCAATATTTAACTGTTAATAAACCGAAGGAGTACTGATCATACTCTGATTCGTAAAAGCACTTTAGATACATGAGTCTGTCAATTTCTTGGGTACTATATTGGTCATCCGAATATACTGCGGGTCCAGAGCACGAACTATATCCCACTAGGAGTAATAACATCTCTGTCCTCCTAACGTCTCCCCTGAGATAAGAGTGTATGCTGAGCAAATAAAAAGAGTACGTAAAGAAATCTCAACACGCGGATTTCGTGGCAGAGTCACATATAAAGGAATCAACAGGAAAGGAGAGGATGACTCCTGTGCCCTTGGATATAATGACAAGTCCTGGAGCTTGGAGTATGATGGTTCCAGTTACTCTGCTTGGCACAATAACAAGAGAACTGCAATCATTGCCCCCCACTCCCCCAGAATAGGAGTGTATCTGGACTTTAATGCTGGCACTCTCTCATTTTATGGAGTCTGACACAATGACCCTCCTGCACAGATTCCAAACCACGTTCACTGAGCGGCTCTAATCATGGGATTTTGGTAGATGATGATTCAACTATAACGATCTGCCAGCTGATTTTTTCTTTTTTTTTTTTAAAGAAAACCTTTGTATAGAACTTCCTGTCTGTCCTCTCCACCCCTTTGGGTGAATGGAATGTTCAATCTGACACAACTTTGTATGAATGTTAGGGGGTAAAACGGCGCCTCCTGCAGAGTGAAACAAGGTCAATTTGTTTTTACACTTGGGGCCGAGGCAGCCTCATTTTTCCTGTTTAATCTGTCAGGTGAGTGTTTCTGTAATTGTAAACACTCACAACTGGACAGGTGTTTCAGCATAAAATATTCAATATGTACTGAGTTTTTATTTACTACAAATACATAAATAGAACCAAGTGGCAGACTTAGATGGCATCTACAGTAAGTACTGATAAGTATTTAAGGTGATTGTAGGTAACTAAATTCCAAAATGTATTCCTATATTGCACTTCCATTGGCTACATAGGTCTCAAATGTGCAGGTTTGAAAAGCATGAGATCTGGTGCTACTTGGAGGTTAAAGAAAGTTCTCAGTTTCTATGCCTTATTCTCAGGGTGCATGTTTATTATTGCAGGTATTTCTTTCAAAACTGCACATTTGACACCTATATAACACATGGAAGTGGACAGCAGATGAGATTCATGGGATTATTTTGTCAATTGTTTTTGACGTGATTCAAGTGGGAGCAAAACTGACATTCTGCATTGTGCCACATGGAAGTGGAAGTTCATTCCAAGTTTGCAGAATGAGGTTATCTTTGTGCTTTAAATTTCTTCAGATCCGTCCATTTGTGCAGTTTTGGGCATTGCTGAGCAAGGCTTTCCAGATTTGAATTTAAAGTACAAAACTTTTCAACCCAAATGTCTGACTCCTTGAAGTCGGCAACTTCCAGCTCCAAATCTCCGATTGAGATGCCCGGAACCACCGTCAAGTCCAGTGCTTCAACATTTTCATGGGGACGAAACAAACTTCAACAAAGTGCTGTGGCTGCGAAAGTCCACAAACGAGACTTTAATGATATTAGCATATCAGATGTAAATGCCACAAGCTGTTGCAGATCTAGATTTTTCTAAATCCAAATGGTGGGAATGTGTTATTTCAAGGTGAAATATTGACAAAACTCGTATGTCACACACATTGATTGGCACATGGCGGCCATGTTTGTTCATATAAAAACTTTTCCTGAATAACTTACAAAGATAACGTATACCCAAGATTCACATCAAAACGGCCAAAGGGTTCATGAGGAGTTGTTGTTTAAACGTTTTAGGCAAAACCCAACATGGCCGCCATACCGATCCATTTTTCAATTGTGGAGTTGAGCGGACTATGTACAAAATGTAACAGTTGTACTACATCCCGTTCATCAGAATTAAATCCAAGATGGTGGTGGAAGACAACAACAACAACAACAACAACAACAACAACAACAACAACTGGCATTCGCAAACTCAGACCACAACATGGTCTCATTTGAAGTATTTTTTAAAACCCACAAAGTAATGACTAAAGCTAAGGTTTACAATTTTAGAAAAGCAAACTATGAAGGTATGAAACAGAGACTAACAGAAGTAGATTGGAGTAAAATAGAGAAAACATCCACAGAAAAAGGATGGCTGTTTTTCCTAGGATCCTCTACCATGCATGAATCTTGAAACAATCTCAAAGTGAGTCAGTGTGCCAGTCTCGATGTCTCTGATGAACAGATTCAGATTCCATTTGGATTCAAATGCAAAAACTGCATGCTGTAGAGACAGGACGATGTTCCCTTGCCTTTTGAAGTTTAACATTGAGACAGAAATACCACAATTTGTATTT
Source organism: Huso huso (assembly GCA_036884735.1). NCBI lineage: Eukaryota > Metazoa > Chordata > Actinopteri > Acipenseriformes > Acipenseridae > Huso > Huso huso. The sequence goes on along the minus strand of CM072711.1, from coordinate 6,417,463 downwards.
TTGTTGCGACAATTCGAAAAGTAAGCATTTTGTCATATGTACGAAGAGAAAATATTTTAATGAAAAAAGCTGCAATATACTAATTTAAATATTTGTTGCGTCATCTTGGCGAGATCTCTAGCATTACAAGACATTGTTTCAAAGAAATAGCGGGAGTTGAGTTGTGGTTTGCTGCAGCAGAGTGCCTGAAGAATAATGTCTATTCACGCAAGGGTGCAAGAATTAAAATAACATTGTTTCTGTTAAATGTAAAGGTCATCTGTACAATGCATTCTGTTCCATCTTCATTTTACCTATTTCAATACTGTTATCTATATATAAAAAGAAAGAAAGGCAGTTTAATCCCATCAGATTCTATAGTGGGGTACCCACCTTCACCCCCAAATAAAAAATGTGTTTCTATCAAAAAGCTTTTCATAATCATACAGTGGCCCCTCGCTAAACTGGACATGTTTGTCCGACATAAGGTGTCAGGTTTAAAAACAATACAATAAAACCGCACACACACACACACACACACACTATAGTGCTCAATGTCTTTTAAATATAAATCATTGCGCTGAAATAACACTAATGTGTTTTGGATAGGCTACACATTACATTATGTAAAAATATAAATCTGTACAGTAGGCCTATACAGTACAGTAGTAAAACCAAATGAATACCAAGCAAACTTTTTTTACTTTAGCCTGTCGGCTACCGGTAACACATGTACAGCAACAAAGGTCTTTCAAAAAGATCTAGACGGCATTCAAAACTGGGCAAAACGCATGGCAAGTGACATTTAATAGAAAAAAAGTGTGAAGTACAGCACGCAGGCAATAAAAATAAGAATTGAATCTATTCAGTCTTGAACAAAGAAGACTACGCGGTGATCTGATTCAAGCATGCAAAATTCTAAAAGGTATTGACAATGTCGACCCAGGGGACTTTTTCGACCTGAAAAAAGAAACAAGGACCAGGGGTCATAAATGGAGATTAGATAAAGGGGCATTCAGAACAGAAAATAGGAGGCACTTTCTTTTTTTTTTTTTACACAGAGAATTGTGGAGGGTCTGGAACCAACTCCCCAGTAATGTTTTTGAGGCTGACACTATGGGATCCTTCAAGAAGCTGCTTGATGAGATTCTGGGATCAATAAGCTACTAAAACCAAACGAGCAATATGGGCCGAATGGCCTCCTCTCGTTTGTAAACTTTCTTATGTTCTTGTAAGCGGCCTCTTGTGGTGAGATTTTCAAAGACTGCATTCTAAATTTCATCACAAGAGGGCAAACTTGTACCATCCCTAGTTAAAGATGGAACATATTTTCGTCCTGCTGGTTAATGCAAAGTACAGTGGTATTTTGTTTTTTGTTCTAATACGTACAGTGTGTGTCAGTATGTGTACAGTTCTGTATATGCCTGCATTACCATAATGTTATTTTAAGAAGACACACATTACGGCAGAAAAGCTGCTCATACAGCTGTAACACTCCCCCCCGGTTAACCTCTCTATACCTATCAAGGTAGGATATGTCTTTATCCTACCAGACTACTGGAGGGACATGCACTGGATCACTAACCAATAGAGTACCACTGCCACCACCCAGAACCCCGGGATACTACAGGTAAAAAGATAAGGTGCATAGGTATAAGATTATGGCTGAAAAAGTGAGCTACTAAACACGTAAGAAAAAGGGAGGGACAAAACCATAAAAAGTTCAAAGTTTTAATTTAAGTTATTAAAAATCTCATCTACAATAATCTAACTACTTTAAATAAAGCACTTAACTGTCAGTCTCTGTATTTTTCAATTATTCAGACCAGAACTTAACCATACTCTATAAACCTATTTATGTATTACACATTCCACTATTTGCATTACCTATAGTGTTCATATAAACACGCCAGTTTTTGTAAAACATCATAAGGTCACATCTAAGAAATTATAAACATACAAAACTTGTATTCAATCCATAACAAATCAAAACCAATTTATATCACACATCCTAAATGTACCGACAGACTGGAAAATTGCAAACGTAATACCGATCCACAAAAAGAGAGACAAAACCGAACCAGGTAACTACAGACCAATAAGCCTGACTTCTATTATATGTAAACTTATGGAAACTATAATAAGATCCAAAATGGAAAATTACCTATATGGTAACAATATCCTGGGAGACAGTCAGCATGGTTTTAGGAAAGGGAGATTGTGTCTAACTAACCTACTTGACTTTTTTGAGGATGCAACATTTGACAATGGATAACTGCAAAGCATACGACATGGTTTATTTAGATTTCCAGAAAGCTTTTGACAAAGTCCCGCACAAAAGATTAATTCTCAAACTGAACGCAGTAGGGATTCAAGGAAATGCATGCACATGGATTAGGGAGTGATTAACAGGTAGAAAACAGAAAGTACTGATTAGAGGAGAAACCTCGAAATGGAGTGAGGTAACCAGTGGTGTACCACAGGGATCAGTATTAGGTCCTCTGCTATTCCTAATCTACATTAATGATTTAGACTCTGGTATAGTAAGCAAACTCGTTAAATTTGCAGACGACACAAAAATAGGAGGAGTGGCAAACACTGTTGAAGCAGCAAAGGTCATTCAAAATGATCTAGACAGCATTCAGAATTGGGCAGACACATGGCAAATGAAATTTAATAGAGAAAAGTGTAAAGTATTGCATGCGGGCAATAAAAATGTGCATTATAAATATCATATGGGAGATACTGAAATTGAAGAAGGGAACTATGAAAAAGACCTAGGAGTTTATGTTGACTCAGAAATGTCTTCCTCTAGACAATGTGGGGAAGCTATAAAAAAGGCCAACAAGATGCTCGAATATATTGTGAGAAGTGTTGAATTTAAATCAAGGGAAGTAATGTTAAAACTTTACAATGCATTAGTAAGACCTCACCTAGAATATTGTGTTCAGTTCTGGTCACCTCGTTACAAAAAGGATATTGCTGCTCTAGAAAGAGTGCAAAGAAGAGCAACCAGAATTATCCCGGGTTTAAAAGGCATGTCGTATACAGACAGGCTAAAAATTGAATCTATTCAGTCTTGAACAAAGAAGACTACGTGGCGATCTGATTCAAACATTCAAAATCCTAAAAGGCATAGACAATGTCAACCCAGGGGACTTCTTTGACCTGAAAAAAGAAACAAGGACCAGGGGTCACAAATGGAGATTAGATAAAGGGGCATTCAGAACAGAAAATAGGAGGCAGTTTTTTACACAGAGAATTGTGAGGGTCTGGAACCAACTCCCCAGTAATGTTGCTGAAGCTGACACCCTGGGATCCTTCAAGAAGCTGCTTGATGAGATTCTGGGATCAATAAGCTACTAACAACCAAACGAGCAAGATGGGCTGAATGGCCTCCTCTCGTTTGTAAACTTTATGTTCTTAAATAATAAAACAAACACTATATAAATAGTGAGCATTTCAAAACTACTATGGTGGAAAAATTATACATACACAACACACTGAGCTACTTCAGTATAACGTTTACCAGGGACAGTATTTAATACAGGGTTAAAGTCGGTTGAAGAAAGAGCTGAAGTTAATATTCCAATATAAAAGTAGTATTCCTGAATCCGTGCATACACAACACGCTGAACTGCTTTTATATAACGTTTACCAGGGACAGTATATAATACCAAATGACTTGTGTGTTTTAAGAAATTACAAGTCAGTCATCAGACATATAAAACAAAGAGGAGGGCAAGAGAAATGTGAGAGATTTGAGAGACGGGCTTACTAAACTCTGTAGGTACTGTGCAATCACTTCCAGGATTTGTTTCCAAAGCACACCTCTGTCACCAGCCGTCACTTTCATGAAACAATCAGCACAACACACAGCCTGTGCCGGAATCCACCTGCAAACAGCTTTCACAAAGAGTAGCAATTCAGCCCGCAACTCGTTCTCTCACTTTATTATCCCTCAGCCCTGACTCTCAGCGTCACCCCATGCCCCTGGTAGATGAGTTGCTGGAGCGTCGAGGCACGGCTCATTTTATGATCCCTGTGGTACACCACTGGTTACCTTGCTCCATTTTGAGGTTTCTCCTCTAATCAGTACTTTGTTTTCTACATGTTAACCACTCCCTAATCCATGTGCATGCATTTCCTTGAATCCCTACTGCGTTCAGTTTGAGAACTAATCTTTTGTGTGGGACTTTGTCAAAAGCTTTCTGGAAATCTAAATAAACCATCTCGGATGCTTTGCAGTTATCCATTGTCAAATGTTGCATCCTCAAAAAAGTCAAGTAGGTTAGTTAGACACGATCTCCCTTTCCTAAAACAATGCTGGCTGTCTCCCAGGATATTGTTACCATATAGGTAATTTTCCATTTTGAATCTTATTATAGTTTCCATAAGTTTACATATAGTAGAAGTCAGGCTTATTGGTCTGTAGTTACCTGGTTCTTTTTGTGGATCGGTATTACGTTTGCTATTTTCCAGTCTGTCGGTACAACCCCTGTGTCAAGAGACTGTTGCATGATCTTGGTTAGCGGTTTGTAAATAACTTCTTTCATTTCTTTGAGTACTATTGGGAGGATCTCATCTGGCCCAGGGGATTTGTTTATTTTAAGAGCTCCTAGTCCCTTTAACACTTCTGCCTCTGTTATGCTAAAGTTATTTAAAATTGGATAGGAACAGGTCGACATGTGGGGCATGTTGTCCGTGTCCTCCTTTGTAAAAACCTGTGAAAAGTAATCATTTAATATATTTGCTATTTTTTTTTCTTCGTCTATGATTTTGCCATTTGTGTCTCTTAGACATTTAACCTCCTCTTTGAATGTTCTCTTGCTGTTATAATATTGGAAAAACATTTTGGAATTGGTTTTAGCCCCCTTAGCAATATTGATTTCTATCTCTCTTGGGCTTTCTAACTTCCTTTTTGACTTGTGTTTGCAGTTTTAAGTATTCTTTCTGTGTACTTTGTTTTTGGTCCCGTTTAAACGCTCTGTAAAGTGCCTTTTTCGCTGAATATTTTTTAAATTTATCTATTAAACCATTTTGGCCATTTTGTTTTAGATTTAGATTTGTCTACTTTTGAGATGTAATTGTTTTGCGCCTCTAGTACTACATTTTTAAAAAACAGCCATCCTTTTTCTGTGGATGTTTTCTCTATTTTACTCCAATCTACTTCTGTTAGTCTCATACCTTCGTAGTTTGCTTTTCTAAAATTGTAAACCTTAGCTTTAGTTATTACTTTTGGGGTTTTAAAAAATATTTCAAATGAGACCATGTTGTGGTCTGAGTTTGCCAATGACTCTCTGACCTCTGTGTTAGTTATTCTGTCTTCATTATTTGAAAAGACTAAGTCAAGGCATGCCTCCCCTCTAGTCGGTGCCTTGACAAATTGCGTTAGGAAGCAGTCATTTGTCATTTCCACCATTTCAATTTCGTCCTTCGTGCCCCCCATCGGGTTTTCCCATTTTATATGGGGGAAGTTGAAATCCCCCATTAGTATGGCTTCTCCTTTTCTATACGCATTTCGAATGTCATTGTACAACAGATTATTTTGCTCAGCGTCTGAATTTGGCGGTCTATAGCATGCTCCTATTATGCCCTTTGAATTTGTATCCATTCTTCTGACCCATATTAAGAACATAAGAACATAAGAAAGTTTACAAACGAGAGGAGGCCATTCAGCCCATCTTGCTCGTTTGGTTGTTAGTAGCTTATTGATCCCAGAATCTCATCAAGCAGCTTCTTGAAGGATCCCAGGGTGTCAGCTTCAATAACATTACTGGGGAGTTGGTTCCAGACCCTCACAATTCTCTGTGTAAAAAAGTGCCTCCTATTTTCTGTTCTGAATGCCCCTTTATCTAATCTCCATTTATGACCCTGGTCCTTTTTTTTTCTTTTTCAAGTCAAAGAAGTCCCCGGGTTGACATTGTCTATACCTTTTAGGATTTTGAATGTTTGAATCAGATCGCCGCGTAGTCTTCTTTGTTCAAGACTGAATAGATTCAATTTTTTTAGCCTGTCTGCATACGACATGCCTTTTAAACCCGGGATAATTCTGGTTGCTCTTCTTTGCACTCTTTCTAGAGCAGCAATATCCTTTTTGTAACGAGGTGACCAGAACTGAACACAATATTCTAGGTGAGGTCTTACTAATGCATTGTAGAGTTTTAACATTACTTCCCTTGATTTAAATTCAACACTTCTCTCAATATATCCAAGCATCTTGTTAGCCTTTTTATAGCTTCCCACATTGTCTAGATGAAGACATTTCTGAGTCAACATAAACTCCTAGGTCTTTTTCATAGTTCCTTCTTCAATTTCACTATCTCCCATATGATATTTATAATGAACATTTTATTGCCGCATGCAATACTTTACACTTTTCTCTATTAAATTTCATTTGCCATGTGTCTGCCCAATTTTGAATGCGGTCTAGATCATTTTGAATGACCTTTGCTGCTTCAACAGTGTCTGCCACTCCTCCTATTTTTGTGTCGTCTGCAAATTTAACGAGTTTGCTTACTATATCAGAGTCTAAATCATTAATGTAGATTAGGAATAGCAGAGGACCTAATACTGATCCCTGTGGTACACCACTGGTTACCTCACTCCATTTCGAGGTTTCTCCTCTAATCAGTACTTTCTGTTTTCTACCTGTTAACCACTCCCTAATCCATGTGCATGCATTTCCTTGAATCCCTACTGCGTTCAGTTTGAGAATTAATCTTTTATGCGGGACTTTGTCAAAAGCTTTCTGGAAATCTAAATAGACCATGTCGTATGCTTTGCAGCTGTCCATTTTCAATGTTGCATCCTCAAAAAAAGTCAAGTAGGTTAGTTAGACATGATCTCCCTTTCCTAAAACCATGCTGGCTGTCACCCAGGATATTGTTACCATATAGGTAATTTTCCATTTGGATCTTATTATAGTTTCCATAAGTTTACATATAATAGAAGTCAGGCTTATTGGTCTGTAGTTACCTGGTTCAGTTTTGTCTCCCTTTTGTGGATCGGTATTACGTTTGCTATTTTCCAGTCTGTCGGTACAACCCCTGTGTCAAGAGACTGTTGCATGATCTTGGTTAGCGGCTTGTAAATAACTTCTTTCATTTCTTTGAGTACTATTGGGAGGATCTCATCCGGCCCAGGGGATTTGTTTATTTTAAGAGCTCCTAGTCCCTTTAACACTTCTGCCTCTGTTATGCTAAAGTTATTTAAAACTGGATAGGAACAGGTCGACATGTGGGGCATGTTGTCCGTGTCCTCCTTTGTAAAAATCTGTGAAAAGTAATCATTTAATATATTTGCTATTTTTTTTTTCTTCATCTATGATTTTGCCATTTGTGTCTCTTAGACATTTAACCTCCTCTTTGAATGTTCTCTTGCTGTTATAATATTGGAAAAACATTTTGGAATTGGTTTTAGCCCCTTAGCAATATTGATTTCTATCTCTCTCTTGGCCTTTCTAACTTCCTTTTTGACTTGTGTTTGCAGTTCCAAGTACTCTTTCTGTGTGCTTTGTTTTTGGTCCCTTTTAAACGCTCTGTAAAGTGCCTTTTTTCGCTGAATATTTTTTTAATTGATCTATTAAACCATTTTGGCCATTTTGTTTTAGATTTAGATTTGTCTACTTTTGGGATGTAATTGTTTTGTGCCTCTAGTACTACATTTTTAAAAGACAGCCACCCTTTTTCTGTGGATGTTTTCTCTATTTTACTCAATCTACTTCTGTTAGTCTCCGTTTCATACCTTCATAGTTTGCTTTTCTAAAATTGTAAACCTTAGCTTTAGTCATTACTTTTGGGGTTTTAAAAAATATTTCAAATGAGACCATGTTGTGGTCTGAGTTTGCCAATGGCTCTCTGACCTCTGTTTTAGTTATTCTGTCTTCATTATTTGAAAAGACTAAATCAAGGCATGCCTCCCCTCTAGTCGGTGCCTTGACAAATTGCGTTAGGAAGCAGTCATTTGTCATTTCCACCATTTCAATTTCGTCCGTCGTGCCCCCATCGGGTTTTCCCATTTTATACAGGGGAAGTTGAAATCCCCCATTAGTATGGCTTCTCCTTTTCTACACGCATTTCTAATGTCATTGTACAACAGATTATTTTGCTCAGCGTCTGAATTTGGCGGTCTATAGCATGCTCCTATTATTATGCCCTTTGAATTTGTGTCCATTATTCTGACCCATATTGATTCTGCATTGTTTTCTTTGTCCTGATTTAACACCTGGGCTTGAAGACTATTTCTTATGTATAGCGCTACCCCTCCACCTCTTCTGTCCTGCCTGTCTTTCCTATACAGTGTGTACCCACTAATATTATATTCGTCTCCATCACTCTGACAACCAAGTTTCTGTAACACCTATCACATTGTAGTTACTTGTTAGTGCAATAACTTCAAGTTCTAACATTTTGTTTCTGAGACGTCTAGCATTAAGATAAATACATTTAACAGTGGTCTTACCTGAGTTGTTGCCCTTGTTTTGATGTGGTCTCCCTTCTGTTTTTTTGTTTTCTCCCCCCCTTCCTTTCTAGTTTAAATGCTTCTGGACCTCCTGAAGGATCCTTTCTCCGAGTAGATTGCAGGCTTAATCGTTGAAGCAAGTCCTGAATCGTGCGGCACTTTACACAAACTTGATTGAGCTCTGTTGGGTTTTCTCGGATTTCCCACATCATGCAGTTGTCACAGATTACTAGCTTGAAGACCATCTTTTTAAGTTTAGTTCAGCTTCTGCAGCTGTCAACCTGCTTTCAAACTGCTTCTAACTGCGTTGTACTTGTCCACTTATCCGAGCATCTTGTTGGCCTTTTTTATAGCTTCCCCACATTGTCTAGATGAAGACATTTCAGTCAACATAAACTCCTAGTTCTTTTTCATAGTTCCCTTCTTCAATTTCAGTATCTCCCATATGATATTTATAATGCACATTTTTAATTCTTGCACGCAATACAGGAAATAAAACATCAAAACAAGAGCAACAACTCGGGTAAGACAACTATTAAATGTATTTATTATCTTAAATGCTAGAAGTCTCAGAAACAAAATGGTAGAACTTGAAGCTACTGCACTAACAAGTAACTATGATGCGATAGGTGTTACATAAACTTGGTTGTCAGAGAGTGATGGAGACAAATATAATATTAGTGGGTACACAATGTATAGGAAAGACAGGCAGGACAGAAGAGGCGGAGGGCTAGCGCTATACATAAGAAATAGTCTTGATGCCCAGGTGTTAAATCAGGACAAAGAAAACAATGCAGAATCAATATGGGTCAGAATGATGGACACAAATTCAAAGGGCATAATAATAGGAGCATGCTATAGACCACCAAATTCAGACGCTGAACAAAATAATCTGTTATACAATGACATTAGAAATGCGTGTAAAAAAGTAGAAGCCATACTAATGGGGGATTTCAACTTCCCCTGTATAAAATGGGAAAACCTGGTGGGGAGCACGACGGATGATATTGAAATGGTGGAAATGACAAATGACTGCTTAACGCAATTTGTCAAGGCACCGACTAGAGGGGAGGCATTGGAGTAAAATAGAGAAAACATCCACAGAAAAAAGGATGGCTGTTTTTTAAAAATGTAGTACTAGAGGCGCAAAACAATTACATCCAAAAGTAGACAAATCTAAAATCTAAAACAAAATGGCCAAAATGGTTTAATAGATCAATTTTAAAAAATATTCAGTGAAAAAAGGCACTTTACAGAGCGTTTAAAAGGGACCAAAAACAAAGTACAGAGAAAGAGTACTTGGAACTGCAAACACAAGTCAAAAAGGAAGTTAGAAAGGCCAAGAGAGAGATAGAAATCAATACTGCTAAGGGGCCAAAACCAATTCCAAAATGTTTTTCCAATATTATAACAGCAAGAGAACATTCAAAGAGGAGGTTAAATGTCTAAGAGACACAAATGGTAAAATCATAGACAAAGAAAGAAAATAGCAAATGGGTAGTTGATGTGGTGTGTTTTTGCTTTCCATGGAGGAAAAAACAATTATAACTTAATTTTATTTTGATTAAAACTGTGTCATCTAGTAAAAGGCTTTGTATTTAATCTAAAACTATATGAAAAGTTGCAAATGCACAACAATTTGGGGGATTTTGAACTAAACATGATCATTGTCCACTGGTGTGACTTATGAAGGGCCGCAAAACTGAAAAACATTGATAATTTTAAGAATAATTACTATAGTCCACTCAAATTCCTGGCATGTCAACACAGAAGTGTATTTATAAGAATGATATTCCTCAAGTCTATACAGGTAGACAACATCGCAACAACAACAACGTGGCCAGAGGATGAATTGTTTATCATAAATGTATCAAAATATTGCACTTTTCTAGCACTGCCCTTTGTGTCCATCTGTTACATCCTTTGGTGTGACACCTTTTAAATGAGAATGCAAAAAAAGTATTCCTTTTTAATCATTAAACTATGAAAACCAATGAAAACTAGAGTTGCGAGCAACTTTACGGCTTCCAAGCAGTTATTGTAAAATTTAAGCGCATTGGTTATTATAGATGAAGCTTTATCATCACAACTGTGCTAACTGTTAATTTTGGCACAAATATGAGAATACTTTTGAAAATTCCCTGAAATTGCCATTAAATCTAAGATGGCTGCCACACCATGTGACCAAAGGCCGCCATATTGACCACGGCACAACATCCCATAGTCCTCTACATCCATGTCAAATTCCGTGCATTTGGTGCAGCCAATCAGAAGTTATAGGCAGTTTTATAGCCAGGTGAGTATGTTGATGATGTCATACATCACTGTTTGACCTTAAGGAGAGGTCAGAGGTCATGGGCGATGACATTTTTTCATAGAGCACATATGACTTCCTATACGTGTTCCATTATAACGTTGACCCTGTCGGCACGCCCTAGGAGTTAAAATTGCAACGTAAATTCCAATATGACCGCCACGCCGTGTGAGCAATCGGTTTCAATCTTCAGCAGTTATTACTTTCCAATGGTCTGTGTAATTGACATTGAAGAGCATAAGTGCAATGATGTTCTTGTTATGGGTTGCAAAAGTTTTTTTTACAATTATCAATATGGCCACCAAACCATGTGACCAAAATGCATCATTTTCATATCACCAGTACTTCACATGAGTCTCTATGGTCATATAAAGTTTCATGACTGTAGTGTATTGCACCTTGGATTTATGCACGAATGTATGAAAATAGAGCTGTCGTGAAACGGTTATTTGCGCGCCGCGGCCATGTTTTGTAACGAAAAAGCGTGGATTTTACAAATGGTAGAAAGGACCTGGTCATGAACATGCGTGCCAATTTAAGTGTTGATTGACGTTGCGGTTTAAGACAAGAAGATTGTTGAATATTTGGCGCCAATCCAGCGTAGCGGGCAAAGTAATTGTTCAATCAACCTCGATTGAACATATGTTTTTTTATAGGCCATTGCTGCACTATCTGCTGCCATTGTCACAGTTCCACCTTAAGTTGTTTTTAACCCAAGAGTTTTGAAGAATTCCCAAATTTCCATGAGATCCAATATGGCGGTCGAACGATGTGACTTTCATTCGGGGACGCCAGTCTGGTTGTTCAGCCATAGGCATCTACTTACGTATGCGTTTTCATAACTCTGCGATTTTGGTTTGGGTCTGCGATGTTGTTTGTGCGGGGGGAACAACAACAACAACAGCAGGCTTCCCAGTCTTTGGCTTAGAAGCCTAATAACTAGAGTTGCAAGCAACTTTACGGCTTCCAAGCAGTTATCGTGAAATTTTAGCAGCTTGGTTATTATAAATGAAGCATTATCACAACTGTGATAACTGTGTCAATTTTGGCCCACATATTGGAATTATTGGTTAGTAGGCAATTTAAATTTATTTGGATGCACACAAAATTCTAAAAATAGTATGCAATCACATAGACTTTGAAAATAATGCATACAAGAGGCTAACATTCTTCTAAAGTCTAGATCGCTCTTTGTTTGAGTTTGTGTGTGTGAACGTGTGATGCCCTATTCTTAATTTTGCAATGTAAAATAAAGTCTACAGCATGTATTGGTTTTTGTATATTTTGATGGCACTATCATTTAATGTGCATTTTTTAAAGCAATAGAAAGTGATAATAGTGTAACGATTGACTATCAGGGGTGCTCTCCATATGTAACTGTCAGCAAACCGCTACTAGGACATAACATGTGCATGATTCATGAGTAACACCACTCGAATCCTCTGCCGAGGAATTATAAACAGGACAGAGGAGAGAAGAAGCTGGAACAAAACCCAGAGAGACAGTAGAAATGGAGCATTTTATTGTGCTCTGCAGGTAATCAACCTTTTGGAGAGTTTTACTATTTCATAATAAATCACATCCAAAGTTATATGATAGCACTCAATAGTTAACCATCTGGCCCAACAAACATATCTGGCTGAATCAAAAACACCATATTGCACACTTGATAAACTCATTATAGTTTGCACATAAATAGTCATTATTGCACATCAATAGTAGCCCAGTTATATTGCACATCTTAATCATGTATATTACACATAAGCTAGTTATATTGCACACCTTGGTTAATCATGTATATTGTGATCAGTGAAAAAAAAAAAGAACCTCCATACGTCTTTTAAATACACTGGCTGATTCGTTGCCACCTATTGAGGATTTGAGATTGTGGTTCTCAGTTTAGTCTTAAATATAACTATGAATGTAGTTATGAAATAAAAAATAAAAAAGCCGCCGTATCAGTACAGTATACCTATTCACTTGAATTCCGTATGTAGATACTACTGAATCAGAGACGATTTGTAAATTATATTCGTGGTAGCTTTAAAACACACATAACCAAACAAATATCGTATTAAACATAATTTATATATTAATAAGAATAATCTGTCAGCCTACCTCAGAGTAGATCCTGTAGCTGCCACAGCACTTTTTTTTTTTTTCCCCCAGTGGGTACAGTTGAATTGCAACTGAATCGGACCTGAATTCTCTAAACACAGCCCTATAAATACAACTTAATATAATTACAATAAACGGTAGAACGTAACTGACATCTGCCATATATTGACCTATATTATGAATTATAAAAGTCAGTAAATCGAAATCGCTCAAGCGTACAGGTGGAAAGTGTGGACGTGAAATGTGTAAGTTTTCATCTGCGGTTCATGTTGAGCTGCTAAACAGCGATTAAATAATTAGTGTTTTAGAGAATATTTATAGTAAAATGTCCGTTTTTTGGGAGGATTCACTGTGAATAGCTGTGCGATCTTCTATACAATTCTATTTGATAGAGCAAGCGAATACTACCGTGTGTGAGCATGTGTGCAGTTGTGTGAAGCCAACATATCCACGAGGATATTTTAATTAAACATTACGCAGTTTTTTTTTCTTTTTTTTTCAGTGGGTACAGTAAAACTCGCACCAGCGAAAAATGGCTGCTTTCAAGAAATATTTTTCCAAGACTGTACTCACGTTTCCGTGGCAACAGCTGCCCCTAGAGGTGTGAATGTGTCATTTCAGGGTCAAATATGGGCAAACTGGCATGTCACCCATATTGATTGGCTCATGGCGGTCATGTTTATTGATGTAGGAACTTTTTCCTGACTTTTTTTAGAGGACAGTACAAAGATAATGTATAACCAAGATTCACATCAAGTAAGTTGTTTAAGCGTTTCACGCAAAATCCAACATAGCTGCCACACCATGTGACCGATCCATTTTTCCTTAAGTAGAATCAATCGTGGACATGAGCGCACTGTGTACAAAATTTCACAGCTGTACTATTTACCGTTCATGAGAAGACTTTTGAATATTGTCCAAACTTCTCATTAAATCCAAGATGGCTGCCACACCATGTGACCAAAGGCTGTCATATTGACCACGACACAAAATCAGTCCTCAACATCCGTGTCAAATTTTGTGCATTTTGGTGCAGCAGATAAGAAGTTATACACAGTTTCATAGCCAGTTGCGTATGTTGATGATGTCATGCAGCGTGGACGCCATGATTTTCACAGTAGCAACTTCCCTTGAACAGGTGTAACAGATGACCATAGCGAGATGTTTTATTCCATTTTTTGTTTCAATCAGATAAGCGGTTTCAGAGAAGATGTTTGAATTTTGATGATTTTATATTTTTATGGTAATTTTATGTCATTAATCAATGTGGTTGCCAAACCACTGAACCAAACAGTTAATCATGGAATATCCCTCAACATGTATAGCAATTTTCAGAACTCTGCAGTAAGCGGTTTCCGATACATAGGCATTTTAACAAATTCCGCAAAATCCAATATCGCTGCCGAACCATGTGACTTGCGCAAATTTGCTGAATATCACTGCCTATCATCCATAGGCATCTACCAGTGTACCGAATTTCATGAGTTTTTGAGCATGTTTTGGCAGAAAAAAAAACTAGAGTTGCTAGCAACTATAAAGGCTTCCAAGCACTTATCGTGCTATCGAAATTTAAGCGCATTGGTTATTCAAGATGAAACGTTACCATCACAACTGCGCTAATTGTGTCCTCTTGTCAAATTTTGTGCGTTTTGGTGCAGCCGATAAGAAGTTATAGGCAGTTTTATAGCCAGTTGCTTATGTTGATGATGTCATGCATCACGTTTGACCTTTAGGAGAGGTCAGAGGTCACGGGCAATGACATTTTTACATAGACTTCCTATACGTGTTCCATTATAACTTTGACCCTATAGGCGTTCTGGATGGAGTTAATTTCAACGTAAATTCCAATATGGCTGCAGCGCCGTGTGAGCAATCTGTTTCAATCTTCAGCAGTTATTACTTTCCAATGGTCTGTACAATTGTGTTGACATTGAAAAGCATAAGTGCAATGATGTTCTTGTTATGGGTTGCAAAAGTTTTTTTTACAATTATCAATATGGCCGCCAAACCATGAAGATTGTTGAATATTTGGCGCCAATCCAGCGTAGCGGGCAAAGTAATTGTTCAATCGACCTCAATTGAACATATGTTTTTTATAGACCATTGCTGCATTATCTGCTGCCATTGTTAAAAGGCAAGAGTTTTGAAAAATTCCCAAAATTTCCACGAAATCCAATATGGCGGTCGAGCCATGTGACTTTCATTTGGGGACGCCAGTCTGGTCGTCCAGCCATAGGCATCTACTTACGTATGCGTTTTCATAACTCTGCGATGATGTTTGTGCGGGGGGAACAACAACAGGCTTCCCAGTCTTTGGCTTAGAAGCCTAATAACTAGAGTTGTGAGCAACTTTACTGCTTCCAAGCAGTTATTGTGAAATTTAAACACATTGGTTATTATAAATGTAGCGTTATCACAACTGTGCTAACTGTGTCAATTTTGGCACAAATATTGGAATTATTGCTTAGTAGGCAATTTTAATTTTAATTTGGATACACACAATTCTAAATAGTATGCAGTCATATAGGACTTTGAAAATAATGCATAAGAGGCTAACATTGTTCTAAATGGCTCTTTGTTTGAGTTTTTGTGTGTGTGTGTGTCTGGCTGAGTCAAAAACATCATATTGCACACTTGATGAACTCCTTATAGTTTGCACATAAATAGAAATTACTGAACATCAATAGTAGCCCAGTTATATTACACATAAGCTAGTTATATTGCACACCTTGGTTAATCATGTATATTGTGAACAGGGAAAAAAAAAAAAAAAAAAACGCCATATGTCTTTTAAATACACTGGCTGCTTCGTTGCCACCTATAGAGGATTTGCGATTGTGGTTTATCAGTTTAAGTCTCAATTATAACTATGAATGTAGTTATGATTTTAAAAAAAAACAGATGCCATCTCAGTAAGTATTTTTGTCAGTACAGTATACCCATTCACTTGAATTCCGTATGTAGATACTACTGAATCAGAGACGATTTATCTGTAAACTCAGCCCTATTAATGCACCTTAATACAGTGGTTTTCAAACTTTTTAGGCCCCGTACCCCTTTCCAAAAAATCTAGTCTACCGCATACCCCAATCTGAGATAGGGGCATAACATACCTATGAATATTTTCTAATTACTAGGCTTAAGTACTTATTGATATTAACTGAAAATATATATTTTTTTAAATGCTTACCTACCAATGTGATTGACGTGCTTGCTTTTTTATCACAGATTTCAGTAAAACTACACCCTGATTAGTAAACAATGCAGCTCATACACAAGGGTATGTTATTCTGTATTTTAAAATTGAACGAATAGGACTTCCAATTACAAAAAAATGTAAGCGGGTCATTAAAAAAAAAAATAACCAAGCCTCGATTTGCTGGCTCAGGGCACACAGGGAAGGAGGCACTAGAGTTCAGCCAATTACTGTTCATGGAAAACTGCTGTTAAACTAATCAAATCAAATTAAAACTGAAAATGCCATTTACAACTGCAGGCATTAAAAAACAAACAAACAAACAAACAACAACAATTAGCATGCGGAACTGTGTGAATATTTTTCCAATATTATAACAGCAAGAGAACATTCAAAAGAGGAGGTTAAATGTCTAAGAGACACAAATGACAATCATAGATGAAGAAAAAAAATAGCAAATATATTAAATGATTACTTTCACAGGTTTTTACAAAGGAGGACACGGACAACATGCCCCACATGTCGACCTGTTCCTATCCAATTTTAAATAACTAGCATAACAGAGGCAGAAGTGTTAAAGGGACTAGGGGCTCTTAAAATAAACAAATCCCCTGGGCTGGATGAGATCCTCCCAATAGTACTCCAAGAAATGAGAGAAGTTATTTACAAACCGCTAACCAAGATCATGCAACAGTCTCTTGACACAGGGGTTGTACCGACAGACTGGAAAATAACAAACGTAATACCGATCCACAAAAAGGGAGACAAAGCCGAACCAGGTAACTACAGACCAATAAGCCTGACTTCTATTATATGTAAACTTATGGAAACTATAAGAAGATCCAAAATGGAAAATTACCTATATGGTAACAATATCCTGGGAGACAGTCAGCATGGTTTTAGGAAAGGGAGATCGTGTAACTAATCTACTTGACTTTTTTGAGGATGCAACACTGAAAATTGATAATTGCAAAGCATACGACATGGTTTATTTAGATTTCCAGAAAGCTTTTGACAAAGTCCCGCACAAAAGATTAATTCTCAAACTGAACGCAGTAGGGATTCAAGGAAATGCATGCACATGGATTAGGGAGTAGTTAACATGTAGAAAACAAAGTACTGATTAGAGGAGAAACCTCAAAATGGAGCGAGGTAACCAGTGGTGTACCACAGGGATCAGTATTAGGTCCTCTGCTATTCCTAATCTACATTAATGATTTAGATTCTAGTATAGTAAGGAAGCTCGTTAAATTTGCAGACGACAGAAAAATATGAGTGGCAAACACTGTTGCAGCAGCAAAGGTCATTCAAAGTGATCTAGACAGCATTCAGAATTGGGCAGACACATGGTAAATGAAATTTAATAGAGAAAAGTGTAAAGTATTGCATGCGGGCAATAAAAATGTGTATTACAAATATCATATGGGAGATAGTGAAATTGAAGAAGGGAACTATGAAAAAGACCTAGGAGTTTATGTTGACTCAGAAATGTCTTCATCTAGACAATGTGGGGAAGCTATAAAAAAGGCTAACAAGATGCTCGGATATATTGTGAGAAGTGTTGAACTTAAATCAAGGGAAGTAATGTTAAAACTTTACAATGCATTAGTAAGACCTCACCTTGAATATTGTGTTCAGTTCTGGTCACCTCGTTACAAAAAGGATATTGCTGCTCTAGAAAGAGTGCAAAGAAGAGCAACCAGAATTATTCCGGGTTTAAAAGGCATGTCATATGCAGACAGGCTCAAAGAATTGAATCAATTCAGTCTTGAACAAAGAATACGCGGCGCTCTGATTTCAAACATTCAAAATCCTAAAAGGGTACAGACAATGTCGACCCTGGGGACTTCTTTGACCCGAAAAAAGAAACAAGGACCAGGGGTCACAAATGGAGATTAGATAAAAGGGGCATTCAGAACAGAAAATAGGAGGCACTTTTTTACACAGAGAATTGTGAGGGTCTGGAACCAACTCCCCAGTAATGTTGTTGAAGCTGACACCCTGGGATCCTTCAAGAAGCTGCTTGATGAGATTCTGGGATTAATAAGTTACTAACAACCAAACGAGCAAGATGGGCTGAATGGCCTTCTCTCGTTTGTAAACTTTCTTATGTTCTTATTGAATGACACATTGAATATGTATTTTTTTTTTTTTATTTAACTGGAATGTTATCGTTTAACACTGAGCGGCACATTTAAAATGCTGTGTGTGTCTTGTGCAATATAGAATCCAAACAGAATAAGCACATTGTTTTGAAGTGAACATTTACAAAAGCTAAATTTGATTAAAGTAGAAAGGTGACATTTATATAATGCAGTCAAAAATGACGTTTAGCAAAATGCTTGCATGTTAGTGTTTAGTGCAGTTGTCTGTTCATGTGAATCCGCTACCAGCTTGTTGATGGGCACTCGCTGTATGATATGAACACGCTCAATAGGTCTGGAGCAGGGAATCCACTTCCAGACACTTCCCAATCCCAGGAGTTAGGGATTGATTGATTGATTGATTGATTTTAATCCTGCGATTCCATTTTTGTATTATTATTATTATTATTATTATTATTATTATTATTATTATTAATACCGTGCTTTTGCTTTTATTAGCCTAAGAATTAATGGCGTACACGCGTAGGCTAATGCAATCACTCGACAAAAGGAGTTCTTCAACGAATTAGTCACAGTGAAAAAACACACAAAGCATTGCAAGTAAAGATAAGTCATGTCACTCCAGCGCAGTGATTTCACTGCAAGTAGAGCGGCACAGCTGCCTGCTCAACTCAATAATACTGTTATTTATAAACTTACATAAAACACACTGAACTGATTAAACTGCACAAAGTAAACGGAACTAGTAAATACTACACGTTTTTAAAAGAAGCAACATCATACAATTTTTTTTTTTTTTTTTAAGCGTACAGACTGCAGAACCCGCGCCCCGCTGTTTAAATATGTAATTTATCCACGTGCTCTCAACGCTCACTCACTGTCAGCAGCCGGCTGGGTGTTTATAGGTAACCTCGCCCAACACAAAGGAAACGTACACCAGCACTGCTGTGCTTTTATTTGAAAGGAGATTCAACATTGTTAATTCGATTGCTAAGACGCAAAGTTCTACAGTGTGGTAAAATAAATAAATAAATAAATAAATAAATAAAAATAAATAAATAAATAAACAAACCGAGAGTTGCGAGCAACTTTACGGCTTCCAAGCAGTTATCGTGAAATTTAAGCACATTGGTTATTATAAATGAAGCGTTATCACAACTGTGCTAACTGTGTCAATTTTGACACAAATATTGGAATTATTGGTTAGTAGGCTATTTAAATTGTATTTAGATGCACACAAAATTCTAAATAGTATGCAGTCACAGACTTTGAAAATAATGCATATAAGAGGCTAACATTGTTCTAAATTCTAGATCGCTCTTTGTTTGAGTTTGTGTGCGTGTGTGTGAGCGTGTGGTGCCCTATTCTTCATTTTGCAATATAAAATAAAGTCTACAGCATGTATTGGTTTTTTGTATATTTTAATGCCACTATCATTTAATGTGCATTTTTTTAAAAGCAATAGAAAGTGATAAGTGTAACAATTAGCTATTAGGGGTGCCTGGCAAATACACAATTCACCATATTTAACTGTGACCAAACCGCTACTAGGACATAACATGTGCATGATTCATGAGTAACACCACTCGAATCCTCTGCCGAGGAATTATAAACAGGACAGAGGAGAGAAGACGCTGGAACAGAACCCAGAGAGACAGTAGAAATGGAGCATTTTATTGTGCTCTGCAGGTAATCGACCTTTTGGAGAGTTGGTTCAAATAGAGAACAAACTATTTCATAATAAATCACATCCAAAGTTATATGATAGCACTCAATAGTTAACCATCTGGCCCAACAAACATTATATCCGGCTGAATCAAAAACATCATATTGCACACTTGATAAACTCATTATAGTTTGCACATGAATAGTCATTATTGCACATCAATAGTAGCCCAGTTATATTGCACACCTTAATCATGTATATTACACATAAGCTAGTTATATTGCACACCTTGGTTAATCATGTATATTGTGATCAGTGAAAAAAAAAAAGAACCTCCATACGTCTTAAATACACTGACTGCTTCGTTGCCACCTATTGAGGATTTGCGATTCTGGTTTTTATCAGTTTAGTCAATTATAACTATGAATGTAGTTATGAAATAAAAAAAATAATAATAACATAGACGCCGTATCAGTACAGTATACCCATTCACTTGAAATCCGTAAGTAGATACTACTGAATCAGAGACGATATATTTGTAAACACAGCCCTATAAATACAACTTAATACAATTAAAATAAAAGGTAGAAGGTAACTGACGTCTGTTATATGTTAACATTCTGCAGAAATTACTCATGGTAGCTTTAATAAAACAAATTTGTTCATAAGTTTTACAAACTGCGTATAACTTATTTCGAGACTGAATTTTCCCATTGACTTGTCAACACATTGTGGAGGTAGGTTAATACTAGAAACACTTTAAAAAATACAAATAACCAAACGAATATCATATTAAACATCATTTATATGTTGATATGAGTAGTCTGTCAGCCTACTTGAGTAGATCCTGTAGCTGCCACTGTGCTTTTTTTAAAAAAAAAAAGATGAAGCTTTATCATCACAACTGTGCTAACTGTGTTAATTTTGGCACAAATATTGGAATTATTGGTTAGTAGCCAATTTAAACTATTTGGATGCACACAAAATTCTAAATAGTATGCAGTCGTATACTTTGAAAATAATGCATATAAGAGGCTAACATTCTAAATTCTAGATCGCTCTTTGTTTGAGTTTGTGTGTGTGAGCGTGAGCGTGTGGTGCCCTATTCTTCATTTTGCAATATAAAATAAAGTCTACAGCATGTATTGGTTTTTGTATATTTTAATGCCACTATCATTTAATGTGCATTTTTTAAAGCAATAGAAAGTGATAATAGTGTAACGATTGGCTATCAGGGGTGCCTGGCAAATACACAATTCATCATATGTAATTGTGACCAAACCGCTACTAGGACATACCATGTGCACGATTTATGAGTAACACCACTCGAATCCTCTGCCGAGGAATTATAAACAGGACAGAGGAGAGAAGACGCTGGAACAGAACCCAGAGAGACAGTACTGGTTCTTTATATATATATATATATATATATATATATATATATATATATATATATATATATATATATAAAAATTTTAATTTAGTCGTTGCCAATTCATTTTTATTATTTTCTCCCCATTTTGAAATGGCCAATTATTTTTAGGCTCAGCTCACTGCTACCACCCCTGCGCTGACTCGGGAGGGGCGAAGATGAACACACGCTGTCCTCCGAAGCGTGTGCCATCAGCCGCCCGCTTCTTTACACTCTGCAGACTCACTGTGCAGCCGCCTCAGAGCTACAGCATCAGAGGACAACGCAGCTGTGGGCAGCTTACAGGCAAGCCCGCAGGCGCCCGGCCAGACTACAGGGGTCGCTGGTGCGCGGTGAGCCGAGGACACCCTGGCCGACCTAACCCTCCCTCCCCCCGGGCGACGCTCGGCCAATTGAGCACCGCCACCTGGGAGCCCCCTAGGTTCTTGTATATTTTAATGCCACTATCATTTATTGTGCATTCATAAAGCAATAGACGTGATAATAGTGTAACGATTGGCTATCTGGGGTGCCTGGCTTCGTTGCCACATATGCAGAATTTGCGATTGTTGTTTTTTCAGTTTAGTCTTAATTATAACTATCACTGTAGTTATGAAATTAAAAAAAAAAAAAAGATGCCATATCAGTAAAACGAGTAGGGCATTTTTTTTTTTTTTGGATTCTGTTGAGCTACGGCAGCGTTGTAAAAAAAAAAAAAAAAAAAAAAAATGTCTGCATGTCCACGAGGTTATAAGTAAACAAACAGCATTACGGCCGAGAAGCTGGTAAGCTCAAATTATACTAAAATGTCTGCTTTTTGGGGGGATTCTCTATGAATAACTATGCAATCTTACAGTTATAACACTATTTTATAGAGCAAGCGATTGTGAAGCGTTCTGTCTATACATTTGCATACCAAAAATAAATATTTCAATGAAATATACGGCCCCAAAGCCCCCCCCCCCCCCCCATGCGTCTTTGGGTTAGACGCACGGCTTTGTTGCAACAGATTCAGGATTTGTGACTTTGTTTGACCACAGTTCAGTCGTAAAAATAACGATTTTTAACTCTATTCATGTGACTTGTAAAGCTCATGTATTATGTATTTTTTTTGTTTGTTTCGATTGTCTTCTGGTTTAAAAAGCATAGTGCTGGTTATTTTTTTATTTTTTCACGTGGATGCAGCTGCAACAGTAGTTTACAGTATGTGTCTTTATATACTGTGTGTACGTGTGAATTAATATCATCCTGTCCACTGTAATTGTTACATGAGTTAGTAAAACTGTTCTTTAAAAGACCAGCAAAAAATGGCCATTAAGAAAGAATTTTTTCTCTAGCTTGTTGACTGTACCATGTTAACAGCTGTCCCCAGTGGTGGGAATGTGTCATTTCAAGGTGAAATGTGCAAAAATGGCATGCCCCCATATTGATTGGGTCATGACGGTCATGTTTGTTGATGTAGAAACTTTTCCTGACTAAGTTTTTTAGAGGACAGCACAAAGATAATGTATACCCAAGATTCACGACAATCAGCCAAAGGGCTCATGCGGAGTTGTTGTTTAAGTGTTTTATGCAAAATCCAACATAGCTGCCACACCATGTGACCGATCCATTTTTCCTTAAGTAGAATCAACCGTGGACATGAGCGCACTATGTACAAAATTTCACAGCTGTACTATTTACCGTTCATGAGAAGACGACTTTTGAATATTGTCCAAACGTTTCATTAAATCCAAGATGACTGCCACACCATGTGACCAAAGGCCGCCATATTGACCACGACACAACATCACATAGTCCTCAACATTTCTCAAATTTTGTGCGTTTTGGTGCAGCTGATAAGAAGTTATACGCAGTTTTATAGCCAGTTGCGTATGTTGATGATGTCATGCAGCGTGGACGCCATGATTTTCACAGTAGCAACTTTCCTTGAACAAGCGTAACAGATGACCATACTGAGATGTTTTATTCCAATTTTTGTTTCAATCAGATAAGCGGTTTCAGAGAAGATGTTTGAATTTTGATGATTTTATATTTTTATGGTAATTTTATGTCATTAATCAATGTTGTTGCCAAACCACAGAACCAATCAGCTTCATATTAACAACAGTTAATCATGGACTATCCCTCAACATGTATAGCAATTTTCAGAACTCTGCAGTAAGCGGTTTCCGATACATAGGCGTTTTAACAAATTCTGCAAAATCCAGTATGGCTGCTGAACCATGTGACTTGCGCAAATTTGCTGAATATCACCGACTATCATCCATAGGCATCTACCAGTGTACCGAATTTCATGAGTTTTTGAGCATGTTTTGGCAGAAAAAAAAAAAAAAATAATAATAATAATAATAAAACAACAACAACTAGAGTTGCTAGCAAGTATAAAGGCTTCCAAGCACTTACCGTGCTATCGAAATTTAAGCGCATTTGTTATTCAAGATGAAACGTTACCATCACAACTGTGCTAATTGTGTCCTCTTGTCAAATTTTGTGCGTTTTGGTGCAGCCAATAAATTTGCTGAATATCACCGACTATCATCCATAGGCATCTACCAGTGTACCGAATTTCAAGTTTTTGAGCATGTTTTGGAAGAAAAAAAAAAAAAATTATAATCCTAACAAAAACAATAGGCTTCCCCAGCCTATGGCTTTGAAGCCTAATAATAATAATAACTAGACTTGCTAGCAACTATAAAAGGCTTCCAAGCAGTTATCGTGAAATTTAAGCGCATTGGTTATTATAGATTAAACGTTATCATCACAACTGAGCGACAGCGTGTGGAAGCGACAGCGTGCGTGAAGTACGAGTGGACAAGTACAACGCAGCTAGAAGCAGCTGAAAGCAGGTTGACAGCTGCAGAAGCTGAACTAAACTTAAAAAGATGGTCTTCAAGCCAGTAATCTGTGACAACTGCATGATGTGGGAAATCCGAGAAAACCCAACAGAACTCAACCAAGTTTGTGTAAAGTGCCGCACGATCCAGGACTTGCTTCAGCGATTAAGCCTGCTAGAAAATGAGCTGGAGGAAATGAGACAGCAACAGGAGCTTGAGGAGCTGACACACCCACAATTCATGGAAGTCTGCACCCCTAGCAGACTGAAAGCCACCAGGGAGATGGAAGAGAGTCGAAACAGCTGGGTTCAGATAGGCAGAAGCAGGGAAAAAAAGAAACTTTGTCAAACACAACCACCAGAAATCCAGACATCCAACACATTTGAGCCACTTCAACATTTAGATGACCAAAACCAACATCAAGAGAATGAAAGAAACAACATCCAGGACCCTATAAACAGTGCTGGCCAGGCAGCAAAAAGAAGGAAGGTCATGATCGTTGGGGACTCCATATTGAGAAACACAGCAAGTTCAGTTCGCAGTTTGGACCCCCTTACTACAACAGTGTGCTGCCTTCCAGGAGCCTCAGTCAAGCACATCACTGAGAATGTGGACAGGCTCCTAGAACGAACAGGAGATGACCCGGTAGTAGTCGTCCACATCGGTACAAACAACATTGGAAGAGACAGGCCAAGATCCCTGCAAAACAAATTCAGAGAACTAGGAAGGAAATTAAAAGACAAGACCAAAACTACTTTTCCTGGGATACTGCCGGCGCCTTGCAAAGGACCATATGGACAACTGGAAATACAAAATCAAAATGCATGGCTGAAATTGTGGTGCACACAGGAAGGCTTCACCTTTCTTGAACATTGGAGCACATTCTACAACAAGGACTATCTATACAGGTGGGACGGACTGCACTTAAACAGAAAGGGAACCAATCAACTCGGAGAAAGGATCCTTCAGGAGGTCCAGAAGCTTTTAAACTAGAAAGGAAGGGGGGAGAAAACAAAAAAACAGAAGGGAGACCACATCAAAACAAGGGCAACAACTCAGGTAAGACCACTATTAAAATGTATTTATCTTAATGCTAGAAGCCTCAGAAACAAAATGTTAGAACTTGAAGCTACTGCACTAACAAGTAACTACGATGTGATAGGTGTTACAGAAACTTGGTTGTCTGAGAGTGATAGAGACGAATATAATATTAGTGGGTACACACTGTATAGGAAAGACAGGCAGGACAGAAGAGGCGGAGGGCTAGCGCTATACATAAGAAATAGCCTTGAAGCCCAGGAGTTAAATCAGGACAAAGAAAACAATGCAGAATCAATATGGGTCAGAATAATTCAAAGGGCATAATAATAGGAGCATGCTATAGACCGCCAAATTCAGACGCTGAGCAAAATAATCTGTTGTACAATGACATTCGAAATGCGTGTAGAAAAGGAGAAGCCATACTAATGGGGGATTTCAACTTCCCCCATATAAAATGGGAAAACCCGATGGGGGGCACGACGGACGAAATTGAAATGGTGGAAATGACACATGACTGCTTCCTAGCACAATTTGTCAAGGCACCGACTAGAGGGGAGGCATGCCTTGATTTAGTCTTTTCAAATAATGAAGACAGAATAACTAAAACAGAGGTCAGAGAGCCATTGGCAAACTCAGACCACAACATGGTCTCATTTGAAATATTTAAAACCCCAAAAGTAATGACTAAAGCTAAGGTTTACAATTTTAGAAAAGCAAATTATGAAGGTATGAAACGGAGACTAACAGAAGTAGATTGGAGTAAAATAGAGAAAACATCCACAGAAAAAGGATGGCTGTTTTTTAAAAATGTAGTACTAGAGGCACAAAACAATTACATCCCAAAAGTAGACAAATCTAAATCGAAAACAAAATGGCCAAAATGGTTTAATAGATCAATTAAAAATATTCAGCAAAAAAAGGCACTTTTACAGAGCATTTAAAAGGGACCAAAAACAAAGCACACAGAAAGAGTACTTGGAACTGCAAACACAAGTCAAAAAGGAAGTTAGAAAGGCCAAGAGAGAGATAGAAATCAATATTGCTAAGGGGGCTAAAACCAATTCCAAAATGTTTTTCCAATATTATAACAGCATGAGAACATTCAAAGAGGAGGTTAAATGTCTAAGAGACACAAATGGCAAAATCATAGATGAAGAAAAAAAATAGCTAATATATTAAATGATTACTTTTCACACGTTTTTACAAAGGAGGACACTGACAACATGCCCGACATGTCGACCTGTTCCTATCCAATTTTAAATAACTTTAGCATAACAGAGGCAGAAGTGTTAAAGGGACTAGGGGCTCTTAAAATACACAAATCCCCTGGGCCAGATGAGATCCTCCCAATAGTACTCAAAGAAATGAATGAAGTTATTTACAAACCGCTAACCAAGATCATGCAACAGTCTCTTGACACAGGGGTTGTACCAACAGACTGGAAAATAGCAAACGTAATACCGATCCACAAAAAGGGAGAGAAAACCGAACCAGGTAACTACAGACCAATAAGCCTGACTTCTATTATATGTAAACTTATGGAAACTATAATAAGATCCAAAATGGAAAATTACCTATATGGTAACAATATCCTGGGAGACAGCCAGCATGGTTTTAGGAAAGGGAGATCGTGTCTAACTAACCTACTTGACTTTTTTGAGGATGCAACATTTGACAATGGATAACTGCAAAGCATACGACATGGTTTATTTAGATTTCAGGAAAGCTTCTGACAAAGTCCCGCACAAAAGATTAATTCTCAAACTGAACGCAGTAGGGATTCAAGGAAATGCATGCACATGGATTAGGGAGTGGTTAACAGGTAGAAAACAGAAAGTACTGATTAGAGGAGAAACCTCAAAATGGAGTGAGGTAACCAGTGGTGTACCACAGGGATCAGTATTTGGTCCTCTGATATTCCTAATCTACATTAATGATTTAGACTCTGGTATAGTAAGCAAACTCGTTAAATTTGCAGACGACACAAAAATAAGAGGAGTGGCAAACGTCATTCAAAATGATCTAGACAGCATTCAGAATTGGGCAGACACATGGCAAATGAAATTTAATAGAGAAAAGTGTAAAGTATTGCATGCGGGCAATAAAAATGTGCATTATAAATATCATATGGGAGATAGTGAAATTGAAGAAGTGAACTATGAAAAAGACCTAGGAGTTTATGTTGACTCAGAAATGTCTTCATCTAGACAATGTGGGGAAGCTATAAAAAAGGCTAACAAGATGCTCGGATATATTGTGAGAAGTGTTGAATTTAAATCAAGGGAAGTAATGTTAGAACTCTACAATGCATTAGTAAGACCTCACCTAGAATATTGTGTTCAGTTCTGGTCACCTCGTTACAAAAAGGATATTGCTGCTCTAGAAAGAGTGCAAAGAAGAGCAACCAGAATTATTCCGGGTTTAAAAGGCATGTCGTACGCAGACAGGCTAAAAGAAATGAATCTATTCAGTCTTGAACAAAGAAGACTACGTGGCAATCTGATTCAAACATTCAAAATCCTAAAAGGTATAGACAATGTCAACCCAGGGTACTTCTTTGACCTGAAAAAAGAAACAAGAACCAGGGGTCACAAAAGGGGCATTCAGAACAGAAAATAGGAGGTGTTACAAAGTCTTTGATTTACAGCTAAATGCTGCCCTCTAGTGTTCATGAATGTTATATTGTTTTCTTATACACGTCATCTTAGTGAGACAGTTTCCTTATGAGTCAGCTTAGATAGTCGGTTTTTCTGTATTGTCATAGACGGCTGAGAGTAAGCAAGCCCTTTCTTACATGAATAATTCATCTATCTGTGCGTCAGTGCCGAAATGTAAGTAATAATCTTAATTATAAGTATTTCATCATCATTTCTGTTTAAGTTGATATCAGTACTTATACGTAAGATTTAAGTTTAATGATTGTAAACATAGCATAGTAAGCTCATGCATATTCACTCTGCCAATCGCAACGTTTCCTTAGTTTACTTGATTCCTTGTTTATTGGAACAAGCAGGGTTTATAGAAATCGTTGTTTCTTGTTTATTACAGACCACAGATACTAGCATTACCCAGATACTAGTATAACACAGATACTAGTATAACACAGATACTATTATCTCCTCGTTGGTGATTATAAACATGGATTGTTTACTTGATGCACGTTCTGAATAAACCTACACGTTCTGGAAGTACCTGTCTCCCCGTGTCTACTCATCTGACCGTGAGCCTATCCTTAGGTATCTGTTCAACTTCACCAAAAGAACTAGTCTAGCCTGAAGAGGTCCCTGTCCTCTGTTACAGGAGGCACTTTTTTACACAGAGAATTGAGGGTCTGGAATCAACTCCCCAGTAATGTTGTTGAAGCCGACACCCTGGGATCCTTCAAGAAGCTGCTTGATGAGATTCTGGGATCAATAAGCTACTAACAACCAAACGAGCAAGATGGGCTGAATGGCCTCCTCTCGTTTGTAAACTTTCTTATGTTCTTATGTTCTAAATTAGACCTGGCGTGCCGGACGTGCATTTAATAAATGGACTGCAAAGGGTTAAATCAATGTGGTTGCCAAACAGAACCGATCAGCTTCATATTAACAGTTAATCATGGACTATCCCTCAACATGTATAGCAATTTTCAGAACTCTGCAGTAAGCGGTTTCCGATACATAGGCGTTTTAACAAATTCCGCAAAATCCAATATGGCTGCTGAACCATGTGACTTGCGCAAATTTGCTGAATATCACCGACTATCATCCATAGGCATCTACCAGTGTACCGAATTTCGTGAGTTTTTGAGCATGTTTTGGCAGAAAAAAAAAAAAAAAAAATAATAATAATAATAATAAACAACAACAACTAGAGTTGCTAGCAAGTATAAAGGCTTCCAAGCACTTACCGTGCTATCGAAATTTAAGCGCATTTGTTATTCAAGATGAAACGTTACCATCACAACTGTGCTAATTGTGTCCTCTTGTCAAATTTTGTGCGTTTTGGTGCAGCCGATAAGTTATAGGCAGTTTTATAGCCAGTTGCGTATGTTGATGTCATGCATCACGTTTGACCTTTAGGAGAGGTCAGAGGTCACGGGCAATGACATTTTTACATAGACTTCCTATACGTGTTCCATTATAACTTTGACCCTATAGGCGTTCTGGATGGAGTTAATTTCAACGTAAATTCCAATATGGCTGCAGCGCCGTGTGAGCAATCTGTTTCAATATTCAGCAGTTATTACTTTCCAATGGTCTGTGCAATCATGTTGACATTGAAGAGCATATGTGCAATGGTGTTCTTGTTATGGGTTGCAAAAGTTTTTTTACAATTATCAATATGGCCGCCAAACCATGCGACCAAAATGTGTCATTTTCATATCACCAGTACTTCACGTGACTATGATGATATAAAGTTTCATGACTGTTGTGTATTGCACCTTGGATTTATGCACGAATGTATGAAAATACAGCCATCATGATGGCTGCCACACCATGTGACCAAAGGCCGCCATATTGACCACGGCACAACATACCATAGTCCTCTACATCCGTGTCAAATTTAGTGCGTTTTGGTGCAGCCGACGAGAAGTTATAAGCAGTTTCATAGCCAGTTTCATAGCCAGTTGCGTATGTTGATGATGTCATGCAGCGTGGACGCCATGATTTTCACAGTAGCAACTTCCCTTGAACAGGTGTAACAGATGACCAGACAGATGTTTTATTCCAATTTTTATTTTCAATCGGATAAGCGGTTTCAGAGAAGATGTTTGAATTTTGATGATTTTATATTTTTATGGTAATTTTATGTCATTAATCAATGTGGTTGCCAAACCACAGAACCAATCAGCTCCATATTAACAACAGTTAATCATGGACTATCCCTCAACATGTATAGCAATTTTCAGAACTCTGCAGTAAACGGTTTCCGATACATAGGCGTTTTAACAAATTCCGCAAAATCCAATATGGCTGCCGAACCATGTGACTTGCGCAAATTTGCTGATTACCACCGACTATTATCCATAGGCATCTAACAGTGTACCGAATTTCTTCGAGTTTGAGCATGTTTTGGCAGAAAACAATAGGCTTCCCCAGCCTATGGCTTGGAAGCCTAATAACTAGAGTTGCAAGCAACTTTATGGCTTCCAAGCAGTTATCGTGAAATTTTAGCGGCTTGGTTATTAGGCTTCCAAGCCAAAGGCTGAGAAGCATATTGTTATTGCTGTGAGTTATGAGTTATGAAAACACATACGCAAGTAGATGCCTACGGCTGGACAACCAGACTGGTGTCCCCAAATGAAAAAAGTCACATGGTTCGACCGCCAAATTAGATCTCATGGAAATTTTGGGAATTTTTCAAGTTTGCCATTAAAAACAACTTAAGGTGGAACTGTGACAATGGCAGCAGATAGTGCAGCAATGGCCTATAAAAAAAAACATATGTTCAATCGAAGTCGACTGAACAATTACTTTGCCCGCTACGCTGGATTGGCGCCAAATATTCAACAATCGTCTTGTCTTAAACCGCAACGTCAATCGACACCTAAATTGGCACGCATGTTCATGACCAGGTCCTTTCTATGGTTTTTAAAACACACGCTTTTTCGTTACAAAAAATGGCCGCGGCGCGCAAATAACCGTTTCACGACGGCTCTATTTTCATACATTCGTGCATAAATCCAAGGTGCAATACACTACAGTCATGAAACTTTATATGACCAGAGACTCACGTGAAGTACTGGTGATATGAAAATGACATATTTTGGTCACATGGTTTGGCGACCATATTGATAAATGTAAAAAAACTTTTGCAACCCATAACAAGAACACCATTGCACTTATGCTCTTCAATGTCAACACAATTGTACAGACCATTGGAAAGTAATAACTGCTGAAGATTGAAACAGATTGCTCATACAGCGCGGCGGCCATATTGGAATTTACATTGAAATTTTAACTCCTAGGGCGTGCCGACAGGCTCATAGTTATAATGGAAAACGTATAGGAAGTCATATGTGCTCTATGAAAAAATGTCATCGCCCCGTGACCTCTGACCTCTCCTAAAGGTCAAACGGTGATGCATGACATCATCAACATACGCAACTGGCTACAAAACTGTCTAACTTCTTATCGGCTGCACCAAAATGAACAAAATTTGACATGGATGTAGAGGACTATGGGATGTTGTGCCATGGTCAATATGGCGGCCTTTGGTCACATGGTGTGGCAGCCATCTTGGATTTAATGACAATTTCGGGGAATTTTCAAAAGTCTTATCATATTTGTGCCAAAATTGACAGTTAGCACAGTTGTGATGATAACGTTTCATCTATAATAACCAATGCGCTTAAATTTCATGATAACTGCTTGGAAGCCTTTATAGTTGCTAGCAACTCTAGTTATAAATGAAGCGTTATCATAACTGTGATAACTGTGTCAATTTTGACACACATATTGCAATTATTGGTTAGTAGGCAATTTCAATGTTATTTGGATGCACACAAAATTCTAAATAGTATGCAGTCACAGACTTTGAAAATAATGCATATAAGAGGCTAACGTTGTAAAGTCTAGATCGCTCTTTGTTTGAGTTTGTGTGCGTGTGTGTGTGTGTGATGCCCAATTAATTTTGCAATGTAAAATAAAGTCTACAGCATGTATTGGTTTTGTATATTTTAATGCCACTATCATTTAATGTGCATTTTTTAAAGCAATAGAAAGTGATAATAGTGTAACGATTGACTATCAGGGGTGCTCTCCATATGTAACTGTTAGCAAACCGCTACTAGGACATAACATATGCATGATTCATGAGTAACACCACTCGAATCCTCTGCCGAGGAATTATAAACAGGACAGAGGAGAGAAGACGCTGGAACAAAACCCAGAGAGACAGTAGAAATGGAACATTTATTGTGCTCTGCAGGTAATCGACCTTTTGGAGAGTTGGCTCAAATACAGAACAAATTATTTCATAATAAATCACATCCAAAGTTATATGATAGCACTCAATAGTTAACCATCTGGCCCAACAAACATTATCATATTGCACACTTGATAAACTCATTATAGTTTGCACATGAATAGTCATTATTGCACATCAATAGTAGCCCAGTTATATTACACACCTTAAATCATGTATATTACACACAAGCTAGTTATATTGCACACTTTGGTTAATCATGCAGGGGTTTCGCTGTCGCTCGTCACTCTCGTAATTTGCGAATGTTTTTTGAAAGTGACGACAAAAAAAATTGTGGAATCGTCACTAGTGACGATCGTTTCTGTTTGTACTATAAAAAATCCCTTTTGTTAAAGTCACACACGACGTCTCTTTCTTCAAAAGAAGGGATCGCTAAACCATCAGCACCTCAGCCTCTCGATTCATTGACTCTGCAACGTTCTTATCCCGTGGTAGATGATGTAAATGCAGTCAGCCAATCAGCGCCTCAGTTTAATATCGCGTGTCAGTTACCATGGTAACCCAGACCGCTTTATGAGGCTGTGCTCGGTGCTGCTGTTCTTTGCAACCTGACAGCTTCTGCTGCTGCGCTTTCACGATTAGAGAGTTCTGCTCAAACCTTTGCATCCGCAGTGTTAGCGCCATTGCGCCAATGTCCCGCTGAAATAAAAAATGTCCCGCTGAAATTCTCTTAACGCGCCCGTGTGTCCCCTTTCCCTGACCAGACGCAATCAATACCGATACGCAGTAAATGAATGCATTTTGTATTACCATGACATGTCTGACGACAGGCTAATCTTTTTACTTGTTTGTTTACACTTGCGTTTTCATAATTAAACTCCCGTGCTCGCACCCTCCCTGGTTACAGTCAGTTTCACAGTAAAGCTTGGACGACAGCATCAGGCTTGTTAATAACAACATGGCCCGGCGCAAATATAACCTCGTATCCCTGTTACACCCGACCATTACTTCTGGAAGAATAAGTAATAAGCTTCGGCAGTGACTGCTGAAATATAGGTTATTACAGTTGTGCTTAAAAATACTGTGTGCAGAAAATTTGTGAACCAAAAACGCATCATTAACTTAAAAAAAAGCCGACGGTAAAGTTATAAAATATGTGAAATGTATCTTTTCTATGACAAACAATGCTAAAATTCAGGGCCAAAATTATTCCGTATGTGTTAAGCACCAACTGTCTCTTGACCATTTCGCCAGTAAGCCTATCGAGCATGATAAAACGGCACTGTATATATGCCTACAATACATCTTGCATTGAGAAAACACCACGAATCGGAATAAAGGAAATTATGCAATATAGTTCACGTGCAGCATGGTTTTGGTAAGTAGCATTTTCTAAACCATATAATTATGTGCAGTATTAAAATAAGTAAAAAATATAGCAAATCCACAAAACCAACGAAATACATAGTGTATATTTGACATTTTATTTGTAGTGTTCTGTGTAACACGCCTATCGTTTAACCTGAAGCAGATATACGCGCTTATCATATTATCAACAACACCAACGTGTGTTGTAAAAATAAAGCAACAATTGTTTTGAAAACTGTCCAAAATATTTACTTGGTGGCCAAGAATGAAAAATGTCAATCAGCGTTTAATCGCTAACACCAGACTGATGTGCTGTGACAGAGCGTTCAGTGCACACACGACTAATTTACATAGTAAATATGTACATTTTAAATAAGCCCTGTTGTTTAAATGTAATAAACAGTTGGGCGGTTACTGCAGTCTGTCTGGGATTTAAAAAACTAAAAGCCTAGTCTTTAACTCATTTTATTTCCTGTGTGCGTTCATGCCTGCAAGTCGATACTTATTTGTTTCAATGACTCGATTAAAGTTTATTGTAACTTAAGTATTATTGGTTCATTTCAAAATACAGAATGTATGGCCAGTCAGAAACCGCAGTATTGTCATGCGGTCTAGTTTGACATGCCGTTACGTCTGGTGTGAGCGTAGTAAGAGTTTTTAGCTTTCAATCCAGTGAAAAAATGTGGATTGTTTGCTCAATACCAGTACATTACTAGCAAAAGGGCGATCAAGACGAAATACCAATCAAGATTAAAAACGCCAAAAAAATGTCTTGCGACTGAAGCTCTCTCTAATTTCCTGCCATCATCAGTGATTTTGTGTGGTAACAAGCAGGGACATCCATCATCACACTGATACTAGGTAAGCATTTTATTATTATTTTTAATTAGCATCAGTACTGTACGTTTTAGTCACCAATAATTTAAAAATGCCAGTAATATGTTTTCGTATTGAGGTCAGCTGTAGAGATGCGTGGATAGTGAACTTTTCTTTGCCTTCTTTTCTATAACTATCATCAATATAAATACGATTGCGGTAAACTTGTGCGCGCGAATTAAAAAACAAAACTGTTAGCCAATACTGTAAAATGTCGCAGATGAAAATC
This sequence comes from Huso huso, assembly GCA_036884735.1. Classification (NCBI taxonomy): domain Eukaryota; kingdom Metazoa; phylum Chordata; class Actinopteri; order Acipenseriformes; family Acipenseridae; genus Huso; species Huso huso. The sequence continues at coordinate 6,382,948 of CM072711.1, read as the reverse complement.
CACTCGTTTTTTCAGCAAGAGTGAAATAGAACAAACAGAACAACAAGTTGTAGAAAATGAAGACTTGGATTCGGAACAGCAGAAAAAAACAAACAAACTGAGCTCACATGCGTCAGATAACAGAAAAAGAAAACAAGCAGCAAAGTTTCAGCCTGATTGCAAAACTCTGTTTCCATGGGTTGTATATAATATTCTAACACTGTTTTTTTTCTTTTTATTGTAAAAAGACATACATGGTATAAGTAATTCATAATGCATTCTGTGTCTGTGTAGCTTTTCAGGGCAAATAAATCTGGTTCTTGAGTTTTAATGTTCTAAAACTTTACAGCTGTACATTACCAATTTATTTAAACTGTAGAGCATTATTAAAATGGTTTAATTAAATAATTGTTTTGGTCAATACAGTGATTTAAGGTATAACATAAAAAAACAGGATTCATAACACCCTTGAAGACTTGACCTGTGTGCCAGTAGTGACTACTGAATATCTGGAGTGACTAATGTTTTTAGAAAGTATTAGTCACTAGTGACTACAAAAATCTAGAACCCAGGGGAAACCCTGTAATCATGTATATTGTGATCAGTGAAAAAAAACTCCACACGTCTTTTAAAATACACTGGCTGCTTCGTTGCCACCTATTGAGGATTTGCGATTGTGGTTTTTATCAGTTTAGTCTTAACTATGAATGTAGTTATGAAATAAAAAAAACGAACAGACGCCATATCAGTAAGTATTTTTGTCAGTACAGTAAACCCATTAACTTGAATTCCGTAAGTAGATACTACTGAATCAGAGACGATTTATCTGTAAACTCAGCCCTATAAATACACCTTAATATAATTAAAATAAACGGTACAACGTAACTGACATTCTGGCTAAATTATATTAATGGTTGCTTTAATAAAACAAATTTGTTCATAAGTTTTACAAACTGCGTATAATTTATCTCGAGACTTTGAATTTTCCCATTGTCTTGTCAACACATTGTGACGGTAGGTTTATACTAGAAACACATACAAAAAACAAAGAGGCTTTATTGCAGGCAAAAGACGCGGCGTGCTAGTTTAAATAATAAAATAAAAGGTTAACAAACACTTTGCTCACAGAGCGAAAATGAAATATAAACAAAACAAATCACAAACACAATACAACACAGGTCCTTTAATGTCAGGCTGGGCAGTAGCTTTGACGGTTCCTTTAAGTTTTGTTTTTGTTGTCTTTCGTTTATTTCTGCTCTCCATTGTCGCTGTCGTTCCTGCTCTAAACACCCCAGCACAAACTTAGTGTGTGTGTGTGTGTGTGTGTGTGTGTTAATAAACGGAGCGGTTTTTTTTGGTGTTTTTTGGCTTCTGTTTAGGTGCAGTAGCGTTTATACATGTTATTGGTTCGATTGGTTGTGGTTTATAAATAACAGTAACGTTTTTTTGTTTTTTTTGGCTTCTGTTCAGGTCATTTTTTCTAATAGTGTGTGTGTCTTAATAACCGTGCAATCTTATTTTTGAGTTGTTTTTTTTGGCTTCTGTGTTTAGGTGCAGTAGTACTGAAAAATAAATAAATACATTGGTTTACAGTACTTTCGTGTACAATCTGAGAAGTCATTTTTTCTAATAGTGTGTGTATGTGTGTGTGTGAATAACCGTGCGATTTTTTTTTTTCCGAGTTTTTTTTTTTTTTGGCTTCTGTGTTTAGGTGCAGTAGCATTTAAAAATAAAATAAATAAATCGCTTTACAGTACATTCGTGTACAATCCGACCGAGAATATCGTATTAAACATACTTTATATATCGAGATGAATAGAGTAAACAAACAGCATTACGGCTGAGAAGCTGGTAAGATCGAATTATACCAAAATGTCAGTTTTTTGGGGGGGATTCTCCATGAATAACTATGCGCTCTTTACAGTTACAATGTTAATTTATAGAGCAAGCGATTGTGAAGCGTTCTGTCTAAACATTTGATTACCCCCCTTCCGTCCGTCCCCGTCCCTTCTCACATGCATCTTTTAAATGGATTACACACGCGGTTTCGTTTCAACAGATTCAGGATTTGTGACTGTGTTTAACCACAGTTCAGTCGTAAAAATAATTATATAACGATTTTTAAGCAAACTTGTAAAGCTGATGTATGCATGCTTTTTTTTTGTTTCGATTGTCTTCTGGTTTAAAAAGCGTAGTGCAGGTTTTTTTTATTTTTTCACGTGGATGCAGCTGCAACAGTAGTTTACAGTATGTGTCTTTATATACTGTGTGTACGTGTGAATTAATATCACCCTTTCCACTGTAATTAAGTTACATGAGTTAGTGAAACGGTTCTTGACAGACACCACCAAAAAAAATGACTGTTTAAGATTTCTTTTGCTCAATTTCCATGGTAAGCTGTCCCCAGGTGGGAATGTGTCATTTCAGGGTATAATTTGGCATGTCAAAGATAACGTATACACGTCAATCAGCCAAAGGGCTCATGAGGAGTTGTTGTTTCAGTGTTTTACGCAAAATCCAACATAGCTACCACACCATGTGACCGATCCATTTTTCCTTAAGTAGAATCAATCGTGTACATGAGCCCACTATATACAAAATTTTTCACTATTTACCGTTCATGAGAACAATACTTTTGAAAATTGTACAAAAAATGTTTATGATATGAAATTAGACTAATGATACACACATTATGCAGACAGATACCCTAAGTGTCAATATCTAAAAGGTATACTATCTAAACTGTCAGAATATTTTTTAAATTAAATATAATGTAGCTAATTACATCATTTTTTTCTCCCTGTCACTTTACCTCCTTATGATGTTTTCAGCGATTCGGAGCGGTCTTATTGCAATACTCAATTCTTATTCTAATGAGTCTGTGTTATGGGGCCTTAACCTGAGTTCAGAAGCTGATCTCCAGTCTAGTTGCCAGTCTTGACAATGGTATTGACATGTCGACCCAGGGGACTTCTTTGACCTGAAAAAAGAAACAAGGACCAGGGGTCACAAATGGAGATTAGATAAAGGGGCATTCAGAACAGAAAATAGGAGGCACTTTTTTACACAGAGAATTGTGAGGGTCTGGAACCAACTCCCCAGTAATGTTGTTGAAGCTGACACCCTGGGATCCTTCAAGAAGCTGCTTGATGAGATTCTGGGATCAATAAGCTACTAACAACCAAACGAGCAAGATGGGCTGAATGGCCTCCTCTCGTTTGTAAACTATGTTCTTGTACCATTTTCACGCAGAAATGCAGCTACTGTGCCGTCTCCGAAACGTTTTAACAAGTGTGTAAAATACCCTTTCACACAGCATGACATTGCACAATCTATGCCGGTGTAATAGTGCTTAATTTGTAAAGAAAGAGGTGCCGGGACGCAAGCAAAGACAATAATACCGGCCCTAAGAAGTGCATATTCAAAATCATAACACGTTTATTTGAAAGAATATTGTACATACTTGTGTTAGATGTTTACAATCACGTGTTCTACATCATACAGGGCTTGAATTTCAGCTCAGGATTGCGGGAATCACGCATTTTCCAAGTTGCTCCCGCATATCTGCAACTTTCAGTGCGGGAAAATCCCGCAGAGATATTTTAAGACACCAAGCTACTATATTTTTCACCCAATTTAGAATGCCTGAAACGCTACAACAATCTCTAAAGAAGTGGGTGTCAGTGATGAAAGCACTATGAGCCGCATTCTGAGTAGTTCTGGTTAAAATAAATCAATAAATCAAAGTAGTGCTGGATATTTTAAGTGCCGCGAGACTTTATTCTCTCGTACGTGATTCTCGACCGCTATCTTTAAGGATTATAGAAACTCAGTACACTGCAGTAAGTAAACAGTTTTGAAAAAAAGACGATTAAGTCTATCTAGGTGTTGATTTGCAAGCTGTGACTTTCCCTTTAACTCTTAAAACTCAGCCCCATTCATTTTGGGGCGCCAGGGCACCAAAGGTTACGCACATATTACTCAGGCACCATAAAAGCCACCTATGGCTTGTTTAAAAGTACAGACTCTGGGCTTTCCAAAGACGTATTCAGTGTGTGTAGGAGGTACGCTGTCCTTACAAAGGTACCACCAATTGTTCCTGTCAGGACACTGCACTCTGATTGGTTATCATATTATCATTATTTGTTTTGTTAATAAAACAATGAAAAATCCTCCCTTGATCTGTGCCTTTCAACAACTTTGTCCCGGAGTTCTTTTGAAAGCACCTTGTTGCTCATGGTTGAGTCTTTGCTTTGAAATGCACTATCCAGCAGAGGGAACCTACAGGAACGGCTGAATTTATCCTGAAATCATGTGAATCACTACAATTTAACAGCGGTGGAGGCCACTTAACTTGGTGTGTGACTTGGAAGGCGATTGGTTACACCTGAGCTAATTTACGATTGCTTTTACAAGGGGGGTGGACACTTATTCAACCAAGGTATTTCAGTTTTTATTGAATTAATTTTCTACAAATTTCTAGAATATTTTTTTCACTTGGAAGTTGTGGGGTAGGATGTGTAGATAAATGGAAAAAACAAACTAATTTTAATGCATTTTAATTCAAGGCTATAAGGCAACAAAAGGTGAATTTTGAAAGGAGGTGTAGACTTTCTATAGGTAATTAATAAACTTGTGCAGATTGTGGCCGAGGGGTAACAGAATAATTGCTAGCTAGTTTTAAACCCCTTGGCCATGGTATATACAGTGCCTTGTGAAAAGTATTCGGCCCCCTTGAACTTTGCGACCTTTTGCCACATTTCAGGCTTCAAACATAAAGATATGAAACTGTAATTTTTTGTGAAGAATCAACAACAAGTGGGACACAATCATGAAGTGGAACGAAATTTATTGGATATTTCAAACTTTAACAAATAAAAAACTGAAAAATTGGGCGTGCAAAATTATTCAGCCCCTTTACTTTCAGTGCAGCAAACTCTCTCCAGAAGTTCAGTGAGGATCTCTGAATGATCCAATGTTGACCTAAATGACTAATGATGATAAATAGAATCCACCTGTGTGTAATCAAGTCTCCGTATAAATGCACCTGCACTGTGATAGTCTCAGAGGTCCGTTTAAAGCGCAGAGAGCATCATGAAGAACAAGGAACACACCAGGCAGGTCCGAGATACTGTTGGGAGAAGTTTAAAGCCGGATTTGGATACAAAAAGATTTCCCAAGCTTTTAAACATCCCAAGGAGCACTGTGCAAGCGATAATATTGAAATGGAAGGAGTATCAGACCACTGCAAATCTACCAAGACCTGGCCGTCCCTCTAAACTTTCAGCTCATACAAGGAGAAGACTGATCAGAGATGCAGCCAAGAGGCCCATGATCACTCTGGATGAACTGCAGAGATCTACAGCTGAGGTGGGAGACTCTGTCCATAGGACAACAATCAGTCGATACTGCACAAATCTGGCCTTTATGGAAGAGTGGCAAGAAGAAAGCCATTTCTTAAAGATATCCATAAAAGTGTCGATTTTACAGTTTTGCCACAAGCCACCTGGGAGACACACCAAACATGTGGAAGAAGGTGCTCTGGTCAGATGAAACCAAAATCGAACTTTTTTTTGGCAACAATGCAAAACGTTATGTTTGGCGTAAAAAGCAACACAGCTCATCACCTTGAACACACCATCCCCACTGTCAAACATGGTGGTGGCAGCATCATGGTTTGGGCCTGCTTTTCTTCAGCAGGGACAGGAAGATGGTTAAAATTGATGGGAAGATGGATGGAGCCAAATACAGGACCATTCTGGAAGAAAACCTGATGGAGTCTGCAAAAGACCTGAGACTGGGACGGAGATTTGTCTTCCAACAAGACAATGATCCAAAACATAAAGCAAAATCTACAATGGAATGGTTCACAAATAAACATATCCAGGTGTTAGAATGGCCAAGTCAAAGTCCAGACCTGAATCAATCGAGAATCTGTGGAAAGAACTGAAAACTGCTGTTCACAAATGCTCTCCATCCAACCTCACTGAGCTCGAGCTGTTTTGCAAGGAGGAATGGGCAAAAATTTCAGTCTCTCGATGTGCAAAACTGATAGAGACATACCCCAAGCGACTTACAGCTGTAATCGCAGCAAAAGGTGGCGCTACAAAGTATTAACAGGGGCTGAATAATTTGCACGCCCAATTTTTCAGTTTTTTATTTGTTAAAAAGTTTGAAATATCCAATAAATTTCGTTCCACTTCATGATTGTGTCCCACTTGTTGTTGATTCTTCACAAAAATTACAGTTTCATATCTTTATGTTTGAAGCCTGAAATGTGGCAAAAGGTCGCAAAGTTCAAGGGTAAATTAGTAAGGCACTGTAAACCTGCAGCGCTCTCAGTTCATGGTGGGTGTACAGAGGAGAGTACGGGAGAGCGAGAGGAGAAAGGAGAAAAGAAAAGTTAACCATTATACAGGATCAGTGACAGCATTTGCCCAGCCTGACCTGTGTGTTTTGTGTTCGATTTTTGTTTTTGTTAAAACTTTTATTTTTGCTCTGTGAGCAGTGTTTTTGTTTAAATGTTCATTTTATTGGTTGTTTAAATAAACAGCGCACGCCGCTTCTTTTGCCCTGCAGTACTTTGGTTTTGTGTGTTTCTGGCCTGACGTCGTCACCATCTCTGTCACAACATGTTTTCTTTTGGTTTTGCATTTAAATGGTTTAAAAAAACAACACAAATTAAAAGGCATTTCAGAGGCACTCCAGAAGGAAGACACTGATGAAAACCCCAACACGAACATTGGTTTGACCCACGGTTTGCACTATTATCAGCGATGTGTACGCAACAGAAGCCACTAGTAGATTACAAAAACAATTAATTAAACTTAGGCTAGGTATTTGTTAAACTTAGTATGTTTTTATTCGCTATTAATTAAATGATAATTCATTGAAAGGCAAGAGAACCAGATCGTTATTTTTATTTTTTTGGTTTAATATAGCAGGCTAATGTTCCTATTGAAGTAGGCTACAATATATGTTTTTTCATTAAAAAGTTGCCGTTGTTAGTTGAAATTAATGTTCAGCTTTCATATTCAGCTTGTTGTGAACTTCTCATTTAATCAAACCAAGTAGTGTAAGAAGTTGCTTGTATCGTTCATGACGTTTTTCAAATCAAATAAGCTTTTGTGTATAAAAAACAACAATAGAGTTGCAGCCAGTGTCTTCTTACTTAAGGCACTCAAGCTGAAATCGTAAAGTAATTTAAAGCAGGCTACAAACATGGCAGCGGACTGTCTCTCTTTAGCGCGCACGCAAGAACTTGCAGACTTCATACAACTGTGTTGAGATTTTAAAAATAAAGCATTTTATGAGGTTTTTAAGTAGAGGTCCCGGCGCTATGACTCTGCACGCCCAGAGGTTCCAGGGCTGTGCCACGGCACAAATTAAGCACTGCATGCACGCCCCTTACTTACCTACGCTATAGTGACGTGGCATGTTGACTTTGAAACCACACCCTCTATAGCGCTTCTGTGGCGGTATAGCCTTTCACACAGGCAGTTATGTCAGTTCAGAGACGGCATAAAACATGACGGTTCTGTAGCGGTATAGGCAATTCACACAGGCCTATAAGCTGCTTCAGTGTTGGTTCTGGACCATCATAACTCCTCTGTGTGAAAGCACCTATAGACATATGCAGACAGGCTAGATCAGAATCGTGGTATAAGCCAGTGCCATCTAGTGCACAGCTGCCAGCAATACAACAGAAACTTGATTAACAGCACCTGTCCACTAATGTCACTGGCTCTTACTAGTGAGAAGTGTTGCTGATCAAGCAGGTGTTAAATTACATATGCTTATGTCAGGCAAATAGACAACTGAAGCTGCTTTCTCTAATGTATATTGTATCTATAACAAAAACATTGTCAAAGTTAGAAAAACGCAACTGCCGTTTAAAGTGGTGATATCAAACACAAAAGCCCAAGTTAGGAGAAGCAATTGGGGCAACCTTGTCAAGTATCAAGCAAATAGGCACAATTGGAAAGGTGCTGGGGCCCAACATTCACACAACTGTTGCTTCTAACTTGGTTCTTTTTTTCATCGCTTCACTTTTGCATTGTGAACATTCCCTTATCAGCTCAAAAGTCACATCTGCAATATGCTTTGTATACTGTTTTGTATATTGTAACATGTGTTTTCACTTTCAAGTATTTACAGAAACGTATACGACATAAAACATTGTCAATTATGAAAAAAACCTAGTTTCCAGCAAGTGTACTCAAACTTTTGACCCAGAAGGGGGAGCGCGGGCATCCAGCGCCCAGAAGGGGGGAGCGCGGGCATCCAGCGACCAGAAGGGGGGGAGCCCGTGCATCCAGCGCCCAGAAGGGGGGAGCTCGTGCATCCAGCGCCCAGAGGGGGGAGCCCGTGCATCCTCTGTCTCTGCCACCTCCACCGCTTCCAACAGCAGGAGCAGTTTGTTTAAATCTTTTGTTTTGTTTTATTATTTAATAAAATGCCTTGATTTAGTCTTTTCAAATAACAAAGACATAATAACTAAAACAGAGGTCAGAGAGCCATTGGCAAACTCATACCACAACATGGTCTCATTTGAAGTATTTTTAAAACCCCAAAAGTAATGACTAAAGCTAAGGTTTACAATTTTAGAAAAGCAAACTATGAAAGATATGAAACAGAGACTAACAGAAGTACAAAAGAGTAAAAGAGAAAACATGCACAGAAAAAGGATGGCTGTTTAAAATGTAGTACTAGAGGCGCAAAACAATTACATCCCAAAAGTAGACAAATCTAAATCTAAAACAAAATAGTCAAAATGGTTTAATAGATCAATTAAATATATTTAGTGAAAAAAGGCACTTCAGAGCGTTTAAAAGGGACGAAAACAAACTACACAGAAAGAGTAATTGTAACTGCAAACACAAGTCAAAAAGGAAGTTAGAATGGCCAAGAGAGAGATAGAAATCAATATTGCTAAGTGGGCTAAAACCAATTCCAAAATGTTTTTCCAATATTATAACAGCAAAGGAACATTCAAAAGAGGATGTTAAATGTCTAAAGAGACACAAATGGCAAAATCATAGATGAAGAAAAAAAATAGCAAATATATTAAATGATTACTTTTCACAGGTTTTTACAAAGGACGACATGGACAACATGCCCCACGTCGACCTGTTCCTATCCAATTTTAAATAACTTTAGCAGAACAGAGGTAGAAGTGTTAAAGGGACTAGGAGCTCTTAAAATAAACAAATCCCCTGGGCCGGATGAGATCCTCCCAATAGTACTCAAAGAAATGAAAGAAGTTATTTACAAACCACTAACCAAGATCATGCAACAGTCTCTTGACACAGGGGTTGTACAGACTGGAAAATTGCAAACGTAATACCGATCCACAAAAAGGGAGACAAAACCGAACCAGGTAACTACAGACCAATAAGCCTGACTTATTATAGTTTCCATAAATTTACATATAATAAGATCTAAAATGGAAAATTACCTATATGGTAACAATATCCTGGGAGACAGTCAGCATGGTTTTAGGAAAGGGAGATCGTGTCTAACTAACCTGCTTGACTTTTTTGAGGATGCAACATTGACAATGGATAATTGCAAAGCATACGACATGGTTTATTTAGATTTCTAGAAAGCTTCTGACAAAGCCCCGCATAAAAGATTAATTCTCAAACTGAACGCAGTAGGGATTCAAGGAAATGCATGCACATGGATTAGGGCGTGGTTAACATGTAGAAAACAGAAAGTACTGATTAAAGGAGAAACCTCAAAATGGAGCGAGGTAACCAGTGGTGTACCACAGGGATCAGTATTAGGTCCTCTGCTATTCCTAATCTACATTAATGATTTAGATTCTGGTACAGTAAGCAAACTCGTTAAATTTGCAGACGACACAAAAATAGGAGGAGTGGCAAACACTGTTGCAGCAGCAAAGGTCATTCAAAATTATCAAGACAGCATTCAGAACTGGGCAGACACATGGCAAATGACATTTAATAGAAAAAAAAGTGTAAAGTATTGCATGCAGGCAACAAAAAATATGCATTATAAATATCATATGGGAGATACTGAAATTGAAGAAGGAACTATGAAAAAGACTAGGAGTTTATGTTGACTCAGAAATGTCTTCATCTAGACAATGTGGGGAAGCTATAAAAAAAAGGCCAACAAGATGCTCGGCTATATTGTGAGAAGTGTTGAATTTAAATCAAGGGAAGCAATGTTAAAACTTTACAATGCATTAGTAAGACCTCACCTAGAATATTGTGTTCAGTTCTGGTCACCTCGTTACAAAAAAAGGATATTGCTGCTCTAGAAAGAGTGCAAAGAAGAGCAACCAAAATTATCCCGGGTTTAAAAGGCATGTCGTATGCAGACAGGCTAAAAGAATTGAATCTATTTAGTCTTGAACAAAAGAAGACTACGGGCGCATCTGATTCAAACATTCAAAATCCTAAAAAAGGTATAGACAATATCGACCCAGGGGACTTTTTTGACCTGAAAAAAGAAACAAGGACCAGGGGTCACATATGGAGATTAGATAAAGGGGCATTCAGAACAGAAGATAGGAGGCACTTTTTTACACAGAGAATTGAGGGTCTGGAATCAACTCCCCAGTAATGTTGTTGAAGCTGACACCCTGGGATCCTTCAAGAAGCTGCTTGATGAGATTCTGGGATCAGTAAGCTACTAACAACCAAACGAGCAAGATGTGCTGAATGGCCTCCTCTCATTTGTAAATTTTCTTATGTTGGCTGACAAAAGTGTGTAGGCAACCAGATACAATCCTCACTCCATGTGCTACTGCCACCTAGACAGGGGGTGTGAATCGCCTCCGCGTCATGTCATTAATTATCTTATGAATGATTTGTAATACAAATTAATTATTTGACTTTCACACAGTTATTATACTTTTCAAATATTCAGATATTTATTCTAAAGGTTTAAACATGTAAAAAATAAAATAAATAATACTAAACGGTTGAAATGAACCTGAAACCGCTCTGTTATTTTCAGCAGGTGTAATTGGTTATTGATGGAAAGCTAACAGGGACAGGGAATAACCTACTTTGAATTAAGGAGAATAAATCAGCTTTAATAACAGGTAGTTGAAGTGAGATAGGTGACCATATGTGCAAGTATTTTAACTATTTTTGTCCCAGATCAAAATACAGTAATGTCTAACAACCCCTTTGTGAGAGGGCGGGGCAGGGGGGTACCTGCCCGTTATAATACTCATTAATTTGTCTCATCACAAAACATACGTTTATATTATCTCTTATAGCAGGGACTGTTTCTACTATACATTTTCTGATCATGCTGTAAATTATGAAGCAGGTGGAGCACAAAGGGAACTTCGACTGCATCGACTTCTGCGATTAGAATTTCTCTCAACACCACCTACATTTTGTTTCTGCTCAGAACTGTTGCTCATCTATCAAAGCTGTCTGCGCGTAACGTCACGGTCTGTGCAGACGGAGCGCTTTGATCCCGTCTGCAATTATGTAGCCGGCAAAAAATTGTCGTGAACGCACCCTCTGTTGTTCAGTGGCGCATTTGGTCACGTGACTGTACAGGCCCCCCTCTCTCATGGGATGCAGTTTCTCATGGTACATCGGTACTTACCCAGAGTTAAACTAAACAAACACTCGGGCTAGCGAGAGAAATAAATAAATAAAACAAAATAACCTAAGTTCGTGTTGTTGAAGCCGACACCCTGGGATCCTTCAAGAAGCTGCTTGATGAGATTCTGGGATCAATAAGCTACTAACAACCAAACGAGCAAGATGTGCTGAATGGCCTCCTCTCGTTTGTAAACTTTCTTACGTTCTTATGTAATGTTGTTGAAGCTGACACCCTGGGATCCTTCAAGAAGCTGCATGATTACATACTGGGATCAATAAGCTACAAACAACCAAGATGTGCTGAATTGCCTCCTCTCGTTTGTAAACTTTTTTATGTTATAAGTTAATTTCAAACTGTTTACATGATTGGAAAACAAAAAAGGCAAGCTGTTAAAAAAATAACTATGAAATAATATACTCACCGAATGGAAACAAAACCTCAGTACTAGCTCTCCCCCTCCTCGATCCTTGGCGCTTCCATTTTTTAAAAAGGCCGCCCACCTCTCAACAGACTTTATGCGCAGTTACGTTTTCTTAAAGGGACATGCACCACTTTTTGCAGCAAAAACTCATTAACGTATGTGCATTGGTGATTGAAAACAAACATGGTTTAAAACTTTATGACAGGATATAAGAACATCATGAACTGTTAACCTGGCCAGGCATAATACCAGTTTAAATAAAAAAAAAAACTGGCAAGTGATGCAATTATAGCACCACAATGGGGCAATGCCACAGGCTGACTGGAGCTAACGAGAAGGCTGCAGTGAATCAGCAACTGGAGATTGCTGAGCTAAGCAGGAGAAACACTGAGCTGAAACAGCTTTCAGAGACAGAGGATCACATCCATTTTCTACAGGTAACTGCTTGTTAGGAAATCTCAAGTACATAAATGGAATGGTGTCTGACAGACCTCTCCAATTGCATGAATCCTTGCTTTAGAAGAAAGAAGGAGTAAGCCCTTTTTTGCCTATTTTCCTTTTGAAGTTTTAACTGTGGGAAAGGAATGTTTAGCCAAAGGTGTCATTTCCCTAAAACACAGAATAGAGTGCAATCACCTTTCAAGTTGTCATGAAATGTAGGGTGCACTAAAGCTTTCCTGCCATCTGGTTGCTTCACTAATATTGAAACCAAATTGTCTTCATACTAGCTCAGTCTATGAAACCTAGCTAATTTTTAGCTATCCAGTTGCTTTAAAGTATATGTTTATCCAACAATGTTTACTATAATGTATTTATTTTACAATTTCACTAATACATTTTAGGACCAAACGGTACTTTAAATGCTGAAACTTGCACAGCACCTGCACCCACACCCTAATAAAAAAGTTAGCTATACCTTTATTATTTTACATTCTTTACAAACAGTTCACAAACCATATTCACTTTTATGTATGAGGTATCTGAACTGAAGAACAGCTCCATATAAGTAGAAGGTTTTGTTTAGTATGTATTATTTAGGCTACTGGAAATACCCACAATGCAACATTGTCCACCGTTAGGATACTGAAGCCTGAAGGATACCAGACCACAGATGGAATTCTGAGCAAACCACATTGCTCATGGAATATAGAGGAACATGTTTGTATTCATTAGTAAAAAAAACAGAGCTGCATAAAATCACAAAAAAAAACACACACACACAAAAAAAAAGAAACATTTTCAATGTTATTTTTTTTAAGCCTTCGGTGTGGGCATTTAACTGCACGAGAAGGGCCTTACCAGGCGGTAAAGCCCTCTTCAGGTTCTATTGCTTAAATAAATTAATTGTGTGGCTTATTTATTAATTGTTAAACCATGTATTTAGTTCTCCAAAATGTATTAGGACAGATGAATACATGCAGAATGACTGTCCTTATAAAAGTTTACAAGAATATTTTTTCAGTTTTCCCCATGGTTTACCCTGGTTATCTATGTTTATTAATATGCTTTACCATAACTTGCTGGTCTTTGCAATGCTTCCCTATGCTTTACCATGATTTCACTGTGTGTTATTATACTTTGCTGTGCTTTTACTATCGGACACTTTTATAAGCGTGGAGGTGGGGCATTTGTTGCACATTTTGGACCTTTAATATACTGGAATTAAATATATAGCCCTTCCATCTTTAAATACATGCACAATATATATATTTTTATTTATTTAGAATCTCCAATTACTTTACCCCAGATTTTCTCTGTTCTGAATGCCCCTTTATCTAATCTCCATTTGTGACCCCTGGTCCTTGTTTCTTTTTTCAGTTAGAAAAAGCCCCTTGGGTCGACATTGTGAATAGTCTTTAGAATTTTGAATGTTTGAATCAGATCGCCGTGTAATCTTCTTTGTTCAAGACTGAATAGATTCAGTTATTTTAGTCTGTCTGCATACGACATGCCTTTTAAATCTCCCCTCGCTCCCCCCGCCCCGTCTTTCATGCCATTCATGCATCCCAATTACCCTACATATACACATGCACCATGCAACCCCTGCACGCATACACACGCATGCACCATGCAACCCCTGCACGCATACACACACATGCATTATGCAACCCCTGCACGCATACACATGCATGCACCATGCAACCCCTGCACGCATACACACACATGCACCATGCAACCCCTGCACGCATACACATACATGCACCATGCAACCCCTGCACGATACACACACACATGCACTTATGCAACCCCTGCACGATACACACACATATGCACCATGCAACCCTGCACGCGTACACACACATGCATTATGCAACCCTGCACGTACACACACATTCACCATGCAACCCCTGCATGCACACACAATCACACCATTTACACCCCCCGCTCCCCTCCCTCCCAGGATCGCTACAGTATTTATATATATATATACCTTGTTTAAAAATGTATGAACGGTACATTTCCATACAATCAACCATGTAATCTCTTAACATAAACAAGATAATAGCCTAATAATCATGAACAGGGTCTCCCAGATACTTGTAACTCCATTAACTAGGGATTTCAACATGTAAACAAAACACTGGGGAAAATCACATACAAAAAAAATAGAACACTTTTAAGTGCTGCCCTTACTTTTCTTATGTTCAAACGCAGCTCCCCTAGTGTATTCACAACTATACTGTATGCATTGTGCATCACAGTTCACACGGAAGGAGGGTTCTGAACATAAATGATTAGTCAAATGCTGCAAATCCATAATTGTTTACGAGCAATTTATTATGTGATTGTTGTGTTTGGAAACAAACCCTCAAGCATTTGGCAATATTAATTATCAGGCACATTATATTGCTTCTAATATGTTATCATACACAATATATTAGTATTAGGAATGTAGATATTTTATGCTTATGTTTTAAAGTGTATGTAATGCATATAAACTAAATATATACTGAATAATATCTTGGCTAAATATTTAAAAGAGGAACAATTTAATTCGTTGCTACATCAATTTCTTGAGTCCCCATTGGAGATAATGCTGTCAATCATGGTATCCATCCAGGCTTTAGCTTCACAGACTTAATGGAGGAGGTCGCGTCGCCAAAAAATCTTTGCGAGAGGGCATCACACACTGCCCGAATGAAATCGGAGGAAGGGACGCACAATTTGTGTTTGACCTGCCCTGGATGCATTAAGTATAGTGGCAATGGGGCAAATCAATGACAATAGGTGAAAACATAAGGCTATGACAGCACTCTATAATTTTGGCTAGAAGGTGGTGTGATCATGAAAACTGCTGCTACAATCAGGACTAATTTATTATTAATAGCGTTTTTTTTTTTTTTTTAAATTAATTTAGTAGTCACCAATTCTTTTTTTTAAATTATTTTCTCCCAATTTAGAATATCCAATTATTATTTTAAGCTCGACTCACCGCTACCACCCCTGCACTGACTCGGGAGTGGCGAAGATGAACACATGCTGTCCTCCGAAGTGTGTGCCGTCAGCCGCCCGCTTCTTTTCACCATGCAGCCACCTTGGAGCTACAGCGTCGTAGGACAACGCAGCTCGGGGCAACTTACAGGCAAGCCCGCAGGCGCTCGGCCAGACTACAGGGGTCGCTGGTGCGCGGTGAGCCGAGGACACCCTGAAAATGAAAGTAGAGTGTTCTGCCTCTTCTCTCGCATTGGTCTAGTTGACCTTGTAAAACCTCTTGAACTCCTCCAGCTCTCGCCAATGCGTTTCTGACAGTTCTTTAATCTGCTCTTCTAGTTTTTCTAACTTCGCTTCCATTTTCCCCCTTAGCTCCTCCAGTTCCTTCTGGTACTTGGCTCTCAGCTCCTGTTCCTTCCTTTGCAGTTACTCTTCATACAGCTGCTTTAACCTCTGTTCCATTTCTTTGATCTTCGCCTCCACCTCCTGGTACATCTCGATGGTGTAGCATGCCCCTCCGTTGGCGTTCACCATTGTCCTGATTTTATCCAACAGCCCCGTGACCTGAGTGCGATCACTGATGTTCCTGTTATTGAAAACATGATACCTGTTCCCACATTTTTCAACAAGCTGCTGGAGGTCCTTGCCAGCACCCTTGTATGTACTCCTAAATTGTCATGTCTTCCAGTTCATCCCCACGGGTGAAAAGAATCATTGTGTAGCTTGAAGCTTTCTTGCCGAAAATCTGCTGGATTTTCTCCACTGCCTCCATCTCTTCCTTTGTGAATCGCCCCACCTGGATGACCAAGAGGAACACGTGGGGTCCCGGGGAAGACAGAGAAATACATTCCACAACCTCATGTTTAACTTTCTCTGAAAGGAGCTCTGTGTCATACAAGCCTGGCGTGTCGACCACAGCAATCTCTCCACCAGCAACGACTCCTTTTTTCTCCTCGCACTCTTTTGTTACAAAGGCAGCGCCAACCTGAGACCTAAACTCCTTTCTGCCCAGGATGGTGTTTGCCGCTGCACTCTTTCCAGCCCCAGTCTTCCCAACGAGCACAATCCTGAACTCTGACAGGCTCTTATGGGGCTCCTCGGGTGTGGGAGTCTCTTCTCTCTCCTCAGCTGATGCTGCTTTGCTTCCAGACACTGCAAAAGAACAAGGAGAGATGAGCGATTTTAATACCTTCCACTCTGCAGCCTGTAAGGGTTAAGAGCAAGCAATCAGGCAGAGAGGCAGGATTCAGGCCTCCATTGAAATAGCGATGCTGTGGAGGACTTGTATTAAACAAAAATAAAACATTTTTAGAAATAATAAAAATATACAGCCAACCCACTGGCTCGCCTTCCTAGGCCCCAGCCTCTACGAGACTGAACATGCAGCCTTTTATATACTTAATGAACTGGACCACCAATATAAACCACAGTTTCTTCAATTCCAGCCACGTTCACATGGGAATGAGGTGTTTAACAAGGTTCAACATGAGCCCAGTCCACATTCACATGGGAATGAGGTGTTTAACAAGGTTCAATATGAGCCCAGTCCACATTCACATGGGAATGAGGTGTTTAACAAGGTTCAACATGAGCCCAGTCCACATTCACATGGGAATGAGGTGTTTAACAAGGTTCAACATGAGCCCAGTCCACATTCACATGGGAATGAGGTGTTTAACAAGGTTCAACATGAGCCCAGTCCACATTCACATGGGAATGAGGTGTTTAAACAAGGTTCAACATGAGCCCAGTCCACATTCACATGGGAATGAGGTGTTTAAACAAGGTTCAACATGAGCCCAGTCCACATTCACATGGGAATGAGGTGTTTAACAAGGTTCAACATGAGCCCAGTCCACATTCACATGGGAATGAGGTGTTTAACAAGGTTCAATATGAGCCCAGTCCACATTCACATGGGAATGAGGTGTTTAACAAGGTTCAACATGAGCCCAGTCCACATTCACATGGGAATGAGGTGTTTAACAAGGTTCAACATGAGCCCAGTCCACATTCACATGGGAATGAGGTGTTTAACAAGGTTCAACATGAGCCCAGTCCACAATCACATGGGAATGAGGTGTTTAACAAGGTTCAACATGAGCCCAGTCCACATTCACATGGGAATGAGGTGTTTAACAAGGTTCAATATGAGCCCAGTCCACATTCACATGGGAATGAGGTGTTTAACAAGGTTCAATATGAGCCCAGTCCACATTCACATGGGAATGAGGTGTTTAACAAGGTTCAACATGAGCCCAGTCCACAATCACATGGGAATGAGGTGTTTAACAAGGTTCAACATGAGCCCAGTCCACATTCACATGGGAATGAGGTGTTTAACAAGGTTCAATATGAGCCCAGTCCACATTCACATGGGAATGAGGTGTTTAACAAGGTTCAACATGAGCCCAGTCCACATTCACATGGTAATGAGGTGTTTAAACAAGGTTCAACATGAGCCCAGTCCACATTCACATGGGAATGAGGTGTTTAACAAGGTTCAACATGAGCCCAGTCCACATTCACATGGTAATGAGGTGTTTAACAAGGTTCAACATGAGCCCAGTCCACATTCACATGGGAATGAGGTGTTTAACAAGGTTCAACATGAGCCCAGTCCACATTCACATGGGAATGAGGTGTTTAACAAGGTTCAACATGAGCCCAGTCCACATTCACATGGGAATGAGGTGTTTAACAAGGTTCAACATGAGCCCAGTCCACATTCACATGGGAATGAGGTGTTTAACAAGGTTCAATATGAGCCCAGTCCACATTCACATGGGAATGAGGTGTTTAACAAGGTTCAACATGAGCCCAGTCCACATTCACATGGGAATGAGGTGTTTAACAAGGTTCAACATGAGCCCAGTCCACAATCACATGGGAATGAGGTGTTTAACAAGGTTCAATATGAGCCCAGTCCACAATCACATGGGAATGAGGTGTTTAACAAGGTTCAACATGAGCCCAGTCCACAATCACATGGGAATGAGGTGTTTAACAAGGTTCAATATGAGCCCAGTCCACATTCACATGGGAATGAGGTGTTTAACAAGGTTCAACATGAGCCCAGTCCACAATCACATGGGAATGAGGTGTTTAACAAGGTTCAATATGAGCCCAGTCCACATTCACATGGGAATGAGGTGTTTAACAAGGTTCAACATGAGCCCAGTCCACATTCACATGGGAATGAGGTGTTTAACAAGGTTCAACATGAGCCCAGTCCACATTCACATGGGAATGAGGTGTTTAACAAGGTTCAACATGAGCCCAGTCCACATTCACATGGGAATGAGGTGTTTAACAAGGTTCAATATGAGCCCAGTCCACATTCACATGGGAATGAGGTGTTTAACAAGGTTCAACATGAGCCCAGTCCACATTCACATGGGAATGAGGTGTTTAACAAGGTTCAACATGAGCCCAGTCCACATTCACATGGGAATGAGGTGTTTAACAAGGTTCAACATGAGCCCAGTCCACATTCACATGGGAATGAGGTGTTTAACAAGGTTCAACATGAGCCCAGTCCACATTCACATGGGAATGAGGTGTTTAACAAGGTTCAATATGAGCCCATTCCTCGTTCCAGTTAATATACACATTTAAAGAACAACTAACACTAATGAACATTCATACCAAAAACAAACACGTATGAAAATACAGATAATGGTGTTGTTGGTATAGCTGGTGGAATTATGCACATTTATACTACAGAATTGGACTGCAAAATGACAGCACACAGTATGTCGATTGCTTTGACCCAAAGGGAGAGGGGAGAGTTGGCTAGGAATACATTTCATTTTTATTTTTGCTATGAACCCAGTTGATTGTTCATTATATTAAATTAATTGTTATTCCAAGTAAGTTAACAATATTGCACCCACCATCTGTCCCCTATCTGTGATTAATGTATAGGTCTCTCTATGCACCCAGCCTCTGTTTAAAACAATATACCTGGGTGGCAAAAAGCTTACATAGCTTACAGAAATAAAACACTTTAAATAGAAAAATAAACATATGAAATATCTACACGTTGTCTTAATATGCTTTGTGTTTGGAGCATTCTGAGCAAAATGAGCTAAATCCACATTTTTAAATAATTCTTTATAAATTGTGCATTTGGGAATTAAAGAATAATATTATTAATTATTATTTAGCGGATGCTTTTATCCAAAACGACTTACAGAGACTAGGCGGTGAAGTATGCATCAACAACTGCTGCTGCACAGTCACTTACAATAGAACCTCGGTTTTACATATTATGCGAAGGACGGTGCACAAGGAGGTTAAGTGACTCAGGAGTCACACACAGTGAGTCAGCACAGCAAGTCAGTTGCTGACTCACTGTGGTATCAAGCACTTTTCTCCATATGATTTAAGTATTAAATCCAGAACTTGTTCTGTTTTTTCTGAGAGAACATTAGAAGTCTGTTTACCAGGAGCCTGGGATCTCACAATAGCAATGGAACTCACTGTTAGGAGTGTTGCTCTCCCTGCTGTTTCTTCTCCTGCCAGGCTGCTCCTCTAGATTCTTCTTTGGTTCATCTTCTTCCTGCTTCTTTGCTAAAAAACAAAAAGAAGCCTGTGAAATAAAACTAACAAGGCACTAGTTATAAAACTAAAATACAATTCTGAACCATATTTAACAGCCTTAATTTTGGGTTAGCCTGAAGTTTCGTGAATGGGGTGCATTAAAGGAGTTAACTAGAAGATGCCATTGTCATGGACTGGGTGTTTGGAAGTGACGGGTGACTACAGTACCTAGAGGAGTCCTAAACCAAGTCTTTAAAATTCACGATACAATAACATTGCTGATATGTTGCGTAAATCTAACAAGTTCTTTGTTTGCTTTGTGATACCTTTATTTTAAAATGTCTGTATTACTCTAAAGCAGTGTTCTTCAATTGGCGCCCCGAGAGCCATCCTTTGACCTGTCGAGCGTCAGCGATCCTTCATTACAAAAGCTGAAATTGCTGATACGCAAGATTGTAAGGTCGCTGCTATCTACACGGTATTTGCTTCCCCTAACAAGCATTTTTTTTGGCACCCTAATACAGGAACAAGTCAGCTGATTGGCTGAGCTTTCATTCTGATGATATTTGATTTTGGCATTATTATTATTATTATTTATTTCTTAGCAGACGCCCTTATCCAGGGTGACTTACAATTGTTACAAGATATCACATTATTTTTTACATACAATTACCCATTTATACAGTTGGGTTTTTACTGGAGCAATCTAGGTAAAGTACCTTGCTCAAGGGTACAGCAGCAGTGTCCCCACCTGGGATTGAACCCACGACCCTCCGGTCAAGAGTCCAGAGCCCTAACCACTAGGGTGCATCACAAATCTCCGCCATGTAGCTTAGTGTTAGTGCCTCACTGGTTGAGCAACAAGAGACGGCTTTAGTAGAAAAAAGCGGTATGGAGTATTATTATCTTCTTTAGTGCGGAGAAACTATCTGAATATCTTTACAAACATTGTTGCACATTAATATGAAGGCAAAAATCCACGTCTCTAATCCATGTGTCTAAAATGGCAAGAGATGTGTGGGATTAAGAACATAAGAACGTTTACAAACGAAAGGAGGCCATTCAGCCCATCTTGCTCATTTGGTTGTTTGCAGCTTATTGATCCGAGAATCTCATCAAGCAGCTTCTTGAAGGATCCCAGGGTGTCAACTTCAACAACATTACTGGGGAGTTGGTTCCAGACCCTCACAATTCTCTATGTATAAAAGTGCCTCCTTTTTTTCTGTTCTGAATGCCCCTTTATCTAATCTCCATTGTTGCCCCTTGTTCCTCCTTCCTTTTTTAGGTCAAAAAAGTCCCCCTGGTCGACATTGTCTATACCTTTTAGGATTTTGAATGCATGAATCAGATCACCGCGTAGTCTTCTTTGTTCAAGACTGAATATATTCAATTCTTTTAGCCTGTCTGCATATGACATGCCTTTTAAACCCGAGATAATTCTGGTTGCTCTTCTTTGCACTCTTTCTAGAGCAGCAATATCCTGAACTGAACACAATATTCTAGGTGAGGTCTTAACATTACTTCCCTTGATTTAAATTCAACACTTCTCACAATATATCCGAGCATCTTGTTAGCCTTTTTTATAGCATCCCCACGACAAAGATGAAGACATTTCTGAGTCAACATAAACTCCTAGGTCTTTTTCATAGATTCCTTCTTCAATTTCATTATCTCCCATATGATATTTATATTGCACATTTTTATTGCCTGCATGCAATACTTTACACTTTTCTCTATTAAATGTCCTTTGCCATGTGTCTGCCCAGTTCTGAATGCTGTCTAGATCATTTTGAATAACCTTTGCTGCTGCAACAGTGTTTGCCACTCCTCTTATGGAAACTATAATAAGATTGAAAATGGAAAATTACCTATATGGTAACAATATCCTGGGAGACAGTCAGCATGGTTTTAGGAAAGGGAGATTGTGTCTAACTGAAAATGGATAATTGCAAAGCATACAACATGGTTTATTTAGATTTCCAGAAAGCTTTTGACAAAGTCCTGCATAAAAGATTAATTCTCAAACTGAAAGCAGTAGGGATCCAAGGAAATACATGCACATGGATTAGGGAGTGGTTAACATGTAGAAATCAGAAAGTACTGATTAGAGGATAAACCTCAAAATGGAGCGAGGTAACCAGTGGTGTACCACAGGGATCAGTATTAGGTCCTCTGCTCTTCCTAATTTACATTAATGACTTTGATTCTGGTATAGTAAGCAAACTTGTTAAATTTGCAGATGACACAAAAATAGGAGGAGTGGCAAACACTGTTGCAGCAGCAAAGGTCATTCAAAATCATCTAGACAGCATTGAGTACTGGGCAGACACATGGCAAATTACATTTAATAGAGACAAGTGTAAGGTACTGCATACAGGCAATAAAAATGTGCATTATAAATACCATATGGAAGATACTGAAATTGAAGAAGGAATCTATGAAAAAGACCTAGGAGTTTATGTTGACTCAGAAATGTCTTCCTCTAGACAATGTGGGGAAGCTATAAAAAAGGCCAACAAGATGCTTGGATATATTGTGAGAAGTGTTGAATTTAAATCAAGGGAAGTAATGTTAAAGCTTTGCAATGCATTAGTAAGACCTCATCTAGAATATTGTTTCAGCTCTGGTCACCTCGCTACAAAAAGGATATGGCGAGTGCAAAGAAGAGCGACCAGAATTATTCCAGGTTTAAAAGCATGTCATATGCAGACAGGCTTAAAGAATGTCTTGAACAAGAAAAGATTACGCGGCGATCTGATTCAAGCATTCAAAATTCTAAAATATATTGATAATGTCGACCCAGGGGACTTTTTCGACATGAAAAAAGAAACAAGGACCAGGGGTGACAAATGGAGATTAGATAAAGGGGCATTCAGAACAGAAAATAGGAGGAACGTTTTTACACAGAGAATTGTGAGGGTCTGGAACCAACTCCCCAGTAATGTTGTTGAAGCTGACACCCTAGGATCCTTCAAGAAGCTGCTTGATGAGATTCTGGGATCAATAATCTACTAACAACCAAACGAGCAAGATGGGCCAAATGGCCTCCTCTTGTTTGTAAACTTTCTTATGTTCTAATGTACTGAATCGGAATCATTTCCTCCAGCAGGATGTAGTGTAGGTGTAGAAAGATGTCATATAGCAGTCCAAACACCGAAATAGAGATTGCCTTACAAAAGTGTGGGCAAGAGTACAATTTAACATGTACAAATTTAAAATTTTGTAAAGGTACTTTCATAAAAACAAGATACCATCATATTTCACAATCAGGGCACTCTCTGAGCTGCAGACATCACCCTCTGTCTGAACTCAAATATTGTTCCTGCAAACTAGTACTTGCTAGGATGAATGAGTGTCCAGTAAACATATCACTGTTAAATAAGTATAGTTTAATTAACAATATGTTTTTGCAAACACTTGCTAGCTCCCTGCATAGCTGCAATACTGTTTCTGTTCCACTACCCTTTCCTGTGCATGTCACATAGCAAGGGGAGGAGTTCCATAGCAACCACTGAAGTAGGCTTCCTGTTTACCAAAACGGCGATTTAAAACTTTCAATTAGACTGCTTTCCAGCAGCCTCTGAGTATAACAGCACATTGGAGTTTGTTTTGGGGTATGTAAAATAGTTATTTATTAGTTGTACAAATCGCTGGAAGGACACTTTAACAATATCAGTTGAGATCTCCTAGGATACTAAACCCGCCCCAGAAGCCCATATCTACCAATCAGTGATTAGAGACCAGAGTGCTTATTGGCTGCTGTTAAGTTTCAATCAAAAAATTATGACCAGTTTTCTCACATCAGGAACCTGGACCAATACAGGTAACTTAATTGGATTTAAGTGCTGGGTAAAAGTACACAAAATAGACAGTTTTCACGGTGAAGAATGAATTTCACGGTCCGTGTCACGTTTTTCATGGCCGTGAAATAGATAGGGCCTTAGTAATGTACTGTATAAGTGTAAGTGAATCCACGTGAGTGAAATGCTTCTCTGAGCACTCCAGTATGTGATGCATTTTTGGTTGCGATGTGGTAAGTAGATTGATTAGGCCTATACATGTATGAAGGAGATATTCTACATATATTGCTTGCGATTTGGGTAGTAAGTTAATTAATGATAAATCCACATACATGTGTGAAAGAGATATTATACATATTCAAGTATGGAGACGCAAAATAAAATTATCAACAGGAGTTCCGTTGCAGGAAAGGGTAGGCGACTTCTAGTCTAATGTACTGTTTGGAAAAATGACAATATATTTGTATTCACTGAAGATAATGCAAATCTAAGTGTCTCTATGCAAAGTCATGTAAAGTTTTGATTAAAAAATGACAGCAAAAACTGAAATGCATCTCTGCAGCCGTGGCACACTGGAAGGGACTGCTACGTTCGCTTGCAGAAGCTGGGCAAGTCATAAATTGTAACCAACAGCAAATAAAAAAAAAAAATGAGAGATTGAATTATTTCCATATAAATAGACCATAATGTTAATGTAGCTTTCAAACCTTGTTTTTTTCTCCTTTGGACAGTGGGGTTCATTTATCAAACGTGTCTTAACACATTGGAATTTGATTGAATGTTTTTTTTATACTATGCTCTATAAAAAGAGGACTTATTGTTCCTTTAAACTGTTACTGTGAGGGATTATTTATTTATTTATTTATTTATTTATTTATTTAAGCATTTTAACTAGGTAATGATCGATAATCGTCTTTAGAATTTGCACAGTAATCGATGTCAACATCAGGGTTCAATGGGTTTGCAGAAAATGTTCACACCCGTGATTTTATGCAGGTAACAGTTCAAGAATATTAAAAAGGGGAGTTTCTCTCAAGGGTGGAGTGGATGCCATAAAGCAGTGGTGCACAACTCAGGTCATGGAGGGCTGGTGTCCTTCCTGGTTTTTGTTCCAACCATTGGACCAGTTAATTGGACCAATTAAGCTTCTAATAAGGTCCAATAAAGTACTTTAGGGTGCAGTTGTAATAAAAACCTGCAGGGACACTGGCCCTCCAGGACCGAGTTGTGCACCACTGCCCTAAAGGCATAACTGAGTGGCTTCCATAGGAAGAGTCTAGTTCATAAACCCTTTGCATCTGGACCCAGTTAAAGGGGGATCTTTACAGAAAGTATTGGAAACCCCCATTAGGATCCCATTATAATCTGAGTGTATTACCTTGAAAACACCAAAACTGAATCCTTAGCGACCACATTATTGTGAACACAGAATGAATCAGTGTTCGCGCTAGGCTGCGCCATTGCGCCAATGCCCCCCTGAAATAAGAAATGTCCCGCTGAAATTCTCTTAACGTGCCCGTGTGTCCCCCTTCCCAGACCAGACGCAATACCAATACACAGTAAATTAATGCATTTTGTATTAAGATGACATGTGAAGACAGGCTAATCTTTTTTACTTGTTTGTTTACACTTGCGTAATTGCATAATTAAACTCCCGTGCTCGCACCCTCCCTGGTTACAGTCAGTTTCACAGTAAAGCCTGGACGACAGCATCTTGCTTGTTAACAACATGGCCCGGTACAAATATAACCTTGTATCCCTGTTACACCCGACCATTACTTCTGGAAGAATATCAGCTTCGGCAGTGCCTGTTTAAATGTAGGCTATTATATTTGTGCTTAAAAATACTGTGAAATTCATCCGCTGTAAACTTATCTATTTGCTAGACAGAATATCTGTCTGATGACATGTTTGGATATATGGAGTGACCTAGCAAGTGAATGGGAGAAATGTGTACTTCTGCGTACAGTACAGTTTATAGACAAAGTGCAGTAGATTTGTGAAACGAAAACCGCATCATTGATTAAAAAAAAAAAAAAAAGTAATCTTCGGTAACGTTATAAAATATGTGAAATTTGTCTTTTCTATGACAAAAAATGCTAATATTCAGGGCCAAAATAATGCCGTATGTGTTAAGCACCAACTGTCTGGCCATTTCGCCAGTAGACATATAATGGCATAATAAAAAAATATATATAGAGTATGTGATTTTATACAGCACTGTATGCCTACAATACATCTTGCATTGAGAAAACACCACTGGAATCGGAACAAAGGAAATCATTATGTAATACAATGCACGTGCAGTCACGGTTTGGGTAAATAGCATTTTCAAAACCATATCTTTATGTGCAGTATTAAAATATGTTAAAATATAGCAAATTCACAAAACCAACGAAATGCATATTGTATATTTTGACATTTTATTTTTAGTGTTCTGTGTAACACGGGCCATCATTTAACCTTGAAAAAAATTAAACAGTACCTGAAGCAGATACGCGTTTATCATATCAACAATATCAATGTGTGTTGTAAAAAATAAAGCAAAAATTGTGTTGAAAACTGTCCAAGACATTTACTTGGGGGCTTCTTTTCTGTAATTTTATTATCAATAAAAATACATGATTGCCATTTGCTATCAAGGAATAGTCCTATATCATTTCTGAGTGATTGAGGCTAGCACGGAGGCTTCATTGATTTTAATTAATTAGTAATTACAATAAAATAATGTTGATGTTTCCAACAACTAGAAACTTGTTTGAGGGACTATTTTTATCTTAAAGTAAATATAATAGATATTTTTTCCGTTATAATACTGTAACTTTTATAATTGTATCCATCACACACTCCAAGGCTTGTGCGTTTTGCTGTATCATGTAATTGTAGACTGTTTTTTTCTGTTTTCATTTTATTATGACTCTCTCGGATGGGGGTACGCGGTGGACTACATTTTTTGGAAAGGGGTTTCGCAGTTTAAAAAGATTGAAAACCCTGTTCTAATGTGATTTGGTACAATAAATATCCTCTACTCAGTGACAAACCAGCATCACTGTGACACATTTCTCAATATTTTCCCCAAAAGTGACAGTGAGTATTATAGTTGTATCTACAGCTTTACAGTTTTATTTTTTGTTCTTCAGAAAAAAAAGGTCAGTAAACTCTATTGGCATATTTAAAACAAACAAAAATAAGAAATGGAGGTTGGTTCTGAATCAAACATATTGACCCCCTGTGACCGAGCGCTGTTGTTGAGTGGCGTGTGAGGTGACATCACGGACCAGGAAGTAACAGAAACAATGAATGGGCGGGTGAAGTTGAACGCAACGGCACTCAGCGTTTTTATTAAATAAATAAACCAAAACAAACAAAAATATTTAAACAAACAAACACCACAAAACAAAACGGCGCGTTGGCCAAACAAACCAAAACTAACAAGTATCATGCTGGTTTTTAGCCAGCACGTATATATCAATTGTTAATTCTCTTTGTACTCCTACAGACTTACGTCTCTCCACTGACACTCTCTCCCCCAGTGCGGACAGCTGCAGGTTCCTATATTCTAGCCGAGGGGTTAACTAGTTGTTAATTGTCTTATTACCCCTTGGCCACAGTCTGCACAAGTTTAGTAAGGATGCGTGACTGTCAGCTAGTTAAATAAATCACTAGCTGATCAGTCACACATCCTCATGAGGTTTTTAAACACAAAATAACAAATAACAAAAATCAGCTTTTGCTGTAATAAACAAATCATAATAAATAAATAAACAAAGGGGCAGGACACACATGCCCCCCCTTGTGCGCAGTACACATGGCCTTTTCGGCCATCTCCCCCTTAGTCCCCAAAGTCCCGGCTAGCAGCCCCGGCCCAGGAACAGGGGAAGCAAGGTGTCTCCGGGGGCGGCCACGACGGGATGTCCTCCTCCCACCCAAACAGCTGTAGCATCCCGGTGTACCACACACAGGCCGGCTCCTCCGGCCAAGGAAATTTTGGGGGTGGTCTCCAGACCTGCCCCCCCTTCTTCATGGGATATTTCCTGTCGCATGGCAGGACTGGTAGCGACCCCAGGCAAAGCAGGACCCTTGGGAGGCGACGGCAGCAGCAGCGGACCCTCGGGAGGCGACGGCAGCAGCAGCGACCCGGGGAGGCGACGGCAGCAGCAGCGGACCCCGGGAGGCGACGGCAGCAGCAACGGACCCTCGGGAGGCGACGGCAGCAGCAGCGGACCCTTGGGAGGCGACGGCAGCAGCAGCGGACCCTCAGGAGGCGACGGCAGTAGCAACAGCAGCGGACCCTTGGGAGGAGAATTCGGGAGGGGAGCCCCTGGCCATGGAGGTGGCAGCGGGAGCTCCACTTCTCCCTCGTACCCTGTAACTGGTGGCTCTCAAGGTGATTCGGAACAACAGGCAGCCCCAGGCGATGCTGAGCAACAGGCAGCCCCAGGCGATGCTGAGCAACAGGCAGCCCCGGGCGATGCAGAGCAGCAGGCAGCCCCGGGCGATGCAGAGCAGCAGGCATCCTTGGCGCTTGAGATGGAACCAGCAGGCATTCACCCTCTGCTAGTGGAGGTGGGAGTGGTAAGCTGTCCTCCCACGGCGCTTGAGATGGAACCAGCAGGCATTCACCCTCTGCTGGTGGAGGTGGGAGGGGTAAGCAGTCCTCCCACGGCGGCTGAAGCGGAACCAGTAGGCATTCACCCTCTGCTGGCGGAGCTGGGAGCGGCAAGCTGTTCTCCCACGGCGCTTGAGACGGAACCAGCAGGCATTCACCCTCTGCTGGTGGAGGTGGTGGAGGCAGAGGCAGCTCCTGCTGCTCTGCCCCTAGCGGTGGTGGAGACAGAGGCAGCTCCTGCTGCTCTGCTCCTGGCGGTGGTGGAGACAGGCAGCTCCTGCTGCTCTGCTCCTGGTGGTGGTGGAGACAGAGGCAGCTCCTGCTGCTCTGCTCCTGGCGGTGGTGGAGTCAGAGGCAGCTCCTGCTGCTCTGCTCCTGGCGGTGGTGGAGACAGAGGCAGCTCCTGCTGCTCTGCTCCTGGCGGTGGTGGAGACAGAGGCAGCTCCTGCTGCTCTGCTCCTGGCGGTGGTGGAGACAGGCAGCTCCTGCTGCTCTGTTCCTGGTGCTGGAGACAGTGGCGAGGGCTCCTCACCCTCTGGCGTTGGAGATGGAAGCGATGGCTCCTCTCCCTCTGGCGCTGGTGACGGCAGCGATGGCTCCTCTCCCTCTGGCGCTGGAGATGGCAGCAATGGCTCCTCTCCTTCTGGCGCTGGAAACAGTGGCGAGGGCTCCTCTCCCTCTGGCGCGGGACACAGCAGCGGGGCCCCTCCCATATCTGCAGCCAGGTAGTTGAGCACCATGGCTGCGATGTCTGGGAGGGATGCTGGGTGGTGTTTCTGTTCCTAGGCCTCCCAGCATGCCCCATCTCTCGCTCACAGGAGGTTGATCACAGCAGGGAGGGCCTCCACGATATCCCTCTCAGGCTCCGCCAGCCAGTCCCAGATCCCCTCTGAGGAGAGTGGACCAGTTCGCCTCGGAGGATGCGGAGGCAGCTCCTGCTCCTTTCCTTCGGATGGTGGTGGTGGAGGTGAAACCAGCAGGTATTCTTCCCCTGCTAGTAGAGCCTTGGGCTGTGGATGCTCAGCCTCTTCATCCTCAGGTTCCCGCCCTGGGCAATCCTCCTCTTCCCCTTGCCATGGTGGGTTTTGGACAAGGGGAAGGTACCTGACCTCACCACAAAGGAAGCACCACCCTTCCTGCGTCAGACAGGCGAGGCAGGCGTCCGGCATAGCAGAGAAGCAGCGGGACCTGCAACTGGCCCCGCGCTGTTTCTGCTGGACTTCGCGGCTGCTGCTTCCTTCGCCGCTTCTTCCCATTTTTTTTTTTTTTTTTTTTTTTTCCAAACACAAAAACACTATTTGAAAAAAACGAACAAAAAAAACGACTTTTCTTTCCTGGTCTGGCTCCTGAGGCGTTGTTCATCCCACTCTGACACCATATGTGACCGGCGCTGTTGTTGTTGGGCGTGAGGTGACATCACGGACCAGGAAGTAACAGAAACAATGAATGGGCGGGTGAAGCTGAACGCAACGGCACTCAGCGTTTTTATTAAATAAATAAACCAAAACAAACAAAAATATTTAAACAAACAAACACCACAAAACAAAACGGCGTACACAAACAAACCAAAACTAACAAGTATCATGCTGGTTTTTAGCCAGCACATATATAGCAATTGTTAATTCTCTTTGTACTCCTACAGACTTACGTCTCTCCACTGACACTCTCTCCCCCAGTGCGGACAGCTGCAGGTTCCTATATTCTAGCCGAGGGGTTAACTAGCTGTTAATTGTCTTATTACCACTCGGCCACAGTCTGCACAAGTTTAGTAAGGATGCGTGACTGTCAGCTAGTTAAATAAATCACTAGCTGATCAGTCACACATCCTCATGAGGTTTTTAAACACAAAATAACAAATAACAAAAATCGGCTTTTGCTGTAATAAACAAATCATAATAAATAAATAAACAAAGGGGCGGGACACTCCGCCACACCCCCTCACTGAAGAAAATGTCCCCCTAAAATTCTGAGAGGGGGCCACATTGACCTGTAAGTCCTGGAGCAAACAGGACTGATACGATATGATGGTTCTGTACTGACATGTGTATCAGGTGTGATTAAATAATTACTGTGCTTGCTTTGGGACCTGGATGCAGGTTTAACTGGTTCAACTGAACAATTAAGAACAGGTCTGGAACTTGCATCTGGTCTGAAAGGACCAGAGTTTCTCATGCCTGGTTTATACTGTCATTTGTAATCCCACCGGGGTGTCAGAATTGGATCTCACTAAGCCACGGTCCTGGGGACACCCTGTGTCTTCTGGTTTTCATGCTGCTATTGTACTATCACTGCTCTTCAGTACACAATCATGGCCTCACCATTGCCTGTCTGCATTCCCATTGAGGATCATTTGGGAAGGGTATAGTTACCATACTGTCATGCCATTCCATTGTAGCTGCCCAACACTTACAGTGCCGTGAAAAAGTATTTCCCCCCTGTCTGATTTTCTGCATTTTT
Source organism: Huso huso (assembly GCA_036884735.1). NCBI lineage: Eukaryota > Metazoa > Chordata > Actinopteri > Acipenseriformes > Acipenseridae > Huso > Huso huso. The sequence goes on along the minus strand of CM072711.1, from coordinate 6,352,107 downwards.
GCATATTTTTGACCTGGAATGTTAGCAGATCTTCAACCAAGACCTAATGTTAGATAAAAGGGATATTTGATACATATTTCATTTATTTATTAAAGAAAGTTATGCAACACCCAATGCCCCAGTGTGAAAAAAGTAATCGCCCCTTAGACTCAATAACTGGTTACGCCACCTTTAGCAGCAATAACTGCAACCAAACGCTTCCTGGAGTTATTGATTAGTCTCTCACAGCGCCGTGGAGGAATTTTGACCCACTCCTACATGCAGAACTGCTTCAACTCAGTGACATTTGTGGGTTTTCGAGTATGAACTGCTCATTTCAGGTCCTGCCACAACATCTCAATGGGGTTTAGTTCTGGACTTTGACTAGGCCATTCCAAAACTTTAAATTTCTTGTTCTTCAACCATTCTGATGTAGACTTGCTTGTATGTTTCGGATCATTGTCTTGCTGCATTACCCAGATGCACTTCAGCTTCAGCTCACGGACAGATGGCCTGACATTCTCCTGTAGAATTCTCTAATACAGAGCAGAATTCATGGTTCCTTCAATGATGGCAAGGCATCCCCAAACCATGACACTACCACCACCATGCTTGACCGTTGGTATGAGGTTCTTATTGTGGAATGCAGGGTTTGGTTTTCGCCAGACATAACAGGGCCCATGTCGACCAAAAAGTTCCACTTTGACTCATCTGTCCATAGAACATTGTTCCAGAACTCTTGAGGATCATCCAGGTGCTTTTTGGCAAACTTGAGACAAGCATTCATTTTCTTCTTAGTGAGCAATGGTTTCCGCCTTGCTACTCTGCCATGAATCCCATTTTTGCCCAGTGTCTTTCTGATGGTGGAGTCATGAACACAGACCTTAGCCGAGGCGAGAGAGGCCTGCAGATCCCTGGATGTTGTTCTAGGGTTCTGTGACTTCCTGGATGATTTTGCTCCTTGCTCTTGGAGAGATTTTGGCAGGACAGCCACTCCTGGGAAGATTCACTACTGTCCCAAACTTTCTCCATTTGGACAATATGGCTCTGACTGTGGTTCAGTGGAGCCCCAGAGCCTTAGAAATGGCTTTGTAACCCTTTCCAGACTGATAGGCATCAACAACTTTTTTCCGGAGGTCTTCAGGAATTTCTTTTGTTTGTGGCATGATGTGCCTCTAGAACCTGTGTGCTGACAACTGATGGTAAGGGCCAAAGTTAGTCAGATTTATATTGGGCAGGGCTGACCCAAATCAGGCCTGGTTGTTAACCAAATTAAAACAGCTGACCCTAATTATCCCTTTAATTGGGTTGAGTTAACTAGGGGGGGCAATAACTTTTTCACACCTGAAGATTGCATGTTTGATTACTTTGCACATCAAACAAATGAAAGAAGCACCAAACTTTGGTGACATTTTTTCTCTCAGACTCCCTCTATATACTATAACCCACAAAAAAATCTGACCAAATACAATGTGAAAAATGTGCAAAAATGAAGAAAATCAGACAGGGGGCAAATACTTTTTCACAGCACAGTATACTACCATTGACCCATAGTATAATACAGACCTATTATTGCATTGCCATTGTTATGCCACTGTGTTTGTGCTATGGAATTATTTGGGAAAGGCACTGTAGCATACTGTGGTTCTGTTCTGCCAATGGTGCCATCATCACATTGTAAAAACCCAATCAGTACAGAGACATCGCACTGCCATTGTAGTGCCACTGACTCACTGCAGTGCAGTTGAAGATGACTTGGTAAATAGAGACAAATTGGATACACATTAGACCGTTAAGATTTAATAGAAAGCCACACTCTGGGGAGACAGGTTTGCGTGAAGTTTTATTCAGCAGGTAGAGGTAGGTGTTCATTCGAATTTGAAGGAGGTCACTTTGAGATCGCCCTTGACTCTGATGTAGGTGATTTTGTCCAGACTCAGGTGGTTTGGGAAGGTGACAATATGTTCGTTGGGCAATTCAATCTCAAAGCAGTCGCCCAAGACCTTCACTGTCAACTGTGGAAAGACACAAGCAGGATTTCATAGTTATGACACAGCGATTTCCAGATTAAAGTAATTCTGATTGCTTACATGTTTTTACTAAAAAGATCCTGCTTAGAAAGTATCTTGGTTTATAACAGCTGCCCATCATTAATGAAAGGGTCTGCCAGGTGAGGTTAATAACACTGTATTGGTTTCTATTCATTTTCAATCTGTTTCTGACAGTCCTCTCAAGCTGAAAGGACCAGTGTTGTTCCTCTCACCAGTTTGTCTGTAAAGAGATACTGGAGGCGGGGGGTTAAAGTGTTACAGGACCCCCTGCAGAATATAACAGTGTGGTAAGGACCACACGGGACACAGCAAAGGCAACGTAATGCGCTTCCTGTATACTAGTACTGTAACACTTCAAGTGTCATTTAAACTGCATCATAACAATTCAGTGGTGGGGCTTTAAACTGCATCCTAACAATGTCATTCAGTGGTGGGGTTTTAAACTGCATCCTAACAATGTCATTCAGTGGTGGGGTTTTAAACTGCATCCTAACAATGTCATTCAGTGGTGGGGTTTTAAACTGCATCCTAACAATGTCATTCAGTGGTGGGGTTTTAAACTGCATCCTAACAATGTCATTCAGTGGTGGGGTTTTAAACTGCATCCTAACAATGTCATTCAGTGGTGGGGTTTTAATTTTGGTGTGAGAGATGAAGAAAAGTTTGGGAATGAGAAAAGGCCATTCGGCCCATCAAGGCTCATCCCTTGTTAGCACACCAGTCTGACCTACTGGGGGGAACTCATTTAATAGCACAGACTTTTTAAAAAAAATTTTCCCAGTGTTTTAGATCCTACTAAACATGGTTTAAGATATTTATGATTATTGGGCTGATTTTTAGATATACTTTTTTTGAGGAAAACCTCGTTTCCACGATTACTGTTTCCATACCGTGTCAGCACGGTACTTAAACAGCACAGTAAATCTCTGTAGATAATAGAAATGACGCAAACCGTACAATGGTAACCATGGTAACACATGGTAGAAGACGTGTCACGATGGATAAGGTTAATCTTGTTTTGTTTTGTTTTGTTTTGTTAAACAATGGTTTTAAGGCAGCAGTCTCACGGACAGTATTGCGCAATAGCAAACTTTTCTGCTATTATTAAAACAAGCAAATCTACAAATAGCTGGTTTTCAGCTGTTGCAAATCTGCAATTTCAATATAAGCCTTGTGAATGGCCAAAATGCTTTTCTTTTTTCTTCTTCACAGCACCGGCAGGCTAGTGAGATAAAGTGGTACTTTTATCTTCCTAAAAGCAGTATTCAGTTGCTTTTGGATGTTATATTCTCTACATGTTTTTATCAACATTTTAATTTTAAAATCCTCCCACAGAGTTCTTTGTGTGTTTACTGACATTTTTTTTCTATTTTGTTACACATTCTTCTTTACACCCCTGGCTCTGGGCAGCTACCCGTGCCGTGCCAGTATCAGGTATGAAAGGATGATGCTGGCACGGCATGGTGCTGACACGCCAGGGCACGGTATGGGTTTTACAAAAATCATGGAAACATGCAGGTTCATGGAAATGAGGTATGAGTGTCTTACCTTGATGGTGGCTCCTTTCTCAAAGGGGAAATTGGGGTCTCTCTGCTCGGACCCCCAGCAACCTCCACGCTTGGAGTTGCACACAATGACAGTGACTGCTGCGTCGTCATGGAAACGGGGGTTAAAGTGCAGCGCCAGTTCATTTGAGTCCTTCCCCATGTCAATGCAGAACCTGCCGGCAGAGACTCTGAATGTGAATCAGTCCAGAAACCTGGACCCAAAACCTTCTACACTGGAAACACAAGTTTCTTGTATTGAGCTACTAACATAACAAATTACTTGTGAATGTTTATGATCAATGGCTCTCAGATTGGGGGTGTCAATTTCAATTGAACAGGAAGTACATTAAGCTGTCAAGCATGAGAGGTTTTTTGAATTTTTGGAGATGCCTCAGTTCATCACAGTGTAGTTTTTGCATGTATTTAACTTTAAAACCTGCCCCATTCTTCTAAAACTCTCTTCCAGTGCCTTCACTTCAGCTGGTTGTAGCTGAAGTGCAGCTGACACAGCAGTGTGGAGTAGCGGTGAGGGCTCTAGACTCTTGACCGGAGGGTCGTGTGTTCAATCCCAGGTGGGGGACACTGCTGCAGTACCCTTGAGCAAGGTACTTTACCTAGATTGCTCCAGTAAAAACCCAACTGTATAAATGGGTAATTGTATGTAAAAATAATCTGTAAAAAATATTTTATGTAAAAATAATGTCATATCTTGTAACAATTTTATTTAACAATAATGTCATATCTTGTAGCAATTGTAAGTCGCCCTGGATAAGGGCGTCTGCTAAGAAATTAAAAAAAAAAAATAAATAATAATAATAATAATAATAAAATACTTCCATACCCTGTCATGCACTTCTATTCATCACTGCTTGAAATGTGCAGTTTTGAAAGAACGTCAGACACCTCCTAGAACACTAAGATCAATATTGCAGAAACCATACAGGCTATCATATCTGCTCTTGACTGACGTCGCTGGGTAATATCTAGATCATTTACTTGTAATACCTAGATCATTCACTAGTAATACCTAGATCATTCACTTGTAATATCCAGATCAGGGGTCTCCAACCCTGGTCCTGGAGAGCTACTGGGGCTTCTGGTTTTTGTTCAAACCAATCTGTTACTTAATTGAACCAATTATTGGCTTAATTAGTCAAGATTAACAGGAGTTCCAGATCTTTAGCCATTGATGATGTAAAGACACCTATAAAACCTGCTGGATAGGGGCTCTCCAGGACCAGGGTTGGAGACCCCTGATTCTAGATCATTCACTGTAATATCTAGATCATTCACTTGTAATATCTAGATCATTCACTGTAATATCTAGATCATTCTCTTAAGTGCAGTTTCTATGTTTTGTAAGTGTGGACAAGGACTAACAGTATTGTCTATTACCTGTGATGAATGTCTTCAGATATTCCATTTTGAATTTCAAGGTATTTATTTATACAGTACCTTTCATACCACACTATCTCAAAGCGTTTTACATGTCGGTTAAAACAGAAAGAAGGATGCAGTTCCAAGAAGTAGTAAAGAAATAACAAAAAATAATTATAGTATCAATAATGAATAACGAAAAATGAAAGGCAATTGAAGAAAACAGGAAATGAATAACAATGATAGATCAAACACAGAATTAAAAAATAAGCATATTAAATAGATAAACAATTATATTTGTAAGTCAGGTTTAAAAGGCTAGACTACAAAAGTAAGTCTTTAATCTTGACTTAAATATTGACTGAAGCAGCATCTCTAACAGAAAAGGGCAATGAGTTCCACAATCTGGAGCATTGTAACTAAACACACTTTCTCCTCTCCTTTTCAATTTGACAAACTGTAAGAATGTACTTCAGTAATATTACAATAAATTAATGTGTCATTGTGACAGGCTGACCGAGGTAAGGAGACTCAAAGTCAGGATGTGCAGGGAAAATAAGACTTTTAATTAAACAAAAAACACAAAACAAAAGGCACGATGGCCAACCAAAAAGACAAACACAAAAACAGGCTTTAAACAAACTATACCAAAAAGAACCACTCACTCTCTCACACAGGTCTTCTCACTCTCACAAACACTCACCCACTAACATAGCCAACCACTCCCTTTTATACAGGTGCCTGGACTAATTGGGCAATTCGCACCTCATTAGCCCAGGCACATTCCACACATTCCTCACACAAACTCACTCACTGAACCACACCCCAAACTCACTCATATCCACTCTAAACAATACAAAAAACACAAAACCACCTCAAAATAGGCTGCACCCCATCACAGTCATATAAATAAATCAATGAATAAATAACAAATGGCTTACATAGAAGCATCGTCTGAAATTTTGCCCTTGAGCTTCAACTTGTCACCTACTTTCAGGTCGACGTTCTTCACTTCAAATACTTCCTGTGAAAAACAAATGGAATTGGTCAGTAATGCAGTGAAGCTGCAAACCAGATGACATCATGCATTTGGGTGGAGTCTTGTGCGTGACATCCGTGAGGGCGACCGATGCGACCTCATGGTTGGTGGTCATCTTCTCTTTCAGAGGACCAGCGTTCCCTTTCAATTCGAAGACGACCACCAACGACATTATGTATGGGATAATGTATACCAGAGCCATCGCGAGAGAGAAGGAATGGCAGCCTATGAGGGACGCACTAGCACTGTCTAACCCAGGGGTTAGCGGTGTGAGCTTACACCCTCAAGGACCCTCGTGCCTAATGAAGGCAGGGCAAGGTCTACCACATTAAGGCGGTAGAACAGGAGAAGGTATGCGGCGTAGCCCAGCTAGCCACAGTACAAATATCAGACATTGAGGCACCTCTGAAGAGGGCCCAAGATGTAGCCAACCCTCTAGTGGAGTGTGCGGCTACCCTACCAGGTGGGGGCAAGCCAGCACCATTATACGAAGTCGAGACTGTATCCACAATCCAATGTGACAGACGCTGCTTAGAGAGGGGCTGTCCTAGGGTCCGTGTTCCGTGACAGATGAAGAGCTGGTCAGATTGATGCAGAGCTCTTGTCCTATGCACATAGCATCTAATGCCCGCACTGGGCAGAGGAAATTCAATCTCTCATCCTCTGTTGAAGCAAACAGAGGTGGATGGAAGGACTCCAGTTCCACAGACTGATTAATGTGGAAGGCTGTGATCACCTTAGGGAGGAAAGCAGGGTTGTTTGACAGGTGAGTTGCCTGCACCTCTGCTGCACACGCCCGCTTGAGATGTGTTTCCGTCACCTTGCATTGAAGGTTCGGGCACGCCGGGTCTCTAGCCAACCTACCCACCGCCGGAACCCCGCTAGGCCAAGCTTTTCTGCACCTTCTAGAGAGGTAAGCGGTGCGGCCTGCTTTAGCACGCTAGGACCCGAGGCCGGACGATCCCAGGAGGAGCGTACCTCCTCCATGAAATCTGGGAAGGCTGGGAACTTCTGAGGGGGAGGAGCCATTGTCTGCATCCGGAAAACGGACTGGCTTGGTTCTGCCACTGGCGTCCAGGGGACCTGCAGGAAAGCTGCAGCACGTCCCATAAATGCCGAAACCGAGCTAGACAAAGCTACCTCGAAGCCAGGTTCTTCCTCAGCAGGGGGTCGCCTACCTGCATGTCAGAGGAGAAGGAGGCCCCCTCCCCAGAGGCCGCTATGGAAGGAGTGTCCTCTTGCGCCAGCTGGGATGCCTTTTCCCATCCACCCTGAACTCCCCTGGGGGAGGGGGAAGGCAATTTGGGCTGCAACGGAGCCTGGACAGAGGCCGTGGCTGCCATTGCCTGTTTGGCCAAGAGCTCCAGGACCTGGGCCATCTGGGCTTTGAGGTCCATAATGTCCATCACCTGCTTGGAACGCTTCACCCTTCTCACCTGCAGAGATGGAGTGATGCGTGAGGCCTGCAGAGATCAGGGATGTTCAGGAGGGGGTCCTGGGACAGGTCATGGAGGAGGGGCTCTGGGGCTCCAAGAGCTGCCGATGATCCGGCCATAGAGGACGCGGAGCTCGCCCTCGTGGCCCTCTCCATTGAGTTTCTTTCACCCGGGGCTGAAAAGCCTCACAGATGCTACAGGCCACGTCCCTCTCGAGGGCCAAGGTGACATGTTGGACGCCCAAGCACTGCGCATAAAGGGTATGTTTATCCTATGTGTATCCTTATTCTCAAAAACATGGTAGAAAGATAGTATAGGGGAGAGCACACTGTTTGTGCACAAGGGCCGACTCACCAGCCGGAAAGGTCTACTTTCGACAGCGGGATGCGGCGGCAAGGCTAGCCCCGTGGAGGAACTGTGTACTCTTAGAAAGAAACAGACAACTGATCGCTGGTGACTGCACAGGCAGTCACTCACACACGACAGACAGATAACAAAGACAGAAAGGCGAAAGACAGAAAGGCAAAAGGCTCTGTCTTTTCAAAGTCGTTGATTTCGGGAAAGCAGAGAGCCAGCTTTCAGCACGAATGCAAAGGAAATACAATCGACTCGACTCGACATGAGAAGCTCTTTTCTATCAACACGCTCAGCTAGACATAGAGGTCTTTCCTTACCATCTTGAGAAGGAAAAAGAGAAATGGCTTCCTTTGGATGAGCCCCTCAGAGGGCGGGACCGAGTGCATCATCCCAGGAAGGGACCTATCAGCAGCTCTGGTATAGAGAGCTCAGTGATACTTACCCAATGGGCAGGCATATCCCATACGTAATGTCTTTGGTGGTCGTCTTCGAATTGAAAGGAAGGGGGGAGAAAACAAAAAAACAGAAGGGAGACCACATCAAAACAAGGGCAACAACTCAGGTAAGACCACTGTTAAATGTATTTATCTTAATGCTAGAAGTCTCAGAAACAAAATGTTAGAACTTGAAGCTACTGCACCAACAAGTAACTACGATGTGATAGGTGTTACAGAAATTTGGTTGTCTAAGAGTGATGGAGATGAATATAATATTAGTGGGTACACACTGTATAGGAAAGACAGGCAGGACAGAAGAGGCGGAGGGGTAGCGCTATACATAAGAAATAGTCTTCAAGCCCAGGTGTTAAATCAGGACAAAGAAAACAATGCAGAATCAATATGGGTCAGAATAATGGACACAAATTCAAAAGGCATAATAATAGGAGCATGCTATAGACCGCCAAATTCAGACGCTGAGCAAAATATTATTATTATTATTATTTATTTCTTAGCAGACGCCCTTATCCAGGGCGACTTACAATTGTTACAAGATATCACATTATACATTATTTCACATTATACAGATATCACATTATTTTTACATACAATTACCCATTTATACAGTTGGGTTTTTACTGGAGCAATCTAGGTAAAGTACCTTGCTCAAGGGTACAACAGCAGTGTCCCCCACTGGGGATTGAACCCACAACCCTCCGGTCAAGAGTCCGGAGCCCTAACCACTACTCCACACTGCTGCCCAAATAATCTGTTGTACAATGACATTCGAAATGCGTAGAAAAGGAGAAGCCATACTAATGGGGGATTTCAACTTCCCCCATATAAAATGGGAAAACCCGATGGGGGGCACGACGGATGAAATTGAAATGGTGGAAATGACAAATGAGTGCTTCCTAACGCAATTTGTCAAGGCACCAACTAGAGGGGAGGTATGCCTTGATTTAGTCTTTTCAAATAATGAAGACAGAATAACTAAAACAGAGGTCGGAGAGCCATTGGCAAACTCAGACCACAACATGGTCTCATTTGAAATATTTTTTAAAACCCCAAAAGTAATGACTAAAGCTAAGGTTTACAATTTTAGAAAAGCAAACTATGAAGGTATGAAACGGAGACTAACAGAAGTAGATTGGAGTAAAATAGAGAAAACATCCACAGAAAAAGGATGGCTGTTTTTTTAAAAATGTAGTACTAGAGGCGCAAAACAATTACATCCCAAAAGTAGACAAATCTAAATCTAAAACAAAATGGCCAAAATGGTTTGATAGATCAATTAAAAAAAAAATATTCAGCTAAAAAGGCACTTTACAGAGCGCTTAAAAGGGACCAAAAACAAAGTACACAGAAAGAGTACTTGGAACTGCAAACACAAGTCAAAAGGAAGTTAGAAAGGCCAAGAGAAAGATAGAAATCAATATTGCTAAGGGGCTAAAACCAATTCCAAAAAATGTTTTTCCAATATTATAACAGCAAGAGAACATTTAAACAGGAGGTTAAATGTCTAAGAGACACAAATGGCAAAATCATAGATGAAGAAAAAAAAATAGCAAATATATTAAATGATTACTTTTCACGTTTTTTTACAAAGGAGGACATCGGACAACATGCCCGACATGTCGACCTGTTCCTATCCAATTTTAAATAACTTTAGCATAACAGAGGCAGAAGTGTTAAAGGGACTAGGGGCTCTTAAAATAAACAAATCCCCTGGGCCAGATGAGATCCTCCCAATAGTACTCAAAGAAATGAAAGAAGTTATTTACAAACCGCTAACCAAGATCATGCAACAGTCTCTTGACACAGGGGTTGTACCGACAGACTGGAAAATAGCAAACATAATACTGATCCACAAAAAGGGAGACAAAACCGAACCAGGTAACTACAGACCAATAAACCTGACTTCTATTATATGTAAACTTATGTAAACTACAATAAGATCCAAAATGGAAAATTACCTATATGGTAACAATATCCTGGGAGACAGCCAGCATGGTTTTAGGAAAGGGAGATCGTGTCTAACTAACCTACTTGACTTTTTTTTGAGGATGCAACATTGACAATGGATAACTGCAAAGCATACGACATGGTTTATTTAGATTTCAGAAAGCTTTTGACAAAGTCCCGCGACAAAAGATTAATTCTCAAACTGAACATAGTAGGGGTTCAAGGAAATGCATGCACATGGATTAGGGAGTGGTTAACAGGTAGAAAACAGAAAGTACTGATTAGAGGAGAAACCTCGAAATGGAGTGAGGTAACCAGTGAGTACCCACAGGGATCAGTATTAGGTCCTCTGCTATTCCTAATCTACATTAATGATTTAGACTCTGGTATAGTAAGCAAACTCGTTAAATTTGCAGGCGACACAAAAATAGGAGGAGTGGCAGACACTGTTGAAGCAGCAAAGGTCATTCAAAATGATCTAGACCGCATTCAAAATTGGGCAGACACATGGCAAATGAAATTTAATAGAGAAAGTGTAAAGTATTGCATGCGCGGCAATAAAAAATGTTCATTATAAATATCATATGGGAGATAGTGAAATTGAAGAAGGAACTATGAAAAGACCTAGGAGTTTATGTTGACTCAGAAATGTCTTCATCTAGACAATGTGGGGAAGCTATAAAAAGGCTAACAAGATGCTTGATATATTGTGAGAAGTGTTGAATTTAAATCAAGGGAAGTAATGTTAAAACTCTACAATGCATTAGTAAGACCTCACCTAGAATATTGTGTTCAGTTCTGGTCACCTCGTTACAAAAAGGATATTGCTGCTCTAGAAAGAGTGCAAAGAAGAGCAACCAGAATTATCCGGGGTTTAAAAGGCATGTCGATGCAGACAGGCTAAAAAAGAATTGAATCTATTCAGTCTTGAACAAAGAAGACTACCTTGGCCATCTGATTCAAACATTCAAAATCCTAAAAGGTATAGACAATGTCAACCCGGGGACTTCTTTGACTTGAAAAAGAAAAAAAGGACCAGGGGTCATAAATGGAGATTAGATAAAGGGGCATTCAGAACAGAAAATAGGAGGCACTTTTTTACACAGAGAATTGTGAGGGTCTGGAACCAACTCCCAGTAATGTTGTTGAAGCTGACACCCTGGGATCCTTCAAGAAGCTGCTTGATGAGATTCTGGGATCAATGTTACTAACAACCAAACGAGCAAGATGGGCTGAATGGCCTCCTCGTTTGTAAACTTTCTTATGTTCTTATGTTTAGCTGTCAGTCGCTGAAGTTGATTTTACAGGAAATATACAGATTCCATCTACTGACGCTTTGTAGAAGAAACGTTTTTGTTTTTTTTATCCCCATACAAAGTTATAATACTCTTCTATACCAAATATGTCATATAGCCTGCATTGTTTTAATTGTGAATCTATTTAAGGAAATATGTTAAACGTTTATATACAAACATAGAAATACTGTATATAATTCATATTAGTACTGTATTTTCAAACAAATGTGCACGTTTACATTGTCTTAATTGGTAACATGCAAGTAAGTTTTCTTCAAAGGAAAAAGAAACTTTGTGAAATAACGTTAAAGTGTGCTGGCTCACAGGGGCTGCACAGACCGTCACTAAGCTGGAGAGGAAATGGAGGCTGTGTCCTCTGTGTTCTTTGGGCATCATAAATGCTGAAGTACAAATTCTGGCAAAGTACATGAAAAGTTTTTGTAGAACATACATTTTGAGTTTGAATAGTAAATACCAAACAGTCAAAGCAGCATTTCCAAAAAAGTATTGATTTAATTATGAGAGTGGATATCAGAGGCTCTGCAAGCATCCAATGAGAAAATGTTCAGAGTTAAGATTTCAATTCGGCGCTGAGCAGTAACAAATCGTACAGAAAAACTGTACAAACCTGACGAGAATACTCACCAAGAACGCACCGCTTCTTGTTTTCCGACAGTTGTGATTCATCTTTTAAAAAATGCAGTATTTGTAAATGTATATAAACAGCAGATAACTTTCACTATTATCTGCTGTATTATTGAATTGTGGTTTGTCACACTTGAGAATTATTGTATTTCTTGTTTTTATTGTATGACTTATATTGTAACACTTGAATGTATTTGCTTGCGATTGTAAGTCGCCCTGGATAAGGGCGTCTGCTAAGAAATAAATAATAATAATAATAATAAACACTGTCGACTACAGCTTGAAGCCTCAGTTTGGCCTCGGTAGAATGTCAGCTGTGGTCGCTGCCCTGGGTGCACAGTAGGGTCACAATGTATCTGCACTTATCATGATAGCTTTCTAATTCCTGTGACTGCAGGTAAGAAGTATGCTCTGTGGTTATAAATACATTACATTTTGCTGTGGAAGATAACGTTTTTGCATTAGCCGGCATGATTGTTTTGACCGCCAGTATGGTGGCATAGCCTGCGGGGGTCACGTGACTGCACCCCCTCAATTGCAATATTTACATCACGTGGATATGTTCTTTTCCCTAGCATTTGAATAATACTGGGGACAAAGAAAAATGTACAGATCAGTACTAAACAGTACATTTCTAATAAGATAGTGGAAATCGTTTAAGCAACTAATGTATGTCAAAGAAAATATTAAAGGAAGGTTGGTGTTATGCGTTTCACTTAAAACCGGACATTAGGGCATCCAGGCTTGTTAATTCCTGCCACCCGGACACAGACTCCAGTTTCCGGACTGTCTAGGTCAAGGTGGCAACCATACTGCCCGTAAAAGCACTGCTATAGGAGTAAAGTACCTGGCAAATCATAGAACAACAAGGTAAATCCAGGTTTTAAATGTTATTCTTTTATAAAAAAGCCTGTGTTATTGGGACTCTAATGCAGTTTCAATCCGCACCAAGAAACCAGTCTACATTCCAATCTGTAATCTACAGCTGTGGACACAAGTTTTGCATCACCTATAATTTAAGATTAATACATAATAATAAAAAATAAATGATATGAACATAATTGAAATCTGTAATCAAAGACACACAAAATGAGATCGCAAAAGTGCACCGGAAGCCATAATAGTAGTACAGTATTTCATGTTAGATTTCAAAATGTCACATTTTGAAATGGTCAGTTTTTCGTTAAGTATATGTAGGGCTTCTGTTTTTCGGTGTTTATTCATTTTATTTTCCGGTGCATATTTTTAGCTTCCACAACTAAATCCTTATAAGAACATAAGAAGAACATAAGAAAGTTTACAAACGAGAGGAGGCCATTCAGCCCATCTTGCTCGTTTGGTTGTTAGTAGCTTATTGATCCCAGAATCTCATCAAGCAGCTTCTTGAAGGATCCCAGGGTGTCAGCTTCAACAACATTACTGGGGAGTTGGTTCCAGACCCTCACAATTCTCTGTGTAAAAAAAGTGCCTCCTATTTTCTGTTCTGAATGCCCCTTTATCTAATCTCCATTTATGACCCCTGGTCCTTTTTTTCTTTTTCAAGTCAAAGAAGTCCCCGGGTTGACATTGTCTATACCTTTTAGGATTTTGAATGTTTGAATCAGATCGTATGTAGTCTTCTTTGTTCAAGACTGAATAGATTCAATTCTTTTAGCCTGTCTGCATACGACATGCCTTTAAACCCGGATAATTCTGGTTGCTCTTCTTTTGCACTCTTTCTAGAGCAGCAATATCCTTTTGTAACGAGGTGACCAGAACTGAACACAATATTCTAGGTGAGGTCTTACTAATGCATTGTAGAGTTTAACATTACTTCCCTTGATTTAAATTCAACACTTCTCACAATATATCCAAGCATCTTGTTAGCCTTTTTTATAGCTTCCCCACATTGTCTAGATGAAGACATTTCTGAGTCAACATAAACTCCTAGGTCTTTTCATAGTTCCTTCTTCAATTTCACTATCTCCCATATGATATTTATAATGAACATTTTTTTGCCCGCATGCAATACTTTACACTTTTCTCTATTAAATTTCATTTGCCATGTGTCTGCCCAATTCTGAATGCTGTCTAGATCATTTTGAATGACCTTTGCTGCTTCAACAGTGTCTGCCACTCCTCCTATTTTTGTGTCGTCTGCAAATTTCACGAGTTTGCTTACTATATCAGAGTCTAAATCATTAATGTAGATTAGGAATAGCAGAGGACCTAATACTGATCCCTGTGGTACACCACTGGTTACCTCACCCATTTCGAGGTTTCTCCTCTAATCAGTACTTTCTGTTTTCTACCTGTTAACCACTCCCTAATCCATGTGCATGCATTTCCTTGAATCCCTATCGCGCTCAGTTTGAGAATTAATCTTTTATGCGGGACTTTGTCAAAAGCTTTCTGGAAATCTAAATAGACCATGTCGTATGCTTTGCAGTTGTCCATTTTCAATGTTGCATCCTCAAAAAAAAGTCAAGTAGGTTAGTTAGACATGATCTCCCTTTCCTAAAACCATGCTGGCTGTCTCCCAGGATATTGTTACCATATAGGTAATTTTCCATTTTGGATCTTATTATAGTTTCCATAAGTTTACATATAATAGAAGTCAGGCTTATTGGTCTGTAGTTACCTGGTTCAGTTTTGTCTCCCTTTTTGTGGATCGGTATTACGCTTGCTATTTTCCAGTCTGTCGGTACAACCCTGTGTCAAGAGACTGTTGCATGATCTTGGTTAGAGGCTTGTAAATAACTTCTTTCATTTCTTTGAGTACTATTGGGAGGATCTCATCTGGCCCAGGGATTTGTTTATTTTAAGAGCTCCCTAGTCCCTTTAACACTTCTGCCTCTGTTATGCTAAAGTTATTTAAAACTGGATAGGAACAGGTCGACATGTGGGGCATGTTGTCCGTGTCCTCCTTTGTAAAAAAAATCTCTGAAAAGTAATCATTTAATATATTTGCTATTTTTTTTCTTCATCTATGATTTTGCCATTTGTGTCTCTTAGACATTTAACCTCCTCTTTGAATGTTCTCTTGCTGTTATAATGGTCACAGGCACATTCTTCTGGGTTTTTATTATTATTATTATTATTTATTTCTTAGCAGACGCCCTTATCCAGGGCGACTTACAATTGTTACAAGATATCACATTATACATTATTTCACATTATACAGATATCACATTATTTTACATACAATTACCCATTTATACAGTTGGGTTTTTACTGGAGCAATCTAGGTAAAGTACCTTGCTCAAGGGTACAACAGCAGTGTCCCCCACTGGGGATTGAACCCACAACCCTCCGGTCAAGAGTCCGGAGCCCTAACCACTACTCCACACTGCTGCCTTGTGTGTAGGCATTTTTTACATTTTGCCACAATTGGCAATTCTGTTTTAAATCCTCTGTATCTTAACTGTAATACAGCTTTAAATCCTCTGTAGAAGACTTTAAACAGAGATCAAAGATCGACTTTAGTTTTCACATATTCATTAAATTCACCTGCATGCAATATTTATCTGCTACAATCCACCCTTTTCTGCAGTTCCTAGTTTAAAACACTTTGACATTTGCTCATAATGTTACTTCCTCTGTTTGCGTGGTTTTTGACAGAGCCGCGATTGTAACTGGGGCTGACAGAGTCCTGCTTCAAAATGTTTTGTCTCAGTCTGTCTTCTGCATGTCTGTCCACAAAAAAAAAACCTTTCTAGATGTAGATGTATACGGCAATACAGCTAATATCTGCACAGACTAACCGAGGAACCGTTAGTTTACCAAGCAAAATGAATCCCAATGCCCTTTAAAGTAAAAACTTTTGAAATCCAAAATGTCTATAGAAACATGAAGATAAAATATTATAGTCTGTCATCTGTATTAAAAGAAAGAGCTTTAAAGTTTTGAAAACCCCCACCCCCGGTAGAGACAATTTTATAGTGTTTTGGGGATCGAATAGGTTCTAATGTCACATGATCATACTGGCCAACACTGTGACATCATATTAATAAAGCACAAATCCTGTTCAATGCACTGATGCCACTTGTGTTTGAATCAAGGTGGAAAGCACTAGTTAGTCATTTGTCTTCCTACCAGTCCTAACACTTTCAGATATTAATTTCAGGTAAGTTACATGAAACACAGCCTGTATTCCTTTATTTTACCACTTTGCCAATGATCGGATGAGATTCATCACCAGATCTGGTCAGGTGATTAAGAAAAAACATGGGGCATTTACAGAGCAGTTTGCTTACAGATGGTCATCCACTGTTCATAAATATTTCAATATGGAAGAAGTCCCATAAGCCCCAAATGCTATCCATTTCCTTCCAATGCAGAATGACTCTCTGAGCTCTGGAGAGTTGCAACCCAAGCTTCTAAGGTCACTGGTGCAATTGGTTAGTGGACATCAGTATAACCCTTGTAGCAACACTAACAGCACACAATAGTGAGAGGCTCAGGTGTGAAGAAGGGCAGGCAGAGGGTGTTCAGGTCAGGATTGAGGGGTGCTCCCTCGCTTGAAAAACTTCCATGGGCCTGTCTGCTGGCACCTTGGTTGACTATAGCCAGTCTCATTGACCTTTAAGAACTTCACAGGAAACACGTTTAAAAGAAGGAAAGAAAGAAAGAAAGTGTAAAGAAGATCTGAGGGGTACACTCACTGTCATGACTGCTTCTGAACTCCGGACAGCAGACAGCAGGTTCTGGAGTGAGGTACTCTGAGAGAGAAGGGAGTGGAATGACGATCGTTAGAATCCTCTTTTATATTGATACACCGGTTAACCTTTAAAACACAGCTTTGCCAATTATTAATCCACAGACAGATAGGAGAGAGGAAATCCATCACTATAATTCCACAAACTGTCAGCACACTTCTGTTCCCTGTGTACTGTAGGTTGCACAATCCGCCAGAGCTACATGATAATAGAATAGGATGAATAACTGTGGCAAAGTGCCCTGCCCCTGTGCTTATTTTTGTGTTCTATGTTGTATGTAGAATGTTTATGTGTGTGTGTGTGTATTGGTTCACAGAGTGTGGGTTATGTAGCACAGGTGATGTAAAATGTATAATTGTATTTAGACACGAGGGTGGCACCATCACTTCAATGCGGCAGATTAAAAGGGTATGTGTATGGAAGCGCGTGAAGTGCACAAATTAGTTCACGTGCAGATGTACCGAGATTCCAAATTGAATGATTGATTAGCAATCGAGCCTCGGTACAGCTGTGTAAAAGATGCAGAGTTTCGCTTACTCTGGGTTGTGTGTTCAGGGAGAAAGAATGGGAGAGAGAAGGAGAAAAATAATTAAAATAATAGCAATTGCTACTTCGTGCTGGAGGACCAGCACGGTATTTGTTTGTCCCTGTTTTGTTTAGTTGGTGTCAGTTTTGTGTTCAACCTTTTATTTTGCTCTGTGAGCATTGTATAGTGTCAGTCCTTTTATTTTATTTGCAGTAAACTGGGCGCAAGAAAGCGCCTTCACCTTTTAAGCTCTTGTTCAATCATCTCTAATACAGTGGCATAACTTTGGTTTAAAAAAGTGTGTGTGGCAATCATTCAAAACAATAAATTGTTGGCACAATGTTTTCATGAGTGATGAGTGTGGTAAATTGCTATATTATTCAGTTGCTTCTGAGTCAAGGAATTATGAAACCATGACCTTAGTCTTGGAAGAGCACTGAAGCTCCGCTCAGATCAGAGCCTAGATCCAGAATCAGATCCCTTTAGTACAAGAAGCCCCTGAGGCAGCGCTGCGCATTAGAGCGAGTGTAGCATCATGCAGATTTAATGAGAGGGATGGGAATTGTCCTTGAAATATATTTTTAGAAACGTTGAGGTTTTCCCACAATTGAAATACTTAAGGTAAATACAGTTTGGGTATTAAAATTATGCTAATACTGTATTGGTATAAGAAAAGGGTGTTTTTTCAGCTTCTATCCACTTAAAATACGCAGATGTAGCTTGAACCTCGATGATAATATGAATAACACCAAGCTCCAGACAATGAGTTTCAAACTTTACAGGTAAGAACTCAACTTTACTAGGGTAAATACGATAATGTTCATTATGGTAATTGTTTATTTATTAGTTTAAAAATGTTTAGTAAAATGTGAGCAAGAGTGAGTTTTTGGAACATTGATAAATATAGATGCGAGAGTCTGTGCGAAGTATTTAAACACACAAAATAATTTAGAATCAGTAATATATCATGATTAATTCTGTATAATAATTGTGTAAAAAGTTATTTGGTAATGCATTTAGTTGTTATCGATTTATTTGCACAAAAGTCATTTTGCTGTTTTAAGTTTACATTTTCAATTTAAAATGAAAAGTGAAACTGTAAGTAACACCTCAGTGTGATAACATTAGTAAATAAAATGAGCTCTGGTGAATTACAAACTTAAACCATTTCCCTGTGTTTTAGATACAGCTGACACCCTGGGATCCTTCAAGAGGCTGCTTGATGAGATAAGCTACAAACAAGCAAACAAGCAAGATGGGCCGAATGGCCTCCTCTCGTTTGTAAACTTTCTTATGTTCTTATATTCTTAACATAGTGCATCCTCCTGTATCTTTATCCATCTGTTTTGCCATTTTCCCCAACATTACTGTGGTCAGTTTCCCTAGTTAAGGTGTGTGCAGTTCTAGGATCGGATCAACATTACAGATCAATGGAGCCTGATCCAGATCCTCGTAGTAAAACACCATCTCATGATCCGGCTCCAGTGATCCTGGATCCGATCCCATTTTTCTTCCCATTGACTTACCAATAAAGTATCACGAAATAAAAGTTTTAGAACTCTTGCAATGTGAGGGGGACATTTCCCTATCATTGAAAAAGTGTAAATTACGTCTATGCTCTAACAAGACCAACAGGCTGGAAACAACCAAACATTTTTGTTTATTTTAAAACTCTGAAAACGTTAATGCAACATGATGTGACTCATTTCCACATTTGATGTCTGTGTGCGTGTGTGCGTGTATATATATACATACTGGTGCACAAAAGAAATGCAACACTCAGGTCTAATGGATTTAATCAAATATTTTAAACAGATATCAAACAAAATCACAGAAAATGTGAACAAAATTACAGATGAAAGAATCATGATGTTTTCAGTATGAAACGTGACACACTGTCAAAATGAAAACATTACAAAGTTAGTATCGGGTATAACCTCCTTGAGCATTAACACAATCCTGGCAGCGTTGACACATAGACCTCATCAGCCTCTGTATAGACTGCAGTGGGATGTTCCACCACTTTTCCTGTGCAGCTGCAGCCAGCTGGTGAAGGTTGGCTGGTCGTGGTTGTCTCCTGTGGATGGCGCTGGCGATTTGGTCCCACAAATGTTCTATTGGACTCAGGTCAGGAGAAAAAGCTGGCCACGACAAGACCTTGACATTGTTTTCTTGAAGTCGTGCAATTGTAATCCTAGCACTGTGTGGTCTTGCATTGTCCTGCTGGAAAAGCAACAGTTCCGGATTGGCTTGCAGGAACAGAAAAACTGTTGCCTCAAGGACTTCGTCAATGTATCGCTGAGCAGTAAGGTTGCCCTCAATCTGCACCAAAGGAGTTTTTGTGTTAAAGGAGATTCCTCCCCACATCACCACACTACCACCACCACACTGGTTGACTTGAACAACGCAACAGTCAGCATAACAGTCCTGGGTCGGTGTTGTGACCCTCTGCCTTCCAGGACATGGCCTGTCCCTCACAGAGCTAGTCTCCTGATTGTTGAAGCAGAACATCTCATTCTCTGGGCAACTTCTTTCACAGACAGGCCTTCAATCATGTCGATAGCAACCAGGAAATCTTCATTACCCAAGCGGTGCATGGTTGTATCTTTCGCTGTTCTTGCGTTAATTAAAATCATGTCTTTTCGAATGGCTAATTATACAGATTCTTAATCAACTCATTTTGGCAATTTTAACTGAACTCAAATACCAAACACTGAGCACCTGGCGTTTTTATGAAATCACGTGACTTGAGCTCAGTATTTTGTTATCCCAAGGAACAATACTACACAAACAGTCAACAAACCTATCTGCTCACTATTTAAAATGTAAATAACATGATGTATGTACCCAGTGAGCTATTGATGTAAAACCTGGACTGTTGCGTTTTCATTGTGCAATATATAATCGAAACTAAAAAGTAAATTGGAACGCTTACAAGGAAACTAAACTTCTAATAAACTAATCATCAAACGTATTGCTTAAATAAAATAATGTCTTTAAACAGAACATAAGAAAGGTTAAGAACAACTGGAGGCCATTCAGCCCATCAGTAAAACTGTCAGATCTTCGGGTCCCAGTGATTCAGCATCAACGTCATAGCTTGGTAACCCATTCCATACCCTCGCCATTCTGTGTGAAGAAGTGTCTCCTGCCCCCTGTCATCTGAGTCTGTCTCCACTGCATATCCTACTATGAGAACTTTCCATTCATATTATTATAATACTCTGCTGAAGAGCCTGGTTCCCTTCCCTGTCAATATAAACTACACAGACTGAACGTCAGATCTCATTAGGATGCACTCAGTGGCACTCACTGCTAGCTATTGCTGCTTATATACTCTTGAATAGAAATCACTACAATCTCTATATTTTACACAACATGACCAAATCATTAATAATATTCCAATACCTGAAACTGGAGCAAATACTAAAAAGAAAACATTAAGTTAAAGAGTCGAAAGCAGAGCCGCTTATGACACGGGGGCAGGTTCCTCTGCTAGTGTTTAATATGCATGTGTGTTTCTTATTGTAGGAACAAGGTCAGCTTTTTGTTTTAGAAAAATGCCCCCTTAGTGCATCTGAGAATTATAGGCTTTGCAAATATATGCCAGTCCGGTACATATTACAATCCTGTAACAGGTACTTCCCAATACCATCTGGAAATCATTAAAAGAAGAAGTCATATATGAAATTCCACTGGCATGTCCTCTTACACACACAGGCAGTGACAAGCAGTACCTACATAAGAACATAAGAAAGTTTACAAACGAGGAGGCCATTCAGCCCATCTTGCTTTCGTTTGGCTGTTAGTAGCTTATTGATCCCAGAATCTCATCAAGCAGCTTCTTTACAAAACAACACAGCACAGTGACCAAAAATAAACAGACAAAACAAACGTGTATACCCAGCACACGTAGCAATTGTTAATGATCTTGTCTCTCTCCGACTCATGACCATACTCTGAACACACTAACCCCGGTCAGTAAAGCTGCTGGTTTTTATATTGTGACCGAGGGATTAACTGGCTATCAGTTACCAAGTTTATCCCTCGACCAACAGCCAGTTTGTCAATAATCACTCTCTGTTGACCACGTAGTCTCACGATTTTATCTGAATGGGGCATTTTAACCCCATCCAAGCTGTAAACAATTTCTACACTGAACCATACATTTTAAATAATAATACAACAAATACAAATACAAAATAGCACAAAACATGAAATATGCACAGGGGCGGGGAATACCCCCTCACAGTTTATTTTAAGTTTCTTTTTTGTAAATCTAAATATGGGACTATTGAGTGATTAATAATTATTGTTTGATACTTTTCAAACAAAAACAAGTTTCCTAATCCTGGCTGAGAGTGAGCAGTCACAAGGGATAACACTTAAACACTTTTTTATTGAGACAGGAACCAATAGCAAAATCCGCCAGTGTTCCCATGAAGTGCAGTCCTGTAGTGGCTGCTTGCATTCTGACGATATTGTGACGAATCTGTGAATGAGTTTGATCGTGGAAAACAAACCTTTGCAGTGCCCATTGCTCCATGGTACATTTGAACAGTCATTTCAGTTTTCCCTCACGCTTTTCCCAGGATTATACAATGAATGTACAGTAGTTTACCATGATTTACCATGGTTTTTTTTTTTTTTATATGCTTTACCATACCTCTCTAGTTTACAATGTTAATCTATGCTTTACAATGCTTTCACTCTGGTAATATTTAAGAAGGGCAAGCATTGCAGAATTGTAGATCCGTAAACTAACTATTTTCA
This sequence comes from Huso huso, assembly GCA_036884735.1. NCBI lineage: Eukaryota > Metazoa > Chordata > Actinopteri > Acipenseriformes > Acipenseridae > Huso > Huso huso. The sequence continues at coordinate 6,329,983 of CM072711.1, read as the reverse complement.
CATTTCTTACTAAATGTTCTGGGTAAACCTTATTCACAGTTTATATACAGAGTTGAAAATACAGTATATATATAATTCATAGGTGTTATTTTTGGTTTGTTTGCTTAATTAAATGATGAGATTCTAAATGCATACACTTTGGGATACTGGAATGAGCAATTACTAGTACAGTATTTGTATTATAAATAGACTGCAGTTCTACTGTAAACCACTAGAAGGTACCATTAAGGCGGTGTCTTCCCGTATTGTCCTTACTGTGCAGAACCTGGACACGTCATTGAAAACAGTAATGTGCGGGACCGGTGTACTCCAATCTGAATTTTAGTAGCACCATCCCGTGATGTTTACCCACAGCGGACTCTGTGGTCTTCACTCCTTAAATAAAGTACAATTGCTTTTTCTGTCACAGACTGCTTTTTAAAGATGTGGTATTGTGACAAAGACGGCTGCAGTGGGTGACGTCAGACCAGAAACAGGAAGTAACACACAGAGACTTGGGGTTTTGGTGAAGCTGAGCGCGTGATCGCGCTCAGCATTTAATAATTCACAGACAGAACAGAAAATAAAAATGTTGTATCACAAAACAGGACACGGCCCTTCACGCCAAAATAAAAGAGACAAACAAAACGTACTAAACAGTAAACAGACAAACGAAACACGGTGAGTGAGACACTTCTTTTCTTCGTCTATCTTCTTTTTCTTCTTTTTCTTCTTTTTCTTCTTCACACTCGTTTTCCACTCACCGAACACCCAACCCCGAGTGAGTGAAAACGTGCTGCTTTTATGCAGGTCTCGGTACAACTGCACGTGAATTAATATAGTGTACTCCCGTGACCACACATTACATTTTAACCAGCACGTGAAGTGATCTGTGCCATCCTCGTGCCTAAATACAAATCTACATTTTTAAACACACGTGAAACACAGACCTGTTTATATTGTACCAATGACTAT